>CM069450.1:54387674-54985386 GCA_035610835.1 Ophiura sarsii | reverse complement strand
GTGACAACTCCCTAGTCTGAAGGTGCTCTATAAATCCGAAGGTTCGCTAATCCGAACACGTAATTTACCATTCGCTGGTTCGAATATTTGAAAGGGCTCGTTGGTCCGAAAATAGGGTTCCCCAGTCCGAAGGTTCACTCCCAAAAAATAACCAGGCTCGACAGTCCGAATCCAAGTAAATGTATTTAGGTTGGCTGGTCCGAAATTTAAATAAGGGTTGCTAGTCCGAATATGAAATAAGGTTCGCTAGTTCGAATTTAAATACGGGATTTTAACTACAGGTTATTAAACATGTTCCAAAGTATTTGGATCCTTTTCTTACATTCGAACTAGCGGACCTCTTTTGATATTTGAAATAGTGAGCATTGTTTGATATTTGGACAGTAAACCTTTACAGATATTCGGACTAGCGAGCCTTTTTGATATTTGGACTAGTGAGCCTTTCTTGATATTTGGACTATTGAACCTTTTTAAAATTCGGATTAGCAAACGTTTATATTTTCCGGACTAGCGAACTTTTAAATGTTTCGGACTAGCGAGCCTAATCTGATATTCGGACTGGTGAATTTTTCATTTTTTACGGACTAGAGAACCTTCGGAATAATTAAATTAATTTAATTTTCGGACTTGCAACCCTTCGGACTTTCTTTGGACTGGTTACCCTTCGGACTGGAGAGAGCTCCCGTTTGCCTCTATCTGGTCAGTTTTTGTTGCAACATACAAATAGCATGGTATCAAGTTATCAATTAGAAATTACTTACAGCATAAGCCAGCTCTGTCCAGTAATGTATCAAGAGTGGATGGTATCCAGTTCGAGTTGTTGGTCAGAGGAGTTGGATTGTCGGTAAACCAAAAATCCTTCGGTTCGACTACAGATGTAGACATGGTAGAGCAGCTTAGTGTATTTATAAATGTGGGTGCAACCACCCAATGACACAAGCAACGCTCTCTCGAGGGCAGCGACCATCTATATCGACCAGTAGAAGGGTCAAGTCTTTTCTTTAGCAAGCACACGTGTCCGTTCGAACATGAGACCCATGCTGTAACAGTACATGTATAATAAAAGTATTGTTTTCTTTTGATTAAGGTAAACACACAATGCTATATACTTTGATTGTAGTATCGGAGGTGTGTGGTGTGAAAAATAATCTTGTTATGTCCGCAGAAGCCGAAGGGAAAATCCTGTAATAAGTGATCTTTAACCTTAATAACCACAAACCGGCACGGGTTTCCTCTTGTTTATCGAATACAAAATATGATAGCCGGGCGATCACGTTGGGTGATACATGTGTGTGGAAAAGTTACTTTTGGGGTGGCGACACCCTGGCGAAGTGGACTAGGGCATAGGATCTCATACATAAGGAAGTGATAGGGCATGGAAATGCTCATAAATTAGAAATATTCCAAAGAGAGGCCTGGAACAGGGATATGTACGTTATAACAGTGAATATTTTGATCCTGGACTCGACAGAGTCTAACTTTGTTTCCACTATGTCATTTTGGATTACTTCTAATTGTAAAACAGTTCAAAAAAGACGAAAACTCTAGTGCAAGCAATTGTAATTGGCACAGAGAGACTGTGAAGACATGTCGGGTTGGTTTGGTGGGGGTTGTGTAGGGGTTGGATGGTGGTTGGGGTGGGGGGTTTGGCAGTGGTTGGGTTGGGTGATGTTTGGGGGAGGGGTAGGTGGGATAGTCAGTGGCAAGCAGAATTTAATAGCGAGTAGGACTACTGATATTTGACCATTATTACAAGCTCATCGCTGTTAAGTCGCGGGCGTTGATTAAGTTAAATGTCGAGTTGGGTGGGGGTCTGGTGGTGGTGGGGTCGGGGTGGTTGGGTGGGTGGGTGGGTTTGTGGGTGGGTGGGTTGGTTGGGGTTGGGTGGGGTGGTGTTGGGGTGGGGGAGGTGTGATATTCAGTTGCAAGCAGAATTTAATAGCGAGTAGGCCTACTGGTGTTTCACCATTATTTTTTATTACAAGCTCATCGCAGTTAAGTCGCGGGCGCTGATTGCGTTAAATGTTTCGCGTAATTCAATGCTCTGATTTTACATTGATTTTGCTGGTCAGCACGGACATCTAAATTCACTGATGAAGACGCGTCATGTGGAATATGGGCCTAATACAAAAGTGTAAGTCTACGCGAAACTTTTTTAAATTTTTTTTTAAAGTCCGTTCCGAAGAAATCGGTCTGATAACAACGGAACGCTTAAAAAAAAGTGGGTTTGGTTAAGAGAGTAGAACAATTTAAAGTGAAATAAATTGAAAAAAAAAAAAACATTTTGAAATAAAATTTTGTATTTCGTTTATTTTCGTAGGGGTGTTCTGTCAGTGTTGTGCTATGATCAACTTGCACAACAACCGTGTGATTTTTTTTTAAAATTCAAGTTCTGATTCACAACCCTCCCCTCGCTTTACAATAGGCCTAACTTAAAATGAAATTGCCTCTAAGCCGACGCTTGCATCGGTCCGGCACCGGTGACGATCGCCCTACACCACCCCCCTTCCCGCTTTTCCCGCTAACATTGCCTCTAAGTCTGATGTGCGTATGTACTGTCCGCCGCCAATTTATTACCCATACCTGATACCTAGTAAACATTATTTCCTCTACGGCCAGAGATGCGCATTCGTTCACCGCCAGTGCCCCCATCACCCCCACCCCCACCCCCCCGCCTCCGAGCCCCCCTCCCTATAACACGCCACATCAGATTTCCACCGCACACCGTCGACATTACCTATATATAACTTAAGAAACGTTCATCAGGATACGTCAAAACACCGCCAAATCCCTCCCTTCCTAGGCAATTTCTTGTTAGACGTCCCGTAACTGATGTGCACATGCTCATATCATTAAAATGTGTTGTCGTAGTACACGGTTTATTCCGTACGGGACGTCTAGCAGATATAGCCCCTTCCTAGTTGGCTGGCGCGGCATCGATTGTGAAGGTCTTTCTAATTGACAAACACAAAAATTCAGATTTTTTGTTTAAAAATAGAACATACCATTGTTCAGGAGATAATGAGTTTTCAAGATGTGTTGCATATATAACATCATGCCGCGTGGCGAAGATTTTTTAAGTGATTTTTTCCTTATTTTTAAATTTTTTTACGATACCATAATCATAGATTACTCGAATGTGAATTAAAAGTACACTTTATTTAGTCCAACTTGAAACTATCTCTTGTTTTATTCAGTTATCTTCAAAGGGAAGGCTGGAGAAGGAAAATGTACTTCATACAGTGATAACAAAAGGACGTTGAAGTACACACCAAGGGTAATCTTTCAAGGAAGGGCTGGAAAGTAAAATGTACGTTATTGACTGATCTTTAAAGGAAGCGCTGTAATGGGAAATGTACATATTGTAATTATTACATGTAGTATTTGAAGAGCTTTGTTGCAAAAGGCTATGGTGCATTTTTTTTCTTCAAAAATGAGTTTGATATAGAAATGTATAGGGAAAAATCATATGTTTCAAGGATACAAAGTCATTTTTTTTCTCAAAAAGACCTAGATCTCATTGTAAACAGCCATTGAAATTGTTGTTTTGTTGCAAAAGGGCCTGCGTCCAGAATTAAATCGGGATACAGGCCCTTTTGCAACAAAACAACAACTTTAATGGCTGTTTACAGTGAGATGTAGGTATTTTTGGGAAAAAAATTCCTTGAAACATATGATTGTGACCTATACATTTCTATATCGAACTTTTTTTTTTAAATGATTAAAGTACATGATTTTTTTGATGTGGTATTTTTTCTCTATGTACAAACAGATGGAGGTTTGTTGCAAAAGGGCCTACATCCAAATTTTCACAAAAAATGTAAACATGATTTAAAAATAAATAAAAACTAGCACATTTGAAATTTATTTAAATTAAAATTAGTATGTAGTGTACCTCTTTCATAATCCATTCAGTTTTTCAATTGCTCAACTTGAATATTTAGAAACAGTTTTGTTACTTTTTCTCAATAAGAGCCAAAGTGGATGCATCCTCTTCATTTAGTAAATCACGTAAATGGACGGATCCATAAAAATGTTGACCAAACAAAATCATACCATCCATTGAGTTTGATAACCAAATAACCATTCTGAATTTTGGCTTCTACTGGTCATAATATATCAATGTTGTTATTAATTAATTTAACAATGTTATTTCTTTCCAGAAACAATAAAGATTCAAACGTGACCATGTTTTTTCTTCTTTTACTGATACCCTGAAAATGGTGGATGGGTATCCATAGCTATTTTCACCATATTTCGACTGAAAATTTTCATAAGGATAAACCTTGTAAACAGATAACAATTGTCGATGACATAAACATATTTTACTTTCTAAAAACGCTGAAATCTTAAGGGATAGGTTGCCATAGCGATTAACATCATGATTCTACAGAAAGTTTCATAAGCATATTATTTTGTAAGACCGCAGAACAAATTTATAATTCTACGATTTCCCTTTATTATATTGTTTCCATTTTTCGGTGCTACACACGTTCGTCCCCTCGCGCATCGTTTCCCCGGAATTATGAATGTTTTGTAGAGCCTTATTGAAAATTGAAATTCATAATATGCTGACAACATGTTTTAATCAACCTTTGATAACCGTGAAATAAAAATAGTTTACAAAAGCACTCGTCCCCTTCCGGTTATGCAACCAATTGCATAATAACATGGAGGGTATGCGGATTTCTCATTGTTTATGTAAAAGTGTTTCTTTGTTTTTAAAGATAAAACACGAGAAACTAGTACCGCTGTATTTTTAAATTAATTTTCCTAAATGTATGTCATAAAAGTACAACAAAAGTGTCAATAAGATCCTCTATCAATTTCTCTGGACAGGTCCCGACAGGGTCAAGAGGTCGGTCTTATGCAATAATCTTGACGAGGGGAGTGTTAAGATGGAAAAATGAAAGTGCATCGACTTTCATTTTTCATAAAAATCTAATTTACATAATAAGTAATCTTCCAAACCAGGTTTGGTTTCGAATAAAACATAGTCCTTTAATGATGATTTTGTCATAGCAGAATGTAGCATCTTGTTGTTAGATTTATCTATACTTAAGTTATTAAAATTATTGATCCAATAGTGGCTATTATATAGATTATCTTTAAATATATGGTCTTTAAATATATGGTATATAATATATACCTTATGTAATCATCTGTGTTAAAACTTGATATGCTGTTTAAAGTATGACTATTTTTTGTCACTCTACACATATATAGCAACTGAGGAGTGTGGATGGGTTCCTCCATCCATACGAAAGAAATTTGTATTGCATTGATGTGCTAGTCCACCACTAATTTTGAAATTATAATTCGCTCCCATGTTATAGTTGAGCACTATTGCTAGTGATGGTTTCCTCAAATTGATATTGTATATATGTATAATTATATTTAAAGAATAATAATAATAATACAGACAGAAATTATTCTTGGCCGAATGGCAGGGCCTTTTACAAAGGCGCCATTTCCCAACCTTTTTGTGTCTCCCACTGGGCTGGTTCCAAAATCAGAGCCACAATTTAGTTCTCGTGATAAAGATCAGTCAATCGTATTGCTGGAATTCTTACCAATTGTGGTTGCCATTGTTTTATGTAACATGGATTACACATTATATGACAACGCGGCCGTTGTGTCAGTTATTAACAAATAATCTCAACCCCCCCCCCCCCCCCCCCCCCCCCGTCATCATTTTTTGCCCTTTATAATGGCTTGTTTTGAAGTAATTCTGTTACACCCTTCACAGGGATATTCATAGTGCGTGATTTTTAAGAACGGCGCATACTACCGATTGGTGTCCACCCATAATCTATTTATCCATTGCTTCATCTTTTGTAGTGCTTGCTTTGTTGTTTTGCTGCTCTGTCGCTTTCCTTCTTGTTTTTATTATACAGGCGTAATGAGAACTTGGATAGCCAGTGACAACATCATTAATTGGGCTGGTCAGAACAGCTGTGTACGTAACATCAACAAGCACGCCTCCCGGATTTGTTCATTCATGCCGAACACTCATGATATCAGACACTTTGAGATTTTCTTATAGTCAAACTAAACATCTCTATCGTTAATATGATGGCATACATTTAACCGATGCTGGATTAGTTGTGTTCAGGTCACATCTTGAATCCGCTCTGCTCTTTTTCTCTTTTTGCCTTGTAAGTATGTGTAAGTCGGTCAAAGTGATATTTGTTTCTGAGTCATCTACTGAACCCGGGGGCGGGGGGGGGGGGGGGGGGGGGGGGATTAGACAAGTTTATTATTAGCCCAAATGTAAATTATTACCTCATTGTATAATTGGTAATCTATAAATTTGGCCCACTGGTTTCTACTCATCAAGTAGTTATTTAATCTATTTACCATTCAGGAAACATATTGTAAAATGAGTCGCATTTGCTCACGGCAGTGTGTTCTCTGTACAAAGAGATAGGACGAAGCGACCTAAAATGACACTCTTCTCACTTCAACTGTAATTAAATAAATACAAACGTGACAAAAATTTAGAGCCTATCTTCAGAAAGCTTATTTCCAATGCTATTTTTCATGTACAAATCCCGAAAAGATAAACTTAATCTTAGATGTGCGTTTTTCTTTCTAAAATGGCAGAATATTCAGGTTTCTAGCTCACCTACGCATTTAAATTGGATTTGGGTCCGATATCGGCCACATGACATGAGGGCACTGTATCAAAATAACGGTGATTGACAGAATCATTTAGAACGTTGATGAATATTCAGTACAATATAAGCGATACAATGATATAAGACTTGCTCTGATTGTTGGATATCTTGGATGTGCGAATTTACATTTTGTATCGAGATACCCCCCGATTCCATTGATAAAATTTGATTCACCACCACTGAAAAGTACCTTTCAGGAATGTCAGCCCTTTGATTTTTTTCAGAGACTGTTCTCTCTAATATAGCCGAGTGTAATACTTACAATGTATTTCCAATTTGAATAATTGGATACCATTTATTACTTATATACCATAATAATAATTGTTCTAATAGTGTTTGTAATCTAAAGGACAGTTTAATGTCATTTCTTTCAGATACGCAATACTTTCACTACTAGAATTTTAACATTGCTGGCTTTTGCGCAACTTGTCCTGACATACTTAGGGGCGCACAGCACTAAATCACTCCTCGTTTTGTGTAATGGTAGTAAGTTCCGGCAAAAACAAAAACCGAGGTTGTGATAAATGGGGTCCTTTGGGAATAATTTTGACGTGAGGGTAGCATTTTATAATTAAAATGAAAGATAATCTCTTGTTCTTTGCTTAGGATATTGCAAAATAAAGATTTTCGATTGTACCGAAAATTTATCACGTGGATGAATACACATGCTCGGAGGCGGTCAGAAGGCGAGAGTCCGGGCTGAAAATAGGGGTGGCGCTCTTTAAATGATCATATCGTAAAATCTAATTGGAATGGGTATCTGTTCTTGACGATTTTATGAAATTTTAATACTTGTTTGTTAGAATGAAGCATTCGAGACATTCCAAAAAGAGTTACTAAGGACCCAAAATCGCGACTTGTTTAGCTCTATTTTACACGTAATCCAATGGGCGGTATATTTAGTGCTGTGCCCCCTTGTAACACGCAGTGGTGAAACTAGGATTATATTGATTTGCATTGATTTTGAGTATGTAAAAGAGGTAATTTGATCTGATTTTTAAAGAAAAACACATTTCTGCATGTGCCATGCATTAATATCATGAACAAAACCCAATTTGCTTACAAATTGGGAGCAAAAACGGTTGAAGAGCATCATTTGACTACAAATTTGCTTGTTTTGATTTTACCCGCAATAATGGACCCCCTTGCCATGGTTATCCGATTATAGACCTACATATCTAAGCTTGTTTTATCAATCAGGGGGTTAACAAATAAAGTTAAGAAATTGTTGTTTAAAATACGTTTGTAATTGATGTCAAATCATATCGGGGGGGGGGGGGGGGGTGACCAGGTTTAAGTTTGGTCTAAATTAAGACAAAAATGGGGCTTGCAAAGTATCAAAATGTCAATAACAGTACTCTGGGCAATTCCCTAGAGGATATAACCTAAAACAAATTGCATTGTGAGATTCACTGATCTACGATACATTATGCATGACAGATAAATAGACAATTTAGGCCTATTATTATTTCAAAATTGAAACATTTTTCACCCCATACCCCTAAAATTCGGCAATTTGGGCCTACAATTTCCACATTTGTATCTCAGGTTTAATATAGGGTGAGCACGTCATTGCGTAATCAGTTTCATTGTCCGTTGAGTTTTTAAAACATTGTATATATAAACGTTTAATATAATTTAAAACATAGATAGTCTCATCAACATGTCATAATCAATGAAAGAGATTTTATAAACTTCCGAAATTCTGCAAAATGACTTAAAAGTGCCCAAAATTCGAAAATTCGAAATTGAGTTTCATGCCTTAACTAACATAACTTTAGTTAAAGGTGATATTAAAATTAACTAAATTGGCAGTTTTTCTTGATATTACTTGGTGTCTACAAAAATGACAAAAAAATACAAAATATTTTTTTTATTGTGTGTTATAAGGGCGCACAGCACTAAATCACTCCTCGTTTTGTGTAATGGTAGTAAGTTCCGGCAAAAACAAAAACCGAGGTTGTGATAAATGGGGTCCTTTGGGAATAATTTTGACGTGAGGGTAGCATTTTATAATTAAAATGAAAGATAATCTCTTGTTCTTTGCTTAGGATATTGCAAAATAAAGATTTTCGATTGTACCGAAAATTTATCACGTGGATGAATACACATGCTCGGAGGCGGTCAGAAGGCGAGAGTCCGGGCTGAAAATAGGGGTGGCGCTCTTTAAATGATCATATCGTAAAATCTAATTGGAATGGGTATCTGTTCTTGACGATTTTATGAAATTTTAATACTTGTTTGTTAGAATGAAGCATTCGAGACATTCCAAAAAGAGTTACTAAGGACCCAAAATCGCGACTTGTTTAGCTCTATTTTACACGTAATCCAATGGGCGGTATATTTAGTGCTGTGCCCCCTTGTAACACGCAGTGGTGAAACTAGGATTATATTGATTTGCATTGATTTTGAGTATGTAAAAGAGGTAATTTGATCTGATTTTTAAAGAAAAACACATTTCTGCATGTGCCATGCATTAATATCATGAACAAAACCCAATTTGCTTACAAATTGGGAGCAAAAACGGTTGAAGAGCATCATTTGACTACAAATTTGCTTGTTTTGATTTTACCCGCAATAATGGACCCCCTTGCCATGGTTATCCGATTATAGACCTACATATCTAAGCTTGTTTTATCAATCAGGGGGTTAACAAATAAAGTTAAGAAATTGTTGTTTAAAATACGTTTGTAATTGATGTCAAATCATATCGGGGGGGGGGGGGGGGGGTGACCAGGTTTAAGTTTGGTCTAAATTAAGACAAAAATGGGGCTTGCAAAGTATCAAAATGTCAATAACAGTACTCTGGGCAATTCCCTAGAGGATATAACCTAAAACAAATTGCATTGTGAGATTCACTGATCTACGATACATTATGCATGACAGATAAATAGACAATTTAGGCCTATTATTATTTCAAAATTGAAACATTTTTCACCCCATACCCCTAAAATTCGGCAATTTGGGCCTACAATTTCCACATTTGTATCTCAGGTTTAATATAGGGTGAGCACGTCATTGCGTAATCAGTTTCATTGTCCGTTGAGTTTTTAAAACATTGTATATATAAACGTTTAATATAATTTAAAACATAGATAGTCTCATCAACATGTCATAATCAATGAAAGAGATTTTATAAACTTCCGAAATTCTGCAAAATGACTTAAAAGTGCCCAAAATTCGAAAATTCGAAATTGAGTTTCATGCCTTAACTAACATAACTTTAGTTAAAGGTGATATTAAAATTAACTAAATTGGCAGTTTTTCTTGATATTACTTGGTGTCTACAAAAATGACAAAAAAATACAAAATATTTTTTTTATTGTGTGTTATAAGGGCGCACAGCACTAAATCACTCCTCGTTTTGTGTAATGGTAGTAAGTTCCGGCAAAAACAAAAACCGAGGTTGTGATAAATGGGGTCCTTTGGGAATAATTTTGACGTGAGGGTAGCATTTTATAATTAAAATGAAAGATAATCTCTTGTTCTTTGCTTAGGATATTGCAAAATAAAGATTTTCGATTGTACCGAAAATTTATCACGTGGATGAATACACATGCTCGGAGGCGGTCAGAAGGCGAGAGTCCGGGCTGAAAATAGGGGTGGCGCTCTTTAAATGATCATATCGTAAAATCTAATTGGAATGGGTATCTGTTCTTGACGATTTTATGAAATTTTAATACTTGTTTGTTAGAATGAAGCATTCGAGACATTCCAAAAAGAGTTACTAAGGACCCAAAATCGCGACTTGTTTAGCTCTATTTTACACGTAATCCAATGGGCGGTATATTTAGTGCTGTGCCCCCTTGTAACACGCAGTGGTGAAACTAGGATTATATTGATTTGCATTGATTTTGAGTATGTAAAAGAGGTAATTTGATCTGATTTTTAAAGAAAAACACATTTCTGCATGTGCCATGCATTAATATCATGAACAAAACCCAATTTGCTTACAAATTGGGAGCAAAAACGGTTGAAGAGCATCATTTGACTACAAATTTGCTTGTTTTGATTTTACCCGCAATAATGGACCCCCTTGCCATGGTTATCCGATTATAGACCTACATATCTAAGCTTGTTTTATCAATCAGGGGGTTAACAAATAAAGTTAAGAAATTGTTGTTTAAAATACGTTTGTAATTGATGTCAAATCATATCGGGGGGGGGGGGGGGTGACCAGGTTTAAGTTTGGTCTAAATTAAGACAAAAATGGGGCTTGCAAAGTATCAAAATGTCAATAACAGTACTCTGGGCAATTCCCTAGAGGATATAACCTAAAACAAATTGCATTGTGAGATTCACTGATCTACGATACATTATGCATGACAGATAAATAGACAATTTAGGCCTATTATTATTTCAAAATTGAAACATTTTTCACCCCATACCCCTAAAATTCGGCAATTTGGGCCTACAATTTCCACATTTGTATCTCAGGTTTAATATAGGGTGAGCACGTCATTGCGTAATCAGTTTCATTGTCCGTTGAGTTTTTAAAACATTGTATATATAAACGTTTAATATAATTTAAAACATAGATAGTCTCATCAACATGTCATAATCAATGAAAGAGATTTTATAAACTTCCGAAATTCTGCAAAATGACTTAAAAGTGCCCAAAATTCGAAAATTCGAAATTGAGTTTCATGCCTTAACTAACATAACTTTAGTTAAAGGTGATATTAAAATTAACTAAATTGGCAGTTTTTCTTGATATTACTTGGTGTCTACAAAAATGACAAAAAAATACAAAATATTTTTTTTATTGTGTGTTATAAGGGCGCACAGCACTAAATCACTCCTCGTTTTGTGTAATGGTAGTAAGTTCCGGCAAAAACAAAAACCGAGGTTGTGATAAATGGGGTCCTTTGGGAATAATTTTGACGTGAGGGTAGCATTTTATAATTAAAATGAAAGATAATCTCTTGTTCTTTGCTTAGGATATTGCAAAATAAAGATTTTCGATTGTACCGAAAATTTATCACGTGGATGAATACACATGCTCGGAGGCGGTCAGAAGGCGAGAGTCCGGGCTGAAAATAGGGGTGGCGCTCTTTAAATGATCATATCGTAAAATCTAATTGGAATGGGTATCTGTTCTTGACGATTTTATGAAATTTTAATACTTGTTTGTTAGAATGAAGCATTCGAGACATTCCAAAAAGAGTTACTAAGGACCCAAAATCGCGACTTGTTTAGCTCTATTTTACACGTAATCCAATGGGCGGTATATTTAGTGCTGTGCCCCCTTGTAACACGCAGTGGTGAAACTAGGATTATATTGATTTGCATTGATTTTGAGTATGTAAAAGAGGTAATTTGATCTGATTTTTAAAGAAAAACACATTTCTGCATGTGCCATGCATTAATATCATGAACAAAACCCAATTTGCTTACAAATTGGGAGCAAAAACGGTTGAAGAGCATCATTTGACTACAAATTTGCTTGTTTTGATTTTACCCGCAATAATGGACCCCCTTGCCATGGTTATCCGATTATAGACCTACATATCTAAGCTTGTTTTATCAATCAGGGGGTTAACAAATAAAGTTAAGAAATTGTTGTTTAAAATACGTTTGTAATTGATGTCAAATCATATCGGGGGGGGGGGGGGGGGGGTGACCAGGTTTAAGTTTGGTCTAAATTAAGACAAAAATGGGGCTTGCAAAGTATCAAAATGTCAATAACAGTACTCTGGGCAATTCCCTAGAGGATATAACCTAAAACAAATTGCATTGTGAGATTCACTGATCTACGATACATTATGCATGACAGATAAATAGACAATTTAGGCCTATTATTATTTCAAAATTGAAACATTTTTCACCCCATACCCCTAAAATTCGGCAATTTGGGCCTACAATTTCCACATTTGTATCTCAGGTTTAATATAGGGTGAGCACGTCATTGCGTAATCAGTTTCATTGTCCGTTGAGTTTTTAAAACATTGTATATATAAACGTTTAATATAATTTAAAACATAGATAGTCTCATCAACATGTCATAATCAATGAAAGAGATTTTATAAACTTCCGAAATTCTGCAAAATGACTTAAAAGTGCCCAAAATTCGAAAATTCGAAATTGAGTTTCATGCCTTAACTAACATAACTTTAGTTAAAGGTGATATTAAAATTAACTAAATTGGCAGTTTTTCTTGATATTACTTGGTGTCTACAAAAATGACAAAAAAATACAAAATATTTTTTTTATTGTGTGTTATAAGGGCGCACAGCACTAAATCACTCCTCGTTTTGTGTAATGGTAGTAAGTTCCGGCAAAAACAAAAACCGAGGTTGTGATAAATGGGGTCCTTTGGGAATAATTTTGACGTGAGGGTAGCATTTTATAATTAAAATGAAAGATAATCTCTTGTTCTTTGCTTAGGATATTGCAAAATAAAGATTTTCGATTGTACCGAAAATTTATCACGTGGATGAATACACATGCTCGGAGGCGGTCAGAAGGCGAGAGTCCGGGCTGAAAATAGGGGTGGCGCTCTTTAAATGATCATATCGTAAAATCTAATTGGAATGGGTATCTGTTCTTGACGATTTTATGAAATTTTAATACTTGTTTGTTAGAATGAAGCATTCGAGACATTCCAAAAAGAGTTACTAAGGACCCAAAATCGCGACTTGTTTAGCTCTATTTTACACGTAATCCAATGGGCGGTATATTTAGTGCTGTGCCCCCTTGTAACACGCAGTGGTGAAACTAGGATTATATTGATTTGCATTGATTTTGAGTATGTAAAAGAGGTAATTTGATCTGATTTTTAAAGAAAAACACATTTCTGCATGTGCCATGCATTAATATCATGAACAAAACCCAATTTGCTTACAAATTGGGAGCAAAAACGGTTGAAGAGCATCATTTGACTACAAATTTGCTTGTTTTGATTTTACCCGCAATAATGGACCCCCTTGCCATGGTTATCCGATTATAGACCTACATATCTAAGCTTGTTTTATCAATCAGGGGGTTAACAAATAAAGTTAAGAAATTGTTGTTTAAAATACGTTTGTAATTGATGTCAAATCATATCGGGGGGGGGGGGGGGTGACCAGGTTTAAGTTTGGTCTAAATTAAGACAAAAATGGGGCTTGCAAAGTATCAAAATGTCAATAACAGTACTCTGGGCAATTCCCTAGAGGATATAACCTAAAACAAATTGCATTGTGAGATTCACTGATCTACGATACATTATGCATGACAGATAAATAGACAATTTAGGCCTATTATTATTTCAAAATTGAAACATTTTTCACCCCATACCCCTAAAATTCGGCAATTTGGGCCTACAATTTCCACATTTGTATCTCAGGTTTAATATAGGGTGAGCACGTCATTGCGTAATCAGTTTCATTGTCCGTTGAGTTTTTAAAACATTGTATATATAAACGTTTAATATAATTTAAAACATAGATAGTCTCATCAACATGTCATAATCAATGAAAGAGATTTTATAAACTTCCGAAATTCTGCAAAATGACTTAAAAGTGCCCAAAATTCGAAAATTCGAAATTGAGTTTCATGCCTTAACTAACATAACTTTAGTTAAAGGTGATATTAAAATTAACTAAATTGGCAGTTTTTCTTGATATTACTTGGTGTCTACAAAAATGACAAAAAAATACAAAATATTTTTTTTATTGTGTGTTATAAGGGCGCACAGCACTAAATCACTCCTCGTTTTGTGTAATGGTAGTAAGTTCCGGCAAAAACAAAAACCGAGGTTGTGATAAATGGGGTCCTTTGGGAATAATTTTGACGTGAGGGTAGCATTTTATAATTAAAATGAAAGATAATCTCTTGTTCTTTGCTTAGGATATTGCAAAATAAAGATTTTCGATTGTACCGAAAATTTATCACGTGGATGAATACACATGCTCGGAGGCGGTCAGAAGGCGAGAGTCCGGGCTGAAAATAGGGGTGGCGCTCTTTAAATGATCATATCGTAAAATCTAATTGGAATGGGTATCTGTTCTTGACGATTTTATGAAATTTTAATACTTGTTTGTTAGAATGAAGCATTCGAGACATTCCAAAAAGAGTTACTAAGGACCCAAAATCGCGACTTGTTTAGCTCTATTTTACACGTAATCCAATGGGCGGTATATTTAGTGCTGTGCCCCCTTGTAACACGCAGTGGTGAAACTAGGATTATATTGATTTGCATTGATTTTGAGTATGTAAAAGAGGTAATTTGATCTGATTTTTAAAGAAAAACACATTTCTGCATGTGCCATGCATTAATATCATGAACAAAACCCAATTTGCTTACAAATTGGGAGCAAAAACGGTTGAAGAGCATCATTTGACTACAAATTTGCTTGTTTTGATTTTACCCGCAATAATGGACCCCCTAGCCATGGTTATCCGATTATAGACCTACATATCTAAGCTTGTTTTATCAATCAGGGGGTTAACAAATAAAGTTAAGAAATTGTTGTTTAAAATACGTTTGTAATTGATGTCAAATCATATCGGGGGGGGGGGGGGGGGGGGGGTGACCAGGTTTAAGTTTGGTCTAAATTAAGACAAAAATGGGGCTTGCAAAGTATCAAAATGTCAATAACAGTACTCTGGGCAATTCCCTAGAGGATATAACCTAAAACAAATTGCATTGTGAGATTCACTGATCTACGATACATTATGCATGACAGATAAATAGACAATTTAGGCCTATTATTATTTCAAAATTGAAACATTTTTCACCCCATACCCCTAAAATTCGGCAATTTGGGCCTACAATTTCCACATTTGTATCTCAGGTTTAATATAGGGTGAGCACGTCATTGCGTAATCAGTTTCATTGTCCGTTGAGTTTTTAAAACATTGTATATATAAACGTTTAATATAATTTAAAACATAGATAGTCTCATCAACATGTCATAATCAATGAAAGAGATTTTATAAACTTCCGAAATTCTGCAAAATGACTTAAAAGTGCCCAAAATTCGAAAATTCGAAATTGAGTTTCATGCCTTAACTAACATAACTTTAGTTAAAGGTGATATTAAAATTAACTAAATTGGCAGTTTTTCTTGATATTACTTGGTGTCTACAAAAATGACAAAAAAATACAAAATATTTTTTTTATTGTGTGTTATAAGGGCGCACAGCACTAAATCACTCCTCGTTTTGTGTAATGGTAGTAAGTTCCGGCAAAAACAAAAACCGAGGTTGTGATAAATGGGGTCCTTTGGGAATAATTTTGACGTGAGGGTAGCATTTTATAATTAAAATGAAAGATAATCTCTTGTTCTTTGCTTAGGATATTGCAAAATAAAGATTTTCGATTGTACCGAAAATTTATCACGTGGATGAATACACATGCTCGGAGGCGGTCAGAAGGCGAGAGTCCGGGCTGAAAATAGGGGTGGCGCTCTTTAAATGATCATATCGTAAAATCTAATTGGAATGGGTATCTGTTCTTGACGATTTTATGAAATTTTAATACTTGTTTGTTAGAATGAAGCATTCGAGACATTCCAAAAAGAGTTACTAAGGACCCAAAATCGCGACTTGTTTAGCTCTATTTTACACGTAATCCAATGGGCGGTATATTTAGTGCTGTGCCCCCTTGTAACACGCAGTGGTGAAACTAGGATTATATTGATTTGCATTGATTTTGAGTATGTAAAAGAGGTAATTTGATCTGATTTTTAAAGAAAAACACATTTCTGCATGTGCCATGCATTAATATCATGAACAAAACCCAATTTGCTTACAAATTGGGAGCAAAAACGGTTGAAGAGCATCATTTGACTACAAATTTGCTTGTTTTGATTTTACCCGCAATAATGGACCCCCTTGCCATGGTTATCCGATTATAGACCTACATATCTAAGCTTGTTTTATCAATCAGGGGGTTAACAAATAAAGTTAAGAAATTGTTGTTTAAAATACGTTTGTAATTGATGTCAAATCATATCGGGGGGGGGGGGGGGGGTGACCAGGTTTAAGTTTGGTCTAAATTAAGACAAAAATGGGGCTTGCAAAGTATCAAAATGTCAATAACAGTACTCTGGGCAATTCCCTAGAGGATATAACCTAAAACAAATTGCATTGTGAGATTCACTGATCTACGATACATTATGCATGACAGATAAATAGACAATTTAGGCCTATTATTATTTCAAAATTGAAACATTTTTCACCCCATACCCCTAAAATTCGGCAATTTGGGCCTACAATTTCCACATTTGTATCTCAGGTTTAATATAGGGTGAGCACGTCATTGCGTAATCAGTTTCATTGTCCGTTGAGTTTTTAAAACATTGTATATATAAACGTTTAATATAATTTAAAACATAGATAGTCTCATCAACATGTCATAATCAATGAAAGAGATTTTATAAACTTCCGAAATTCTGCAAAATGACTTAAAAGTGCCCAAAATTCGAAAATTCGAAATTGAGTTTCATGCCTTAACTAACATAACTTTAGTTAAAGGTGATATTAAAATTAACTAAATTGGCAGTTTTTCTTGATATTACTTGGTGTCTACAAAAATGACAAAAAAATACAAAATATTTTTTTTATTGTGTGTTATAAGGGCGCACAGCACTAAATCACTCCTCGTTTTGTGTAATGGTAGTAAGTTCCGGCAAAAACAAAAACCGAGGTTGTGATAAATGGGGTCCTTTGGGAATAATTTTGACGTGAGGGTAGCATTTTATAATTAAAATGAAAGATAATCTCTTGTTCTTTGCTTAGGATATTGCAAAATAAAGATTTTCGATTGTACCGAAAATTTATCACGTGGATGAATACACATGCTCGGAGGCGGTCAGAAGGCGAGAGTCCGGGCTGAAAATAGGGGTGGCGCTCTTTAAATGATCATATCGTAAAATCTAATTGGAATGGGTATCTGTTCTTGACGATTTTATGAAATTTTAATACTTGTTTGTTAGAATGAAGCATTCGAGACATTCCAAAAAGAGTTACTAAGGACCCAAAATCGCGACTTGTTTAGCTCTATTTTACACGTAATCCAATGGGCGGTATATTTAGTGCTGTGCCCCCTTGTAACACGCAGTGGTGAAACTAGGATTATATTGATTTGCATTGATTTTGAGTATGTAAAAGAGGTAATTTGATCTGATTTTTAAAGAAAAACACATTTCTGCATGTGCCATGCATTAATATCATGAACAAAACCCAATTTGCTTACAAATTGGGAGCAAAAACGGTTGAAGAGCATCATTTGACTACAAATTTGCTTGTTTTGATTTTACCCGCAATAATGGACCCCCTTGCCATGGTTATCCGATTATAGACCTACATATCTAAGCTTGTTTTATCAATCAGGGGGTTAACAAATAAAGTTAAGAAATTGTTGTTTAAAATACGTTTGTAATTGATGTCAAATCATATCGGGGGGGGGGGGGGGGGTGACCAGGTTTAAGTTTGGTCTAAATTAAGACAAAAATGGGGCTTGCAAAGTATCAAAATGTCAATAACAGTACTCTGGGCAATTCCCTAGAGGATATAACCTAAAACAAATTGCATTGTGAGATTCACTGATCTACGATACATTATGCATGACAGATAAATAGACAATTTAGGCCTATTATTATTTCAAAATTGAAACATTTTTCACCCCATACCCCTAAAATTCGGCAATTTGGGCCTACAATTTCCACATTTGTATCTCAGGTTTAATATAGGGTGAGCACGTCATTGCGTAATCAGTTTCATTGTCCGTTGAGTTTTTAAAACATTGTATATATAAACGTTTAATATAATTTAAAACATAGATAGTCTCATCAACATGTCATAATCAATGAAAGAGATTTTATAAACTTCCGAAATTCTGCAAAATGACTTAAAAGTGCCCAAAATTCGAAAATTCGAAATTGAGTTTCATGCCTTAACTAACATAACTTTAGTTAAAGGTGATATTAAAATTAACTAAATTGGCAGTTTTTCTTGATATTACTTGGTGTCTACAAAAATGACAAAAAAATACAAAATATTTTTTTTATTGTGTGTTATAAGGGCGCACAGCACTAAATCACTCCTCGTTTTGTGTAATGGTAGTAAGTTCCGGCAAAAACAAAAACCGAGGTTGTGATAAATGGGGTCCTTTGGGAATAATTTTGACGTGAGGGTAGCATTTTATAATTAAAATGAAAGATAATCTCTTGTTCTTTGCTTAGGATATTGCAAAATAAAGATTTTCGATTGTACCGAAAATTTATCACGTGGATGAATACACATGCTCGGAGGCGGTCAGAAGGCGAGAGTCCGGGCTGAAAATAGGGGTGGCGCTCTTTAAATGATCATATCGTAAAATCTAATTGGAATGGGTATCTGTTCTTGACGATTTTATGAAATTTTAATACTTGTTTGTTAGAATGAAGCATTCGAGACATTCCAAAAAGAGTTACTAAGGACCCAAAATCGCGACTTGTTTAGCTCTATTTTACACGTAATCCAATGGGCGGTATATTTAGTGCTGTGCCCCCTTGTAACACGCAGTGGTGAAACTAGGATTATATTGATTTGCATTGATTTTGAGTATGTAAAAGAGGTAATTTGATCTGATTTTTAAAGAAAAACACATTTCTGCATGTGCCATGCATTAATATCATGAACAAAACCCAATTTGCTTACAAATTGGGAGCAAAAACGGTTGAAGAGCATCATTTGACTACAAATTTGCTTGTTTTGATTTTACCCGCAATAATGGACCCCCTTGCCATGGTTATCCGATTATAGACCTACATATCTAAGCTTGTTTTATCAATCAGGGGGTTAACAAATAAAGTTAAGAAATTGTTGTTTAAAATACGTTTGTAATTGATGTCAAATCATATCGGGGGGGGGGGGGGGGGGGTGACCAGGTTTAAGTTTGGTCTAAATTAAGACAAAAATGGGGCTTGCAAAGTATCAAAATGTCAATAACAGTACTCTGGGCAATTCCCTAGAGGATATAACCTAAAACAAATTGCATTGTGAGATTCACTGATCTACGATACATTATGCATGACAGATAAATAGACAATTTAGGCCTATTATTATTTCAAAATTGAAACATTTTTCACCCCATACCCCTAAAATTCGGCAATTTGGGCCTACAATTTCCACATTTGTATCTCAGGTTTAATATAGGGTGAGCACGTCATTGCGTAATCAGTTTCATTGTCCGTTGAGTTTTTAAAACATTGTATATATAAACGTTTAATATAATTTAAAACATAGATAGTCTCATCAACATGTCATAATCAATGAAAGAGATTTTATAAACTTCCGAAATTCTGCAAAATGACTTAAAAGTGCCCAAAATTCGAAAATTCGAAATTGAGTTTCATGCCTTAACTAACATAACTTTAGTTAAAGGTGATATTAAAATTAACTAAATTGGCAGTTTTTCTTGATATTACTTGGTGTCTACAAAAATGACAAAAAAATACAAAATATTTTTTTTATTGTGTGTTATAAGGGCGCACAGCACTAAATCACTCCTCGTTTTGTGTAATGGTAGTAAGTTCCGGCAAAAACAAAAACCGAGGTTGTGATAAATGGGGTCCTTTGGGAATAATTTTGACGTGAGGGTAGCATTTTATAATTAAAATGAAAGATAATCTCTTGTTCTTTGCTTAGGATATTGCAAAATAAAGATTTTCGATTGTACCGAAAATTTATCACGTGGATGAATACACATGCTCGGAGGCGGTCAGAAGGCGAGAGTCCGGGCTGAAAATAGGGGTGGCGCTCTTTAAATGATCATATCGTAAAATCTAATTGGAATGGGTATCTGTTCTTGACGATTTTATGAAATTTTAATACTTGTTTGTTAGAATGAAGCATTCGAGACATTCCAAAAAGAGTTACTAAGGACCCAAAATCGCGACTTGTTTAGCTCTATTTTACACGTAATCCAATGGGCGGTATATTTAGTGCTGTGCCCCCTTGTAACACGCAGTGGTGAAACTAGGATTATATTGATTTGCATTGATTTTGAGTATGTAAAAGAGGTAATTTGATCTGATTTTTAAAGAAAAACACATTTCTGCATGTGCCATGCATTAATATCATGAACAAAACCCAATTTGCTTACAAATTGGGAGCAAAAACGGTTGAAGAGCATCATTTGACTACAAATTTGCTTGTTTTGATTTTACCCGCAATAATGGACCCCCTTGCCATGGTTATCCGATTATAGACCTACATATCTAAGCTTGTTTTATCAATCAGGGGGTTAACAAATAAAGTTAAGAAATTGTTGTTTAAAATACGTTTGTAATTGATGTCAAATCATATCGGGGGGGGGGGGGGGGTGACCAGGTTTAAGTTTGGTCTAAATTAAGACAAAAATGGGGCTTGCAAAGTATCAAAATGTCAATAACAGTACTCTGGGCAATTCCCTAGAGGATATAACCTAAAACAAATTGCATTGTGAGATTCACTGATCTACGATACATTATGCATGACAGATAAATAGACAATTTAGGCCTATTATTATTTCAAAATTGAAACATTTTTCACCCCATACCCCTAAAATTCGGCAATTTGGGCCTACAATTTCCACATTTGTATCTCAGGTTTAATATAGGGTGAGCACGTCATTGCGTAATCAGTTTCATTGTCCGTTGAGTTTTTAAAACATTGTATATATAAACGTTTAATATAATTTAAAACATAGATAGTCTCATCAACATGTCATAATCAATGAAAGAGATTTTATAAACTTCCGAAATTCTGCAAAATGACTTAAAAGTGCCCAAAATTCGAAAATTCGAAATTGAGTTTCATGCCTTAACTAACATAACTTTAGTTAAAGGTGATATTAAAATTAACTAAATTGGCAGTTTTTCTTGATATTACTTGGTGTCTACAAAAATGACAAAAAAATACAAAATATTTTTTTTATTGTGTGTTATAAGGGCGCACAGCACTAAATCACTCCTCGTTTTGTGTAATGGTAGTAAGTTCCGGCAAAAACAAAAACCGAGGTTGTGATAAATGGGGTCCTTTGGGAATAATTTTGACGTGAGGGTAGCATTTTATAATTAAAATGAAAGATAATCTCTTGTTCTTTGCTTAGGATATTGCAAAATAAAGATTTTCGATTGTACCGAAAATTTATCACGTGGATGAATACACATGCTCGGAGGCGGTCAGAAGGCGAGAGTCCGGGCTGAAAATAGGGGTGGCGCTCTTTAAATGATCATATCGTAAAATCTAATTGGAATGGGTATCTGTTCTTGACGATTTTATGAAATTTTAATACTTGTTTGTTAGAATGAAGCATTCGAGACATTCCAAAAAGAGTTACTAAGGACCCAAAATCGCGACTTGTTTAGCTCTATTTTACACGTAATCCAATGGGCGGTATATTTAGTGCTGTGCCCCCTTGTAACACGCAGTGGTGAAACTAGGATTATATTGATTTGCATTGATTTTGAGTATGTAAAAGAGGTAATTTGATCTGATTTTTAAAGAAAAACACATTTCTGCATGTGCCATGCATTAATATCATGAACAAAACCCAATTTGCTTACAAATTGGGAGCAAAAACGGTTGAAGAGCATCATTTGACTACAAATTTGCTTGTTTTGATTTTACCCGCAATAATGGACCCCCTTGCCATGGTTATCCGATTATAGACCTACATATCTAAGCTTGTTTTATCAATCAGGGGGTTAACAAATAAAGTTAAGAAATTGTTGTTTAAAATACGTTTGTAATTGATGTCAAATCATATCGGGGGGGGGGGGGGGGGGGGGTGACCAGGTTTAAGTTTGGTCTAAATTAAGACAAAAATGGGGCTTGCAAAGTATCAAAATGTCAATAACAGTACTCTGGGCAATTCCCTAGAGGATATAACCTAAAACAAATTGCATTGTGAGATTCACTGATCTACGATACATTATGCATGACAGATAAATAGACAATTTAGGCCTATTATTATTTCAAAATTGAAACATTTTTCACCCCATACCCCTAAAATTCGGCAATTTGGGCCTACAATTTCCACATTTGTATCTCAGGTTTAATATAGGGTGAGCACGTCATTGCGTAATCAGTTTCATTGTCCGTTGAGTTTTTAAAACATTGTATATATAAACGTTTAATATAATTTAAAACATAGATAGTCTCATCAACATGTCATAATCAATGAAAGAGATTTTATAAACTTCCGAAATTCTGCAAAATGACTTAAAAGTGCCCAAAATTCGAAAATTCGAAATTGAGTTTCATGCCTTAACTAACATAACTTTAGTTAAAGGTGATATTAAAATTAACTAAATTGGCAGTTTTTCTTGATATTACTTGGTGTCTACAAAAATGACAAAAAAATACAAAATATTTTTTTTATTGTGTGTTATAAGGGCGCACAGCACTAAATCACTCCTCGTTTTGTGTAATGGTAGTAAGTTCCGGCAAAAACAAAAACCGAGGTTGTGATAAATGGGGTCCTTTGGGAATAATTTTGACGTGAGGGTAGCATTTTATAATTAAAATGAAAGATAATCTCTTGTTCTTTGCTTAGGATATTGCAAAATAAAGATTTTCGATTGTACCGAAAATTTATCACGTGGATGAATACACATGCTCGGAGGCGGTCAGAAGGCGAGAGTCCGGGCTGAAAATAGGGGTGGCGCTCTTTAAATGATCATATCGTAAAATCTAATTGGAATGGGTATCTGTTCTTGACGATTTTATGAAATTTTAATACTTGTTTGTTAGAATGAAGCATTCGAGACATTCCAAAAAGAGTTACTAAGGACCCAAAATCGCGACTTGTTTAGCTCTATTTTACACGTAATCCAATGGGCGGTATATTTAGTGCTGTGCCCCCTTGTAACACGCAGTGGTGAAACTAGGATTATATTGATTTGCATTGATTTTGAGTATGTAAAAGAGGTAATTTGATCTGATTTTTAAAGAAAAACACATTTCTGCATGTGCCATGCATTAATATCATGAACAAAACCCAATTTGCTTACAAATTGGGAGCAAAAACGGTTGAAGAGCATCATTTGACTACAAATTTGCTTGTTTTGATTTTACCCGCAATAATGGACCCCCTTGCCATGGTTATCCGATTATAGACCTACATATCTAAGCTTGTTTTATCAATCAGGGGGTTAACAAATAAAGTTAAGAAATTGTTGTTTAAAATACGTTTGTAATTGATGTCAAATCATATCGGGGGGGGGGGGGGGGGTGACCAGGTTTAAGTTTGGTCTAAATTAAGACAAAAATGGGGCTTGCAAAGTATCAAAATGTCAATAACAGTACTCTGGGCAATTCCCTAGAGGATATAACCTAAAACAAATTGCATTGTGAGATTCACTGATCTACGATACATTATGCATGACAGATAAATAGACAATTTAGGCCTATTATTATTTCTAAATTGAAACATTTTTCACCCCATACCCCTAAAATTCGGCAATTTGGGCCTACAATTTCCACATTTGTATCTCAGGTTTAATATAGGGTGAGCACGTCATTGCGTAATCAGTTTCATTGTCCGTTGAGTTTTTAAAACATTGTATATATAAACGTTTAATATAATTTAAAACATAGATAGTCTCATCAACATGTCATAATCAATGAAAGAGATTTTATAAACTTCCGAAATTCTGCAAAATGACTTAAAAGTGCCCAAAATTCGAAAATTCGAAATTGAGTTTCATGCCTTAACTAACATAACTTTAGTTAAAGGTGATATTAAAATTAACTAAATTGGCAGTTTTTCTTGATATTACTTGGTGTCTACAAAAATGACAAAAAAATACAAAATATTTTTTTTATTGTGTGTTATAAGGGCGCACAGCACTAAATCACTCCTCGTTTTGTGTAATGGTAGTAAGTTCCGGCAAAAACAAAAACCGAGGTTGTGATAAATGGGGTCCTTTGGGAATAATTTTGACGTGAGGGTAGCATTTTATAATTAAAATGAAAGATAATCTCTTGTTCTTTGCTTAGGATATTGCAAAATAAAGATTTTCGATTGTACCGAAAATTTATCACGTGGATGAATACACATGCTCGGAGGCGGTCAGAAGGCGAGAGTCCGGGCTGAAAATAGGGGTGGCGCTCTTTAAATGATCATATCGTAAAATCTAATTGGAATGGGTATCTGTTCTTGACGATTTTATGAAATTTTAATACTTGTTTGTTAGAATGAAGCATTCGAGACATTCCAAAAAGAGTTACTAAGGACCCAAAATCGCGACTTGTTTAGCTCTATTTTACACGTAATCCAATGGGCGGTATATTTAGTGCTGTGCCCCCTTGTAACACGCAGTGGTGAAACTAGGATTATATTGATTTGCATTGATTTTGAGTATGTAAAAGAGGTAATTTGATCTGATTTTTAAAGAAAAACACATTTCTGCATGTGCCATGCATTAATATCATGAACAAAACCCAATTTGCTTACAAATTGGGAGCAAAAACGGTTGAAGAGCATCATTTGACTACAAATTTGCTTGTTTTGATTTTACCCGCAATAATGGACCCCCTTGCCATGGTTATCCGATTATAGACCTACATATCTAAGCTTGTTTTATCAATCAGGGGGTTAACAAATAAAGTTAAGAAATTGTTGTTTAAAATACGTTTGTAATTGATGTCAAATCATATCGGGGGGGGGGGGGGGGGGGGGGTGACCAGGTTTAAGTTTGGTCTAAATTAAGACAAAAATGGGGCTTGCAAAGTATCAAAATGTCAATAACAGTACTCTGGGCAATTCCCTAGAGGATATAACCTAAAACAAATTGCATTGTGAGATTCACTGATCTACGATACATTATGCATGACAGATAAATAGACAATTTAGGCCTATTATTATTTCAAAATTGAAACATTTTTCACCCCATACCCCTAAAATTCGGCAATTTGGGCCTACAATTTCCACATTTGTATCTCAGGTTTAATATAGGGTGAGCACGTCATTGCGTAATCAGTTTCATTGTCCGTTGAGTTTTTAAAACATTGTATATATAAACGTTTAATATAATTTAAAACATAGATAGTCTCATCAACATGTCATAATCAATGAAAGAGATTTTATAAACTTCCGAAATTCTGCAAAATGACTTAAAAGTGCCCAAAATTCGAAAATTCGAAATTGAGTTTCATGCCTTAACTAACATAACTTTAGTTAAAGGTGATATTAAAATTAACTAAATTGGCAGTTTTTCTTGATATTACTTGGTGTCTACAAAAATGACAAAAAAATACAAAATATTTTTTTTATTGTGTGTTATAAGGGCGCACAGCACTAAATCACTCCTCGTTTTGTGTAATGGTAGTAAGTTCCGGCAAAAACAAAAACCGAGGTTGTGATAAATGGGGTCCTTTGGGAATAATTTTGACGTGAGGGTAGCATTTTATAATTAAAATGAAAGATAATCTCTTGTTCTTTGCTTAGGATATTGCAAAATAAAGATTTTCGATTGTACCGAAAATTTATCACGTGGATGAATACACATGCTCGGAGGCGGTCAGAAGGCGAGAGTCCGGGCTGAAAATAGGGGTGGCGCTCTTTAAATGATCATATCGTAAAATCTAATTGGAATGGGTATCTGTTCTTGACGATTTTATGAAATTTTAATACTTGTTTGTTAGAATGAAGCATTCGAGACATTCCAAAAAGAGTTACTAAGGACCCAAAATCGCGACTTGTTTAGCTCTATTTTACACGTAATCCAATGGGCGGTATATTTAGTGCTGTGCCCCCTTGTAACACGCAGTGGTGAAACTAGGATTATATTGATTTGCATTGATTTTGAGTATGTAAAAGAGGTAATTTGATCTGATTTTTAAAGAAAAACACATTTCTGCATGTGCCATGCATTAATATCATGAACAAAACCCAATTTGCTTACAAATTGGGAGCAAAAACGGTTGAAGAGCATCATTTGACTACAAATTTGCTTGTTTTGATTTTACCCGCAATAATGGACCCCCTTGCCATGGTTATCCGATTATAGACCTACATATCTAAGCTTGTTTTATCAATCAGGGGGTTAACAAATAAAGTTAAGAAATTGTTGTTTAAAATACGTTTGTAATTGATGTCAAATCATATCGGGGGGGGGGGGGGGGGGGGGGTGACCAGGTTTAAGTTTGGTCTAAATTAAGACAAAAATGGGGCTTGCAAAGTATCAAAATGTCAATAACAGTACTCTGGGCAATTCCCTAGAGGATATAACCTAAAACAAATTGCATTGTGAGATTCACTGATCTACGATACATTATGCATGACAGATAAATAGACAATTTAGGCCTATTATTATTTCAAAATTGAAACATTTTTCACCCCATACCCCTAAAATTCGGCAATTTGGGCCTACAATTTCCACATTTGTATCTCAGGTTTAATATAGGGTGAGCACGTCATTGCGTAATCAGTTTCATTGTCCGTTGAGTTTTTAAAACATTGTATATATAAACGTTTAATATAATTTAAAACATAGATAGTCTCATCAACATGTCATAATCAATGAAAGAGATTTTATAAACTTCCGAAATTCTGCAAAATGACTTAAAAGTGCCCAAAATTCGAAAATTCGAAATTGAGTTTCATGCCTTAACTAACATAACTTTAGTTAAAGGTGATATTAAAATTAACTAAATTGGCAGTTTTTCTTGATATTACTTGGTGTCTACAAAAATGACAAAAAAATACAAAATATTTTTTTTATTGTGTGTTATAAGGGCGCACAGCACTAAATCACTCCTCGTTTTGTGTAATGGTAGTAAGTTCCGGCAAAAACAAAAACCGAGGTTGTGATAAATGGGGTCCTTTGGGAATAATTTTGACGTGAGGGTAGCATTTTATAATTAAAATGAAAGATAATCTCTTGTTCTTTGCTTAGGATATTGCAAAATAAAGATTTTCGATTGTACCGAAAATTTATCACGTGGATGAATACACATGCTCGGAGGCGGTCAGAAGGCGAGAGTCCGGGCTGAAAATAGGGGTGGCGCTCTTTAAATGATCATATCGTAAAATCTAATTGGAATGGGTATCTGTTCTTGACGATTTTATGAAATTTTAATACTTGTTTGTTAGAATGAAGCATTCGAGACATTCCAAAAAGAGTTACTAAGGACCCAAAATCGCGACTTGTTTAGCTCTATTTTACACGTAATCCAATGGGCGGTATATTTAGTGCTGTGCCCCCTTAGCGGCGTTGTTTTGATGAAACATTACGCTGTTCCGAATGTGGTCTCGGAAATTCGTCCTATTTTCACTTTAAATATAACTACTAACGTTATTCAACATCAGCTTATGAATCTGAATACTTTTCGCTACAAAAGTGGCTGATTGTCATCTACGTATAACATCCTGAAGTGACAAAATAGCGATGTTTTTATCATAGTTTTCACCAACATTTTACCTCGCGTGTTCAAGGGCTTGTGGACGAGTTCATTTTGTCAACGGGTAAATCCTATACTATGACCGAGTATGTTTGTAACAATATCAAAAATGTGTGTGGTTTTGTGAAGGTTCTTAGTATGTTTGTAAATAAAATTTGATTATCTCAAACAATGGTCATCTTTTCATTCCTTGTGACAGTGAATAGAAAGCAGGTTAAATAGTGCATTGGTGCGCGCATGTTGATTCCCCTTTAGAGCATAGAGGATTCCCCTTTAGAGCACAATGGAACGGTCCATATCATACCATGCATGTGTGCGCACGGTCTGCTGCTGTGTGTGTGTATAGCGTTGATCAGTTGATAGGGATTTCAAGCATGGCTATTGTGGCCTTGGACATGCTCAGCAAATGCGACTATACAGGGGAAATTTTACAATATGCAATTATTTTGTAAATTATCACTTGAGGATTTATTATCGGTGGTAGATTGGATTGTCGTATTTTAATTGGCGCATTTACAAATTTAATAAAATTAATTTTGAGAGAAAGCATTGATAATTCAAGGTTAGGACCATCTTTAAAATTGACAAAATTACCATTCAGGAAATCAATTATTTTGTAAATTATCACTTAAGGATTTATTATCGGTGGTAGATTGGATTGTCGTATTTCAATTGACGCATTTACAACTTTAATAAAATTGATTTTGAGAGAAAGCGATGTCTACGGGTAATATAGTTTAAGCCATAAAGCTTAAACTCTTTTAGCCATTGAAGCGGAAATTGTGTTTGCTATATAGTTTGCTGGTCTCCCGTAGAAACCTTTTGACCACTCTCGTTCCACTTCCGGGAGCCCGCGAACTATCTCCTTTGTTTATGTGTTTTTGCTCGTCTCCTTCCTATTTTTATCATTCGCTTTTCTGTTCCGTACCAAGTAGGTTGATTTTAAAATAAAACCTCTCCCACATGCCCACCCTCCCAGTTGTTGCTCTTTGCCATGCTTCGGGATGATCCTGGCATCTGTGGGCGGCCTTGTTCCTTGATCATCTTGGCCGTCCCACTATTCCCCTTAGAGCCCATGTTCGGGGTTGATCATGGTTTCTTCGTACCCCTCCAGGCCTCTGTTCCTTGATTATCTTTGGCCTGTGGTTTGCCCTTCGCGGCATCAGTGTGTGTGAGACCATGCTTTGGATTTTTTGGTCTCCGCTTAAGGACCCCCCCCCCCCCCCAGGCCTCTGTATCTTGATTATATTTGGCCTGTGGTTTGCCCTTCGTGGCATCAGTTGTGCGAGTCCATGTTCCTTGATTTCTTGGCCTCAAAAAAATCCTTCCCCTCCAGGCCTTTGTTCCTTGATCATCCTAGGCCTTATTTGACTGCGAGTAGCAGTAAAATAGTACTTATTTATAGATGTTGTGACCGTTGACGTAGTGCCCGGCAGTATGCGTGCGCACCTACAGGGATGTGCTTTAATTCACACTCGATTGATCATTATTTACCATGCTTACAGTGTAATAGTGCTTAGTCATGGACTGCATCCCTAAGCACAATGAGAGACCAGGTACTAAATCTGGTTGCCCGGCAGTATGCGTACGCATCATAAGGGCATGTGCTTTTAAAATTGGCGCTCAGTGATGTGTGTTTTGCTTTCAAATAGTATGATGTATGCAGTAGTCATGGACTAGTACTTCTAGCATGTCTTTAGACCAGGCGCTAATCAATTTGTAATCAAATAATCAAAATGACATTTGTCATGATTATAGCTCTGAATGATAGCTACACATTTATAATAAATGAGTATTGATATCTGTTTCACTTTTGATATGATGCGGTCAAAGCCGGAGAGAGATTTTGGACAACGGAAACGGAAAATTACCTTAAAAATAAATGCATGTTTTTCGAGGGTTTTTTTTGTATGATATGGTTAGATATAAGAGCATGCTTTTGATACTGAAAATGGAAATCAATTAATGATATCTAATAAAATTATAGTATTATCATGTACGAATCAGATTGTAAGCAATATTAACTCTTGTAGACTTGCAAATAGTGTAATGTCAACTCAAATGTATTGATATGCCGTTGGCATACTGGAATACTGGTAATCTTACTATAATTTGTCTTATGGTGTATGTATGTATGTATGTATGTATGTATGTATGTGTGTACGTTTACACCGATTCATGTTTCTTCGTTCAATGTGGGGACGCACCAACCTCAACCATCAATCGAGGCCGTGGTATTATACAAGGTTGTCCTTGGTCCGTGTACGCGTTTGAACTTGGTATAGACATGCTTCTTAGATGGGTACAAGAACCGTTTGATGAATTACACTTGCCAATCCCCGTCCAGGCATATGTTGACGATATCGCAGTTTGTACAAGAGATCCTCAACAAATTGTCCATATGGGGGAAAAAGTTGAAGGTTTCTGTAATTGGGCAAAATTAGACATCAAGGCCCAAAAATCAGCCCTTTTGTACGAGCGTAGATCGGGCAATAATTGGTATAAACGTGGTCAAGCTGATCAAACCAGCATTTACCTTCAAGGTAACATTGTGGAAAAATACCACCGTGATAAGTCCTATGACTATCTAGGCTATTCAATCAATATGACGGGTGATTGGACTCAGCAAGTGTCAGAACTATTTCAAAAATTCAAAAACTTATTCCTTAAACTTGACATTGCTCCTTTACCAATATGCTTCAAACTTGAAGCGATCAATGTGTTATGTATTCCAACTGGCTTTTTCAGCATACTTCCTGTGCCAATCAAAACATTAACGGCAATGGAAGATCTGATAATAAAATATGCCAGATCATGGTTAGGTCAGCATACCAATTCCAATCGCAAATATGTCTTTGTCCCAAAATCATCTGGGGGCTTAGGAATTCGTAAACCATCTAGCATCTATTTCGCCAAAAAGGTTTCTTGTAGTATTCAGATGCTGAATTCCAGTGATGATGTGGTCAGAAAAACTGCTGAAAAATCCCTCAAACTGCATATGCAAAAAAGAAAGGTTAAAGAAACTGATGACCATACTCATAACTTTGCAGGCTATGAAATAGACGAACATTGTATTATTGTCAAAAACACTAGAGTCTGTTTGAGCAAATCATCTTGGATTGAATTAAATGAAATTTGTTCCAGATTAGATCTCAATCTAATTAAGAAAAACAACGAATATGCCATAAAGACTGGTGAAAATGAAATGGTATGTCACAAGAAAGTGTATCGTCTCATCATAAATAAACTGACAGAGTCTGAACTGATAAACTGGAAAGATCTAGTATCACAGGGAAGACTTGCTGGTCTTGAGAAGATAGACTATGCATGCTCAATGGAGCATTTAAAGAATGGTGATTTAAGTGATGATTTGGTTAAATTTATCACCAAGGCCAGACTGCAAATAGCTGAGTCTAATTCCTTGCTTCATGTCATGTTTCCTCAAGTCAGCAAGTCTTGCCCTTTGTGTAGGAACCCATACGATACAATATCGCATGTTGCAAATGGATGTATGCAGTTCCGAAACAATTACACATCGAGACATAATAGAATTGTTAATATCCTTCAAAAAGAAATCACAAAATATAACAATTCGTTTGTGGTTTACTGTGAAAAACTCATTTCGGGTGCCCTAATCACCAACGACGACGAGGAAATCGAATTTGCAAACATTTTAAAGCACATTCAGGCGAGGAAACCGGATCTTTTCCTGATTGATCATGAAAACATGAAGTGTTTAATTTTGGAAGTTTCATGCCAATTTGATGCTTTCATTGATGAGTGTTACAGCACCAAGTTCCAGAAGTACATGCCTCTTTGCGATATGCTAACCATCTGCGGTTTTGATTGTAAAATCCTCGTTTTCGTGATTGGGTCACTCGGACATGTTCACAACCGCTTCTGCAGTGGGTTAAGGAAACTTGGTTTCCCCATCAGAGTTGCTAAGGCCGTTGCAAAATATACCTCAATTAGTGCTATGATTGGCACTAACATCATATGGAAAATTAGAAATAGACTCACCAAAGATAATTAATTCTGCATTGTGCTAACCTCACCAATTTGTTCATGCTTTGTTCATGTAATGATGTATGCCGCTTTTGTGGCTCATAATATTGTTTATGGTCATTTTTGAATAAAAATATCGTATATATCCATAAAAGGCTTCCTCATTTTAGGTCTAACTGCCGTGAACGTTGCACTGAAAAAAAAAGGATTATAATGTGAGTGTTTATAAGCTATAAATGGCTGAAAACCGTACATAATTGACCCGAGATATGAGCAAAACCAGGAAATCGAGGGCCTTTTCAGCCCGGCTTTTGAGACTATTTCTACGGGCCATGTTTGTTTTTCACTGCGTACGCTGTAACCATGCAGTCGGCGCGCGTAACACAAAACGCGTCGCAGTGCGCCATGCAAAATAAACGCGCACACGCACTACACCAACGCACCCCTACACACGCGGGCAGGCAAATATTGGTTGAGAAATACGTTGCGCCACGGGAGTTGGTCACGGTTTAGGCCTTGAGATAAGCCACGGGGCGAGGCGGAGACAGGGACGGGCGGGGACGGCAGGGTGGGCGGGAACGGCGGCGGGTCAGGGGAGGGGCGGTACGGCTGGTGGTGGCGGGCGGGAGCGAGGGGGGTCTAATGAAGAAATGTGGTTTGGGAGGCAGGGGGTAAATGAATAAATGCGATACTAAATTGCGTAACACTACTGGGAAGGTCACGAGGTGGAGGGTTGAGAAGCACGAGGCGGGTGGGGCGGGGGGGGGGGGGTAATGAAGTAATGTGGTTGTGGTGGCAGGGGGTTCATGAAGAAATGTGACACTAAATTGTGTAGAAGGTCACGAGGTGGAATGAAATAGTATGGTTCCTTAAAAGTATAAACCATAGGATATAGCTTGGGGTAGTGACGGGAAGCATTCAATTTCAGTTAAGGAAATAGGCCTATACATTATATTTTAACTCATAAATGAATTATTACCAATTTCGCGATAAATAATCGTATAGGAACTTAGGCGCTACTTACTAGCGGGAGCCCGTTCGAAGAACGGGCGTCCCGCTAGTTAGTCTAATTTTCGTTATTACAACTCAAGCCATAGTGATGCCTCGTATGTTAAATCTTCAACATCATAGTCACTTTATGAGTTTTCATTATGTTTAACCTTCAGAATAGTAAATCAGGTATTCAATGATAGAAAATCATCTCTTTGGTATATTTGTAATCCCTCTATTTTGACCGGGATATTGGAAATCACTTTTTTCTTATGAAAGTTAAATATGTCTTTTGCAGGGTGCTCTAGGGGAGGGGTAAACTTATGGTTGTCCTGATCTGGTTCTGGTTATTTAGAGGGTATAATCTTTCCAACGAAATAAGTCACCTTCACTGTTTATGATCTGTTAAAGATTATCTGACGTTTGGAACGGTTATAATTGACCCGATAGGTATGTTTTGCCTCTTACAATAAGCCAAATGAATAGCACTTCGGCGACATCTTGCTGTTTATCATCCGTTTCCGTCACACTTAATGTAAGTTTGGTTTTCACTGCATCTCCAGAAAAGTACAACCAGTACTCAGATCAATTTACAATGTATTGTGTGCTATTTCGTAAGACTGGCTTATTATACTAATGAAGTTATAAGGTAGGAGGTAGAACTTATTGAATGACCCTCGTAGAAGTAAAAAAGAAAGAAAAAGAACTGCTACTGTTAGCCCGACTGTTAGTCATCACGAGTTTCGTGTCCACGCCCACACCACCCGCCTAGCCAACGCGATGCATATTTGAGCGGACGAGGTGGCGAGTCGCTTGCACATACAGTATGGATTTACTTCGGCTTAGCTCCATCTTTTGAACTATAATGTAGCTTTAATATGGTCATATGTCAAAAGTTGGTGTAAAAAAGTTACACTCTGTAAATTGAGAGAAAATTCACCAATTTTGATTCAAATTCACATAACTTTTACAGTATACATTTGATCTACACGGAGTAAAGATATTTGGAAACCTATTACTACAAGGATACCAGATATGTAAATACCAAGTGATATTATACAGGGTGTGCATTATTTATATAGGGTGTTGCATAAGAAAAACACATTTCTTTTCTAGTTTTGATATACCCAGATTTTTTTGCTAAAGTATTACATTAAAAACAAGTATAGTAGTATAGTAGTAGGGCTTTCAGTAAAAAAAAAGTAAATCGACCAATCGCCCTCCGTTAAAATATACAGGGTGGCCAAAATTATGTATATAAAAATAATGGAAAACAATGCTTAATAGAGACAAAATAAATTCTATTTTGAGTTTTGCGGCAGTAATTATGTTTTGAACCATTGGGTTAGATACCATGATGAAAGACAATTGTAGCATAATTTAGTTGACAACAATTTAATATACAGGGTGATCAAAAGGTAGAGTGGGAAAATTCCAAGAGAAGAAACCTCTAAAGTCTAGAAATAATTTTGGAGTTGATAGCCGCATGATTGCTGTGCTGGAGTAGACTATTTAGGATCAGAGCATAACATCAAGCTGGATACCATCTTCTTATATTATTCAGGGTGGCAATAAAAGTATAACTAAATGGCCAATTGTATGATTTATGATCATTTTCTAATTTTTTATTTGCACACATTTTGAAAAACAAAATTCTGTTGATACCAATCAATGAGAGTCGTAATTGCCGCAATTTAAAAGTCCAAATGCGTACTATCAGGAATTATAACTGCATCTTGCATCAAGTAAGTTTCTAATCATACATATATACAAAGATTATATGGTAACCATCGCAACTTTTGCTATATAATAATAATAATAAGAGTTCAATTACAAATTATTATATAGAATCATCGCTACCAAAGCTAACTTATATAAATGGAACAAGGCGAACTCACCCAATTGTTTTGAGTGCAACACATCAGATGATTATCTACATTCATTTATCGCCTGTCCTTTGTCAAAAAGCTTTTGGGTTCATTTTAAAAGATTTATTATTTCTAACAATATTCCATGTCCAGATATATCGTTAAAAATCATTGTGCTTGGTTATAAACCAGATAATCAAAATGTATTGAATGTAATGCTAAATAGAATGCTTAGTCTGGCGTCGTTCACTCTGTATAGATCCAGACATATGAAGATCACTGATAATAAAAACGTTGATGCATTTAAATGGTTTCTATACGAATTAAAATGGAGAATTAGTATCTTGAGACACAGTGAAAATATGTGGCACAAGATTGGTAAAAGCCTACATAGCACAGAGTAAATAGTAGGTTTTGATATTCTTCTTGTAAAACACATGTACATGACAGCCCATATTATATATTGCTTTGTTTGTCTCAGTCTCAGTCTCAGTCTCAGTTTATTTTACCAACATCACATAATATTAAACAAGTCAAAAGCAATGGCGGGAAAACCAAAAAGAGCAGAGCTCGATAATTATGGTCACCCAATAGTTGTGTTACAGGAATACATAAATATAGTTATACCTTAAGTTTACTATCAACATGACGGGGACAAACAAAGGACAGGACAGGATTTGTGCAAGACAGAACCGGACAGGACAAGTGGAGACAAACACAAACGTTGGCAGAGATGATGGCAATTAGATAAATTACAATTTTAATTTAAACATGAAAAATAGGTTACGTACTATACAATAGAACAAAGAATTACTTATAATTTGATAAAAGAAAGCATTTATAATTTGTCTTGAATATGTTGATAGATTTTGCATTCCTGAAGTCATCAGTAATATTATTCCAATGCAAAGGGCCTTTTCTTTTGACTGTATTTCTTGCTAAGTCATATTTGAAATTATGCGGACGATATAGTGACGAAATACGGGTAGGGTAATTGTGAATTGATCTGTTTAGTGTGAAATAATCTGCAAAAATATTGGGAAGGTTATCTGAAGAATAGTTGTACATAAATAAACCAAGAATCAAACTATGAATATCGTAAATTGTCAAGGTCTTAAACTTTTTGAATAACGGAGGGGTATGTTCAAGCCAGTGCGAATTTGAGCAGATTCTCATAATTCGTTTCTGTTTGAGGTGAATTTTGTGAAGATTGGTATTATTAGAATCTGCCCAAATTATGTTACAATAATATAGGTGTGGTAAAACCAGAGTATTATATAAGGTAAAAAGTGTTTTGGAGGGGAGAATGTCCCTGAGACGATACAGAATACCACAATATTTTGAAAGGATGTTAGTAACATTTGAGGTGTGGTTTGACCATGTTAAAGATTCATCTAAAAGAACACCCAGAAATTTGGTATGGGAAACTCTAGAAAGCTTTACTCCATCAATACATATATTAAGGTCATCATTGTTGTACATTCGATTACTGTGTCTATTTTTAAACATAATATAATTAGTTTTATTAATGTTTAATGACAGCTTGTTAGCTTTGAACCATACAGAGAGATTGTCTAATTCATGGTTTACAATAGTGATCAAATCAGGGAGATTGGCATGTGATACAATTACATTGGTGTCATCAGCAAAAGTTACAAAAGTAAAATTATTTGAGGAGAATGCAATATCATTCAGAAAGATTATGAAGAGTAAAGGGCCTAACACCGAGCCCTGTGGCACACCGCATTTAATAGAACGAACAGATGATTTATGATCATTGAATACAACATATTGGGTTCTATTACTCAGGTAACTCTTGAACCACTCGAAGGCACTTCCTCTGACACCATAATGATGAAGTTTGGTTAGGAGAATGGGATGGTCAATGGTGTCGAAGGCCTTTGAGAGGTCCAAGAAAATACCCATAGTATGAAGACGCTTATCAAGTTCAGTAACAATCTTATCATATGCACACACGAGTGCCATGTAGGAGGAATGCTTTTTCCTAAAACCAAATTGACAATCATTTAGTAATTTATAACGTTCAAGAAAACCATATAATCTTTTGTGAATAATTCTTTCAAAGATTTTGGAGAAAACAGGTAAGACTGATATGGGACGATAATTAGTACAGAAAGTAGAATCGCCAGATTTATAAATGGGAACAACACGGGCAATCTTAAGTTCATCTGGAACAACACCAGAAGCGATCGACAAATTAAAAACATGACATAATGGGGTTTTAATTGAGTTAATTACAGCCTTAACAATATCGGGTTTGATGTCATCAAACCCACTACTAGTGCCAGATCTAAAAGAAGAACAAATATCGATGACTTCCGCATTATCGGTTGGAGATAGGAAGAGTGAATTCATTGGTGAAGGAGCTGAAGTGAGGAAGTCATTGAAAGTTGTTGGAGTTGAAGGAATATTGTTAGCTAAATTAGGACCGATATTAACAAAGAAATCATTTAGACCGTCAGCAATTTGTTGAGGATCAGTAACGACTGAGTCATTGATGATAAAAGAAGTCATTCAGAACTCCCCAAGTCTTTTTGAGATCATGTTTATGTACATCCAGTAAATTACAAAAATGATTTTTTTTCGACGCACGAATAAGAGAAGTGAGCTTATTCTTATAATAAGACAGTGCAAGTTTGTTTGCAGCGGTCGGAGATGATTTATATTTTCGATAGAGCTTATCTTTCCTACTAATAGACTTAAGGATGGCTTTGGTGATCCAAGGTTTGTGAGGAACACCTTTAGCTCTCGAAACTTGCTTGCGTTGTAATGGAAATGATCGATTATATAAATTAACAAACTTGGTAGCAAATTTAGAATAAGAACTTTTAGGCGAGTCATCATTCATGATAAGATCCCAGTTAGTTAGATCAAGTTGATTTTTAAAACCATTGATATTGCATTGATTAAAAGAACGACTGTTGATAAACTTAGGAGCATTATCATGAATCTGGATAGCATCTGTTATCTGGAAGACTGGATAGTGATCAGTGATGTCATTAACAAAAATGCATGATTTAATTTGTTTATTGAGTACATTTGTAAAAACATTATCAAGAATAGTCGCAGAAGTTTCAGTAATACGTGTTGGACGGTCTATAAGGGGATACATGTCATGAGAATAAAAGTTATTAACAAAATCATTGACCTTACTGTCTGTATCATATTGAAGAATGTCAAGGTTAAAGTCACCAGAAATGTAACACAATTTATTTTCAACTAAAATACGATCTAAACATTTGGACAAATCAGAGTTGAAGACGTCAACATCAGTACGGTGAGCACGATAAATATTACCTATAATAACATTTTTAGAATAGGGAGAAATAATTTCTACAAACACTGATTCGGAATGATCAATGTCATTACCTTGATATTGTATCAAATTTAAATCAGATCGATCTTTAAAAGAAAGTGAGTTGTGTATATATAGAGCAGAACCGCCGCTTTTCCTATTTTTACGAGGCACACTAAGCATATTATAGTTTGGAATATCGATAACATTGGAGTTATCTTCCTTAAACCAGGTCTCCGAGAGGGCAATAACTGAAAAGGTGATGTTTAAATTTGAAATGAATACATTGATGAGATCCTGATTTTTATTGAAACTACGGACATTTAAATGCAATATAGAAAACCCAGATTTGAAAGATAATTTGAGATCATGTGACGGATCAAACACATAATTGCAGGTATTTGTAACACCGAGACTTTGTAAATAATCATGTGAATGGTCATTTAAACCAATTTCAAACAAGAAAGGGTTGAATTTTAAATCCAAGAACTTATTGTAATCATGACAGTTATTGAAATAACGTATTGTAAATAAAAATTCACCGTCATCAATAATTTGATTGAAAGGGAAAATATCGCAAGAACATTTAAAACAGAACCAATTGTTATCTTCAGAATTGGCATTAACACAACTTTTATGATATGAAGATCTGCAATAATTACATTGTATAGCATTTTTACTCAGATTATAAATACACTTATGACATGTGTTACATTTAACCATCACAACGCCAACATTAAACAGTAAACACTAGTGAAAAAAGAGGGGGGAAATGAAGAAAATAATAATTCTCTAAACAGTAGAATAAGGAGAAGAAAAAAACACAACGTGTGGCGGGGTTGGGACACGGCCAGGGTTAAAAAGAAAGATAATTTTTAGAAGGACACCATAAACGTGAAAAAACAAAAACAAAACAAACAGAGATGGTCAATTAGATATGTATATAAACAAACAATGAATTTCTAGTACAGGGATACTTATGTGCGCCAAGTCGTTTGAGGCTATGTGTGTTTTGGACCAAGATAAAGAACGTGTAGTATTAGCACTGTGTATGAAATAACTCAAGAACAAGTCATCAATAAAATTATCACACATATAGTAAAATCGATCGGACACGGTGAATGTTGATTATGTTGAAATTGTTAGACTATCACCGTGCCATCTCGTTTTTAACGTTAGTATAAAGGCACAACAGCCACTACAACGGCTATGCTGTTTTCGCATGAGACCACCAATGCCCCTACTATTACTAATCGCCGCTCTATTCAAATATGCCATGTCATACAGGTGCTCAGAAACACACATAGTATCAGTTCTAAATCGACATTTCAATAGAGAAGATAATCCCCCAAATAATCCCCGCACTAGAAAATCCATGATATTATACAGCGGTCGAATTTACTCAACGGTGTGAAACATAATAATAGGAAATGTAATGTTATCATGACATACAACACATTTTTCGAGACTGGTACATAATATTTGAGGAAAAAATAACAAAAATGATCATAGGGCAAAGAACAACAAAATCACACGAAAGTGAGATTTGAGAGAAACAGTGAAAATATACCAGTCTTGAAATATGCTATATATTATAACATGATACAATTAGGATAGTTCAATGGCACATCGTATGAACAAAATGTATTTGTTGAATTGAGTCAGGGCATTACTTGATGCCAAATTAAAACCAAATCAGTCAATAGTGGCAGCACAATATTTCCAAACATCTATGCTGCCGCGATGTTACAGTAGCCTGAAGTGACAGAGACCTCTTATGGAACATATAATTTATTGTCAATGAATAGTTTGACCTGGGTTCCTATGGTCTTCAGGACTGCATGCTTACCAGCTGCGGTGGCTGCACGCTTTATTGGCAAAAGCTGCTGTCGATGTAGCTGCATCTCCTGGGGGAGGTGGGGGGATATTCCATACTTGGATGTAGAGTTCTTCAGACGAGGAGCCAATTTAAGAACAGAATCGCGATCCCTGATTTGAAGAAACTTAACAATTATTGGGAAAGTCCGAGGTTCGGCTTGATTTCTACGCTTGGAGGGTAGGCGATGACAGTTCGCGAAGATCATGGTATGTGCGTCATCATGATTAAGCTCATCCAACAAGAACTTACGAATAACAGCTTCGCAATCTTCCTCTCTCCTCTGCTGAATACCGTAGAACAGAAGGTTTGATTTCTTGCTATACAATTCTGCCTCTAATCTTTGCTTCTTCAGATTATCAATTTCTTCAGTCAGTTTTCTACGAAGTTTGGGGATGGTCTCCTCTTTGATGTCACGGACCTCATTGTCGATAAAGTCCACACTTAATTTCAGGTCTGCGACTTCAGATATGACTTCTTTCATCTCGGCTGTAATGTTTTGAATTTGCTGAGATATTGTCGAAAAATTCTTGGTATTTTCTTCTCTCATTTTTTGTAAAAGAGTTCTAAGGCTAAGATCATCCATGATAAGATAATAGCCCGGATAAGAGGCGGGGTTGGTAATCTACCGAAAATTCAGTGATCGAAGTGATTAGGTGTATGGTAAGCTCACGTATACACGAGTAAACAATCGATACACTGCCGAAGAGCACACACCCCCACAACTCAACTGCGAAGGTCATGTGCCATTGATGATCATTAGCCATCTATCTTCATGCAAATGGTAATTGTTGGTACATGCTGTTCGCTGGTAGAGTCATGTTTTTCATATTTGTAACTTATTGATACCAGTATGTTTGATATATTGTTATTATGTTATATAACTATGTACAGAATATAAACGAATGAAAAATAAAATGAATGAAAAAAAAAAAAAAAAAAAATTAAAAAAAAAAAATTAAAAAAAAAACAAACAAAATAAATAAATAATAATAATAATAATAATAATAATAATAATAATAATAATAATAATCATAATAATAATAATAATAATAATAGTGACAAGGCACATATCCACTCTAAATAAGAGCGCCCAAGGCACATACATAAAATACAATATAATAGAAAACGATAAACACCAACAATAATAAAACTACTTAATTATTACAAAATGTCTCAGACATCAGATGCGTTTGCAACAGTTGTTTGAAGATTGTAACAGTTTTTGCAATTTTAATATGGATAGGAAGTTCATTCCATCCAGAGACGAGGAGCTGCAATAGCAAAAGATCTGTCTCCCCAAGAGCGCTTAGATATAGTTTATTGAAGAAGTTGCATTTGTCCAGAACGAAGAGTGCGAGTTGGCACATAGTTTGATAAAAATTCAGATAAATATGATGGGCAACATATTGTTGATACATTTATATACAATAAGCAATAGTTTGAAAACAATTCTCTGGACTACAGGAAACCAATGGAGTCCCTTTAAAATTGGCGTAATATGTAAGATCTTTTAGAGAATGAGAGAATGCGAGCTGCAGTGTTTTGAATTTTCTGAAGACGATAGAGTACATTAGCTGGTAATCCATAGAGAAGAGTATTGTTGTTATCTAGACGAGAGGTTATAAACGAATGAATTAATTGTTCTGTAGCATCACGACTAAGATATTTGCGGATTCTGCTGATATTACATAGTTGAAATGCTGAGCAACGAATGGCTTTGGAGACTGAGGCAATTGTGGAGTCACCGATATGTACGTGTTAAATGTTTATCTTAGACAATTGGTGGTGGGATCCAAACAGTAAAAATTCAGTTTTTTCGTCGTTGAGCTTTAAGAAGTTTGATTTCATCCATTTACGAATTTCATTGATTCATAGTTCAAGGGTAGCTATGGCAGAGTCTGCATTTTGTTGAGATGAATCAATTGACAAATAAAGCTGTGTGTCATCAGCGTAAACATGATAGGTTAATTTGTGGCGAAGAATGATGTCACGGACAGGGTAAAGTGTAGACAGTGAACCATTGCGGTCCAAGCACAGATCATTGTGGAACAGAGTAATCAAGCACAGTGGGATGAGAAGTAGCAGTACCAATGCGAACATATTGGGGTCTATTGCAAAGGTACGATTTGCACCAGTCCAAGGCTTGATCCTGAATGCCAAGATAATCATGAAGACGAGAGATGAGTCTATATCAATTAGTCTTGATTTAATTAATTACTTAATTAATCAATAATGATCAATTAGTCTTGATTTAATTAATTACTTAATTAATCAATAATGATCAATTAGTCTTGATTTAATTAATTACTTAATTAATCAATAATTATAATTAATAAGAATACAATATAATTGTTGCATTCAATTATAGTTAGTTCAGAAACAACATTTAATCTGATAATCGATGTGGAATATTACGTAAATACGTTTTAACACACAGAAACTTGTTAAATGCTTCAAAACTGAACTTATTACCACTTAATTAAGCAATTAATTAATTCGATTTTTTGTGACAAATGATATACTATCAGATATCGTCAGCCTGCTTCGATAATTGCCTAACTCATTTTTTCTAGTTCTTAGAAAACAACAAAAGTATGAAACCTGTTACCTGTGTACCTGTTACTCATTTTGCATTATTGATGGATGGCTATTCATTATGTGGAATGACGCTTGTATTGTTGATGTTAGGCTTGTATTGTTGATGTGACTTGGATTAGTGCATCCATGCACGCCAATTGAGCATTGGCGTGCATTGGCGTGCATGGATGCACTAATCCAAGTCATATTGAAACAGATGAGGTCACAGGTCACTAATAGGTATATCAAATGAGGTGGGATCGTTTCAACAAAACCTTAAAATCGTGATACGTGTCTCTATTTTAAATAGAAGTTGTCAAAAAAAACATAACATTTTTGGTATCATATTAAAGACAATTTATTCAGCTACCGAATAAAAAAAGAATTAAAGCCACATGTTTAGCAACAGTGAAGTTATCAATCTAAACGTCGAGTGAGTCAAGGGTGGGAGCGGTGGATGAGGAGCCGGTGGATGAGGCGCCCATAGGTTTCTACACAAAATAGTGGAAAACTAGAACTTTTGAAATTGATGCCATTTTAAAATTATACATAGGAAAGTTTTCAAACTTCTCATATGTGTTAATAACATGTGCCTGCTACTATGAATAATAATATTGAATTGTTATCTAGACATTCTCTACTAGAATATGATGTTCAATTCAGGGAGTGTTTTAATGTAAAAAACACACAGTTTTATTCATTTTATTGATTAAACAATGGCCAAATCGCAGTCTCTCTATTTCATTTGTGTGACTCTTCGGTCCTTTTCTACCCTGGGTAGTAAAACATTTAACTAAAAAAGCCAGAAGTGTTTCTTCACAGAATTGTTCATAGATTTATGAAAATTTTGCTATTTAGACCTATTTTGGACCACCCTGTATTTAAAATAAAAGGAACTTTAACGATATTCGTGTAGTTCATTTTGATAACTATTTTCTTTTAAATTAAATAGTCCATGCTAACTTAATTTCATAGAATATTATATACAAACCTTCATTTTATGCATTATTTCATCATAATTTTAGACACCCTGTACTTTTCCTGTGAACATTTTGGGCAAGTGATTCTTAGCAAATTTGGTAGCACCTTCTGCGGTTGGTCTGATTTTGGTGACTATCTTCAGCTAAACCCTAATTGTACAAACTATCAAAATATTTTGTGAGGAGCAAAAACGATCAACTTTTTTATGTTCCACCCTATACAAATTTTACACACCCTGTATAATTTGATTCTTTTTTGCAAAAATTAAAAATCTTGAATCATCAGCTTTTCAACGATATATAGTTTGTGGGTCATTAAGTATGTAAAACTTAAGTTTTGTCCCGTTTAATCAGATTTGGTGCATTCCTCAACATTATTAGAAGTGAAACATTTTTTTGGACCAGTTTGTGACTTCTGACCATGAACACAGCCATACAATAATTTGATTAATTCCATGGATTTGTCAATGCAAATTAAATAATGCAAAATGAGTAACATGTTGGAGTGGTCTGGTGGCCCTTTTTAAACAAAGCTCTTCATTTATTAACACTTTTGATTGGTTAATGACTTAGGTATTATAACAGCATGTGCATAATGTAATGAAGTCATGATTTATGCAAAAAACTCAATTTTGCTGAAAAGTGAGTTAGGCAATTATCGAAGCAGGCTGACGATATGTGTGTTATTGATTAAAATACCTGTGCAGTTTGAGATGCCTATGAGTTATAGTTTTCAATATATAAGATTTTATAAAGAAGACACTGTTTTGACCGTTTTGCATGTAATCTTTATGGCAGCCACCCACCCCCCCCCCCCCCCCCCCGCCCCCCCCAACCCCTCCCACCGGGTCCACCGACTACCTGCGCATGTAACGGTCTAAGTCCTTTATTTTTTATCGTAATGATCTGGGGATTCTTTTATTTTAAAGAGGACATAATTAGCAACAAGATGACACCCTACTTAATTCAATAGGTTAAGTACTTTAAAAATAAATTGATATATAATCACAATTATTTTGACCTTATTTGATACACCAATTCACAACATATGACCGTATACACTAGACCTACACCCATTCACTTTGCTGCTTACTGAGTACATAAGGCTAGTACGAAAACCAGTGCTGTTATTATGGTTATTAAGCGTTTTTGTCTCTAATAATTGTATTATTAATTTGTCTTATATCTCATTCGCGTAAATTTGAACCAAATCGTCAACATCGTATACTAGTATAACATGTAGTGATATTCTGCAATATAATCAATTACAAGTCAACAACGATACAATATCAACTCGTTTAATGTAGCCTTTTTCACTTCATAAAACGGCATTACCATGATGAACTTTTTGAACTCATCCATGTATTGATATAATTGACTGTTACACAAGCAATTATAAAGGGGTCAAAAAAGTAAGTCCCCCCCTAACATTTGATCACGTTTGTTTGCATAACGCCCCACACAATAAGACGTTTTGAAAGATTGAAACACTTCTGGACAGGACACCTTAAATTGACACATTTGACTAGTTTGGACCCCTTAAAATTACAATTGTGTATAGTTTTAGATACCTGGACCCCAAATTTTCTCGATTTGGTCCTTAAATTTGCAAGTCAGCGCTATCCCTGATTCAGATACAAAAAGAGAAATAATGTTGCTATCTGTCATTTAAGGGAATATGTTAAATTGTTCATCATACTGGAGTCACTACTTGTAATTATAGATAGATTATTTCGATTTAGCAACTCAACGATCAACATGTTTCAATACGAAATAGAAATATATAAATAGAAACCACTGGGTGTTTATTTGTTCTTCAATTGTCTTCAAATAATTTTTATTTTGTTTTTTAAACACTTATTTCTGTATTCATATAATTATTCTTGTTGTGTATTTTATTTGTGAGCTAAAGCTTTGTTGCTTTTCGGTTTATATGGTGGATGATTGCATTGCAACTCTGAGATCAGTTTCAAACAATAATTAAATTCTATATTTTGGAGTGAATTGATTCAGAAACTTTGTTTTGACATGGTCATTGATTGAATCTTAACATCGAGCTGGTGTCATTTATAGGTAACATTGTGCGACATTCCAAAGAATGTAAAATATTGAGTGGAGTCGGCCTGAAGTCGTGTTGAAACCGGTGTAGCATGGTAGGAAACACAGTCCATTTGAGCCATAGTCCGCCCTGTGCAGTAAAGAATAGGTTGGCACAGGGTTCTCATCTCTTCACGCAACACTAGTTTCAGGCTTCATTCCGTGTATGTCTATGGAGGCCGGACTACAGGGGGATCATGGCTCCTTTCACAACGGGGCTGATACCGGGGGCTGATAAAGAGATGCTAACACCAAAAAAAATTAATAATGTGAAGAAAACTGTTGGCGTCTCGGATCATCAGTAAAATTGAGCGTTCGACGGATTCGTGATTATAATTGAAAGTATTATATTGGAAGCTGTAAAATGAGGTCTTTCAAATTGAAATTCGATGTTTGGTTGCCATGACACTAACGGCAAATTCCGTTATATAAATTGATATTAACAGGTGTATTTAATAATTCAATAGAATTATAGCAGCGAGCAGACTACGTGTTTATAGGTTATTATGGTACTTCATTTTGATTCATAAAGGAAAAGGACTTCCGAGAAACAATCTTGACAATTGGAGACCTATTACACTTTTGAATATAGACTACAAAATTGCAGCAACAATTAACACTTGCTTCAAGAATAAATAAAATATTACCCACTATAATAAATTCAGATCAAAACGGTTCTCTATGTAAGCGCGGAGTAGCATTAAATATTCGACTGATAGAAGATGTTTAAGATATACCGAAGAAAATAATATTGAAGGTGCAATGATTTGTATTGATTTTCGTAAAGCTTATGACACAATAAGAAGAGATTTTATTTTATATGCTATTGAAAGTTTTAACTTTGGTGAATCCATGTAAAAATGGATAACTGATTTGTTTTATTATACTTTAAACGGCCAAGTGCACCAATGACGGGTAGCTGAAGAATAGCGCTACCTCGCTAGTAACTGAGGCGTAACCCAACATTTTGAGAGCGCCAATGCGGGGTAAGCTACTAGGCTAGTAACTGGAGGGTAATTTACGCACAATGTTATACCTGACCGGACCCAAGAGTAAGTTGGGGGATAACGTTTTATGCCACAAGTCAGTCGATTCTAGCAGTAGCGTAAATTTATTGTGTACATTGGAGGGGACGATTCGCTGATGCTGAGGGACCAATTGCGCTTGCATGCCCAGGGGGTGTCTATATGAAGTGGAATGTGACCCCTCATAAGCTGAAAGATTTTTATATTTTTGAAAATCCATTCATGCAATTAGGTGATTTTTTTAGTCAAAATTTAGATCAATTCCTTTTGCCCATTAAAACACTAATCGCACCGACTTTGGGTCATATTTTGACCAAAATGTACTAATTTTCCAAGGATCTTAAATAATGACTAAATACATAAACTTATTATTGTTTTTATTAATTAAAAACTGATAAACCAAGTTTCAACATTATTGTGAGTGGAAGGGTAGAACTAGATGAACGAAATTTAAAAAAAAGGATATCGTGCCTTGCGTGGTCTGGGAATCGAACCGGGGTTCCGCGGTTAACAAGCGAAGGACAAGGTGTCCACGCCACGGAAGTATTTGTGTTAAGAGATGTGTTATAATTGTATATAATTGTTTCCATCGAGTGCTTGTGTTTGTCATTAAAATTGTGCTTTTTGGTGCAATGTTTGTATGTGCCCCTCGCCCAAAATATGTTTGTAATGTCATGATAGTCCTTATTTTTGAAAAAGCGGTAAACAAACTTCGAATTTTTTGGCCATAAAATGGCATCATTTTTTTCAGGATCGCAGGCCGACTCCACGTGATTCTTGATTTACACTCACCTATGACCTAGCGAGTGACGACACGTTTTTAATATTACGGAGGACCATTCACGCCAGAATTTTACAGTAAACTATAGGTTAACACTTAGCATATGCGCCAATTAATTTTGTAAGGGGACGATGCTGATTAATGTGGATATTTACCTCGCTAGTTGCTATTCTGGTGTTACTCGCCAATTATGCTCTAAGAATTACATCGTTAGTAAGTTATGCTACAGTTAGAGCATAACTACAAGGAAGGTAGCTTACCTCCCTATTAAGTTACCCGTCATTGGTGCACTCGGCCGCATAAGTTGTATATCTCATAATGGACACATATCAAATTTCTTTATACAAGAAGACGGTCTAAGACATGGTTGTAATTTATCACCATTATTGTTTATCATAGCTGCTGAAAGTATGGCCCATAAGATAAGACAATTAAGTGAAATAAGAGGAAATGAATTACCTTATGTAGATCATGATGATATAACTATTTTTGTAAAGGATGACAAAGTCTATATATAATGTCATAAATGTACTTGATAATTTTACAGTTATTTCTGGATAACATCTAAACAAAACAAAGAGCGAATGCACTTTGGAGTGGGTCAAGAAACATAGAAAGAAAGGGGTTGGAGGTATAAATTGGAAGTTTCATCCCAACAATGTTAAAATATTAGGTGGTGTAGTAAGTCCGTGTATTAACACTTTCCACGCGGCTATTAATTTTACCATTACAAAACAGAATTTTCCGAAAACCTTTTCGTAATTTTCAGAGTCTATTTAAAGGCTTACTGAACCAATACTAGGCATGTTTGTACTTAATTCAATGCATTTCTCATGGTGATTCCAAATATAGTAATAGAATTCAATAATTTTGAAATTTTTGAAACATTTTGTGAAATTTTGGAATGTCGTCTGCAGCCGCCTGCCGCGTGGAAAGCGTTAAATTAGAAGAGATGTCTGTAAACTGGGAATCTAAACTGGACTCTATAGAAAAGGCAATTAGGTTTTGGACGATGAGAATCTGTCAATGGTCGGTAAAATACAAATAGTAAAATGTCTTTTGGCATCTAAATTCTCGTATATAGGTTCAATAATAGACTTACCTCATGTGTTTATAAACCGAATAAATACCTTGTTTTTCAAGTTTGTATGGGGAGGCTCAGAGAAGTAAAAAGATCAACTTTATCTAATGATTATGGAAATGGCGGTCTACAAATGCTGAACTTTAAATATTTTTTAGACTCGTTAAAGACTGATATATCTCCCGAAAAAAGATACATGGAAAATTATTCCACTGCATTTATTAAGCGAAACATATTTGGGTCTCAATATATTTTAAAAGGCAACTGTACCTTATAGATAGTATGAACGAATTGAAGATACCGTATATAAGTTACCCATGTTCTATAGTAATTTGATTAAGGCTAGGTTTTTAACAAAATGTTCCCAGAAAATAGATCAATAGAAACGTGAGCAAATCAGGTGATTTGGCATAATGAATGTATAAGTAGTAGAGGTAAAACATTATATTTTAAGGAAACGGCAAAGAAGGGTATAATGTTCGTTTCGGATTTATATAACCAACATGGGGAGTTTAAGTCAATGAATGAGCTGAAATGTAACTTTAAGAATGATGGTACTTATGTGTTGAAATACATAGCTTTATCATTAATACGTACGTGTACAAGTGTTGCCAAATCAACTATTAGTAAATACCAATATGGGACACATCCCGATTTACTAAGCGTCTTATATTTAGAACTTAAAATTAGAAAACTCCTGTAAGAATTTGAAGTGAAACACGAATAAATATATGCAACAACAAAAAAGTAATTATAAACATGATGATGCTCTGTATTATGATATACAATGTTAATCCTAACCCCGACTTAGGGTTTTTGACCGGGATCACAATTTTCGAGGAAAAAACACCAACTAAATCTCCGGATACCTGCCGGGATTCGATCCAATGACCCTCCGTTATCAAGCCCCACGTCCCACCCACTAAGCCACGGCCCTCAGCTACACATTCGCGCAGTATACTGCGCTCACTATATAGGCTCGGTTGACTACGTCATCGAAAACCGACGGCACGTGCGCTTGGAGAGGGACTTAGGATTAGCATTTTAGCACTCAGGGGGGTTAGGATTAACATGGTGTAATATGATATACAATATGCGTTGAAATTATATAATTATGCACTTGCATGCTATACCCTGTAATGTAATGATGAATGTAAACATGCTGAAAAGCATAATATGAAAATGTGATATAAATTTATTGATATGCAATGTAAACATGAAACTATGTGAAATGTGGAAATTATGTGAACATGTATAAATATGCAGCGATGGAAATACCCACATGACTTTCCACCCGGGGTAGACAGTCCCGGGGTTGATCAGCCCTGGGTGGACCAACCCTGGGTGGACTACAATAGAGCGCACTCGCGGAATAAACCGCATAATACTGTTTAAAAAAAATACATTGGAAACTATATTCATTCTAAATTATATGTTAAAACACTCAGGGGCTTGGTGGTTGGGGAGGTAAAAACAAGCATGTATCATTCGTAAAAAGAAGGATGGATCATTCTACAACTACCCCGGGACTGTCCGGATCATTTTAAAACAGCCCTGGGACTGTCCACCCAGGGACTAACCCTAACCCTAACCCTAACCCTAACCCTAACCCTAACCCTAACCCTAACCCTAACCCTAACCCTAACCCTAACCCTAACCCTAACCCTAACCCTAACCCTAACCCTAACCCTAACCCTAACCACCCAGGGATGGTCGACCCAGGGTTGGTCTACCCCGGGACTGTCTACCCGACCCCGGGACTGTCTACCCCGGGACTGTCTACCCCGGGACTGTCTACCCCGGGACTGTCTACCCCGGGACTGTCTACGCCGGGTTGAAAGTCATGTGGGTATTTCCATTGCTGCGTATAAATATGATGAATGTATACATGCTCAAAAGCATATGAAAATGTGTTATAAATGTAATGATATGCAATGTAAACATGATGAAATTATATGAACATGGTGTATAAATATAATTGATAGTAATAAACAATAAAAGATTTTTTTAAAAAATGGTACTTCATTTCATGAAAGAGAGACAATAGCTGTTTAAGAATGCCGTTTGATTGAATTACTTGCTTTTACCAATCCAACGATATACTTGATGAGCCAGTGAGAAGATACTTGTTGGAAGAGGCAGTTTGCTCATTAAATATTTACCAATCAAGGTTTATATGATCTTCAACATGTTCAGATGAACTATATATTTTTTTGCTGTATCTGTGTTATGCAATTCAAAAGTTATACGGCTACATTGTATGTATATATCCAAAAAATATGCTTAATCTTATTATATACATGTTCGAACAATACTGTTCTATTTCACACAGAGAATGGTTTAAGCGTCAAAAATAATAACACTGTTGGAAAGTTTCTTTTGATTTCGCTAGTTTATTGTGACATGACTCAGCATAAGCAAAAAGTACATCTGAAAGGAGTCAAATCACAGATTTATAAAGTCCATACAAATATGAAAGGCTTAATATGATCAAAATAACGCATTCCTCATGAAATATTTTTTTCTTCTAAAATTGGCACAAGCTGAACTATAAATATTGATGTCCTAGTGAGAGGGATGACGTGGAACACACGCATCCTTTTTTTGGGGGGGGGGGGCATCCTGTCGTCATAAATAACAGTATCTCAGTGGTGCGTATTGAGTGGCATTGAAAGTTAACAAATAATAATGATGATATTAATTCAAATTTGTGAAAGTATAAAGAACCCTTGTCAAATCCGGGATTTTTTATCAACTCGAGTCCATAGAAATTCACTACAAAAGTACTACTAGTACTATCCGCACAAATAAGAAATATAATGCATGACTCGCTTGTTGATCTTAACCACATTCTTGAAATGGCAATTTTCGTATACAGTTAACAGTACATTAACACTTTCCATGCGGCAGTCGTCTGCAGACGAAAGTTCCTAAACTTAACAAAATGTTTCAAAAATGTCAAGATTATTGAATTTAATCATCCATATTTGGCATCACCATTAGAAATGCATTAAAATAAGTACAAATATATCTTGTATTGGTTCAGAAATTCTTGTGATCGACTTTGAAAGCTGGGCTAAGGTTTCTGAAGAATCTGTTTTGCATGTGGTAAAACAAATAGCCGCGTGGAAAGTGTTGACAATGTACATTTTAATTCCCACAAATTTCTAAACTCAACAAATTTGAGAAATCTGCCTCTGAAAAAGTTTCTTTGACTGTTACCACTTTGTAGATATAACAGCTTACAAATTAAACTAAATTTCGTAGATTTTATTAAAGATACTCACCCCAAAACACAAATAGAAGCAACATCAACTGTGACACCCCTAATCGCTTCGTCTCATAGAACAGCATATTTATTCCGAGGATGGTAAACTAAAACAAGAATACGGTCTGCTTGAACATTTTGTGTCGGCTTTTCAGTCACAGCTTTATCTATCTGAGGAGTATCCGATCCACTGTGATCCGATCAAAGTAATCCTAAACCTGACTGAGCGACAACTCAAGCGGGATCGGTTAGGGACATCACAAGCAAGGTTTATGAGATGTGTTAATAAGTCACGCAATGATACCGACTTGCATTAGAAAAACTGTCCTGTGTTCATGGTAACAAAACAAGATATGATAGCCTTATTATAAATTGTGTGTGTCGTCATTGTCATTGTCATGGAAACGATTGTAAATATTCAGCTACCAATCCGTGAGTAGTTGCGTGAGTGACTAAATTGAAAACAAAATGCACACAATATCATCTCCGTTTTGTATAAACGGGTGTCTCAAAATTTTCAACGCACGGCGATCGTAACTTCCTAATGGGGCCCTCACATGTATCCGTGTGAGCTGGGCGGCCCCTTACCGTCTTATAGAAAAACAACAGAATCCAACACGGTGAACAATCAGCAAAACATGTCAACGGCTGCATTGATTTTTTTTTGTCACCGGGTTCATACTGTTCTATACCGGGTCCTTATCGGCCTGGAACCGAGCTCATACCACCTCCTCACCTGGTCCTCACCGACCGAGACGCTTGGGTACCGACCGAACCGCCTTGATAACGTCATCAAACTGCCCTGTATAAGCTGAGCGCTCAAGCTCGCCGCTTCGCTCACATTACGGGAATCTCTGTAAAATACATTTGTACTCACATGTATCCGTGTGAGCTGGCCGGCCCATTACCGTGTGACAAATTGGTGCAGACGGTGGCACACGGTGATGTCACACGGTGGGCCGTGTGACACGGTTTCCCGTCCGTTGAACACGTTGCCGGGGACATTGCCGGCCATCCGCGCCCGGCAGGAAGTTTGAACATGCTCAAAACTCCTGCCGGGTGAGTAAAAGCGGCGGCAAACGGTGAGAGCCCGGTTTGAGGACGGTATAAAGACGGCACACCCGTTTCGCGCCCGTTCGCAGGGTAATGGTAGGCGGCCACCTTACCGTCTAATAGAAAATCAACAGAGTCCAAACAATCAGTAAAAAATGTCAACGGGCGCATTAATCTTTTGTTGTGGCCACCGGGTCCATAACGTTATATACAGGGTCTATACCGAGTCCTCACGGTCGGGTACCGGGCTCACCGTCCTCATACATTTCTAGCTTACCATTCTTACCGGGTGCATAACACCTCCTCACCAGGTCCTCGGTCCATACCGTTCTACACCGGGTCTGTCCCGGGTTCTCACCGGCCTTGTCCCGGGATCACCGGCCTCATACAGTTCTATCTTACCGTTCTCACCGTGTCCTCACCGTGTGCATATCACCTACATACCGGTTCCTAACCGGTCGAAACGCCTGGGTACCGGCCGAAATGTCTTGATTACATCATCAAACCGCCCTTTTCAAGCTGAGCGCTCAAGCTCGCCGCTTCATTTGCATTCCGGAATTCGTACGACCAACATCTATAATACTCTCTAAATGTAAAAGAGCTAAACCTCACTCTTTCGAGAGCTTTAGGAGGGACGGCTTTCTAAGAAGTGAAGTTCACTCTTTTCAGAGTGATTTGTCACTCTTTTAAGAGTGATTTCCACTCTTTTCAGAGTGATTTTAACTCTTTTCAGAGTGATTTTAACTCTTTTTAGAGTGGAAATCGCTCTTTTAAGAGTGAACTTCACTCCAAAAAAAAGAGCTGTCCCTCCTAGAGCTCTCGAAAGAGTGAGTTTTAGCTCTTTTACATTTAGAGAGTTGCAACATGCCTGCTGAGAGTCCGTTCCGCGAACGGTTACCAGGCTGCATGCGGCCATTCGCAGTCCGTCGCTAAGATGGTCGACGTCCACCACCGTCCATCACCGCCCTGCGAATGGGTGCGAAACGGGTGCGAAACGGGTGCGAAACGGGTGCGAAACGGGTGCGAAACGGGTGCGAAACGGGTGCGAAACGGGTGCGAACGGGTGCGCCGTCCTTATACCGTCTTCATACCGGGCTCTCATCGTTCGCCGCCGCTTTTACTCACCCGCCAGGAGTTTTGAGCATGTTCAAAACTCCGGTGGCCGGCAAAGTCCCCTGAACGTGTTCAACGGACGGGAAACGGCCCTCCGTGTGTGCCGCCGTCCGCACCCATTTTTCACACGGTAATGGGCCGCTCAGCTCACACGGATACATATGAGGGCCCCATTAGAGTCGGAATAGAACAATTCAGCGATTACGTAAATGCAGTTAAAGAACACTCCCATCCAAGTTTGCTCATATTAAAAAAATAAGTGATTCAGACAGCACAGACAAGAAATCAATCAATACTTCTCTCAAAGATAACAGTCATTAATTTGTTTTCTTGTTCTACTTTTTTCTTTTAAACTAAATAATATGCCAACTATTAACAAAGTTCAACATAACATTTCACCTAAAAGGGGCCAAGGTTATTTTCATCACATTTGAACTTGATATGAGTAAATGTTGAAGTTTACAAGGTGCCAATTCGCACGATACGGTAATTCTTTTTATCACAATTGAAAACAAAACGATGGTTTGTATGTAAGTACATTGTCAGTTATTGACCAAGTTCAAGATATTGCGCATTAAACAGAAAACAAGGAAGCAAAATAAATACTATAAAATAAAATAATACAAGAAAGAACTAATTTTAAATAAATGAATAATAAAACAAGAAAGTAAATTTTAAATATAATAATATTAAAACAAGAGAGAAACGATTTAAACAAAATAATAATAAAACAATAAAGAAATATGTAAACAATAATAATAATAATAATAATAATAATAATACAAGAAAGAAACCATTTAAAATAATAATAATAAAAAAATGGGGTATAGGTTGAACATACAATTTATTACCTTTTCATTAGTTTTCAAGTGAGGGAATTTATCCCCTATTATTTTTTTGAAATCTACATCCTGACAGCACTAGTGGCGTAGCCAGAAAGGGGCGGGTGGGCGAGGGGCACTGTCGGTTCATGTGACAAGGGGAATTAATCACATAATTATCAAATTATGACGGCCAAATTAGTGCACATATAAATTTTCCCCCTCCCTCAAGTTTCACTCGTTCAAGGCCGCCGCCTCCCTCAAGTTTCTGACTTGGCGGTACCCCTGGCCCTGGCCGCTCAAGTTTCTGACTTGGCGGTACCCTACCCCCGCTCAAGTTCATGACTCAACGGCACCCCCGCTCAAGTTTCACTCGTCGGCACCCCCTCCTCAAGCACCCCTCCCCGCTGTGGCACATCTCACATCTATGTGGTTCAAGTTACTTGTACTACATGTAGCTTTAGACTGGTTCCGCCATCCCCTGCAACGTCAGCTTTTGTACGCATACGTTGGTCTTGTTAGGAGACAGAAGGAATGTACCTGTACCAGCTTCGTGAACATGTAGAATTGAGGGCGCAAGTTATGCAAGAATAACAGATGGCGGGCGCTATGACAAATTATTTTATTCTCAGACGACGGCGAACTACGGTTTACGATTTCTCACGGTTTATCGAGATTTACGTGAAACATGAAAATCTACATGTACTTCATTGAATTGGTCACTTTGCTACCGTTAGCTGCGTACATGCAGTATTGACCAGTTGACGGGAAAGCTCCTTTTGGAAACATTGCCTCTTTTATAAAGAAGCTATATAAAATAAGAATCGAATCGGAAAGTGTTAGTATTAAGGGAAAATATTCTTTCGAATTAGAGGACCTTTTTATCCATTCGGACTAAAGAACAGAGTATAAGATTCGGACTATCGAACCCGTTTAAAGATTCGGACTAAAGAACTTTTTTTTTAAATTCGGATTAAAGAACCGTATTCAATATTCGGACTACAGAACCTTTTTAAGTATTCGGATTATCGAACCTTTTTCAGTGATTATAGAACATGATCATAGTATTCGGACTAAAGAACCGTTTTTCGTGTTCGGATTGTAGAAACTTTTTTAATTTTCAGACTATAGAACCTTCGTAATAAAGAACCGTTTTTATTTTCGGACTAAAGAACCTTCCGACGGTACTATAGAATCTATTTTTGTTCGGATTATAAAGGCCTTCGGATTATAGAACCGTCGGACTATCGAACCGTCGGACTATCGATATGTCACCGTTGGTTTTGAGTTGATGGATAATCACCAAACCAACATATTGAATTTGAAGAAAACCATTCTGCAAATGGTGTGCTGAGAGGGGATGGTTAAGGGGTCGTCCATAATTTTCGCCATTTTCAGTTACGTACAAAGCGTACGTAAGAGGGGGGAGGGGCTCGAAATATACCCCAACCGTACGTAACTTAAATGGCGATCTTGAGAGGCGGGATTTTTTTTTTTAAGTACAAAATAGAATAAAATTTCGCCATTTATTGCGTACGTAACTCGAGGGGGGAGGGGGGTAAAAAGTTACGTACGCTCTGTACGTAAGTGAAAATGGCGATAATTTTGGACGACCCCTAAGTACCCTCCTCTGTGTTGACTCAAAGCCACCAGGTTGGAAGGTTTATGTGGATGCCAATATTGTCGGTTCTAGGTTAGAATGACAGAATTCGCTTGGATAATAATATTTTAAGCATATGCAATGGACCTACATTGAGCACAATATCCTCTGGCCACAGTAAAACACACGCGGGCGCACTCCGATCAGCTCAATGCGCATACTTGAAAACTCAAAAGATTCCGGGAACCAATCGGAGTGGTAGGTTACGTAGACAATGGTTGTAGTATCAAGTGGTCTGTTGATTCCATTGTGAGAAAGACTGACTGATTGGTATTAGCCTAGCACAAAATCGTTTCTTTCTTTTGTCAAAAAAGGCTAGGGAAACATCAACCAGTCAGTTGTGATTCAAGACATCGTATAATACCCATGCCTAACTAATGTTGCAAATGTAGTGATTCTTTAGGTTCTACCAGTAAACCATCACGAATTAGTCTAGTGCAAAGACTTCTATTGTATAGTTATATAGATTTATACTATGAGATGGGCTATCCTACCTCTTGTATAGGATCGCTACCTCGGCACCGACAGCCTAGCTAGTGGTTTTGACATTCTATTTGGGATCAGAGTTTATGTAAATATTTGCTTTCGATTTATATATATTTCTCAGATGGGGAACAAAGTTTCTAAGTCGGAAGACTTATGACTAGGCTAATTCGTGATATAGCTTACTAGTTGGTAACACCATTCTTTAGCTTCTTTCGTGTAGACGGTGTAGACACATAATACAATGTTCCATTTCTTGTGTAATGAAATATTATCTGTATACAATTTACCATGGTGTTTTCCTTTTGTTGTTCACAACTGGCCTTTGTTATATATTTTTGCAAGAATTTCATATCTGCAATATTTATCAATAAATTAAGTAAGATAAATTACTATTGATTGATATTATACTATAGTTTTGCTATTATTGTAAACTACAGACTGGGTCACAGAAGGACTCGACTCTTCAAAAAAAGTTCAATTTTCAACTACAAATTGTGGGGATATTTATTGATATAATATTCATATTGTATTACACATCAATGGAAAGACGATGTGTTCTTCTTTCCAACAATATCACATTTGTAGCAATCACTTGTTTCTCTTGCTTGACAATGTGGGGAGGTCTCAATCAAAATGTAACAAATTCACCACTATTTTGCGCTCACAAAATAACAACTGTTGTCGTCTGTTCAATGAAGTATTACATTGACAAATACAGTGTAGAGAATACTGTAGAGTGATGCTCTATCGACTTGTAGTACAAAGTACTAGTAGTGATGATTTTGGCAGATTTCGCAGTATCAGAGACCTTCCCATATTCTCAGGGTGCACCATTCTCAGAAATGTTGCTGAGCATTGGAAGAAGTGATTGCTACACATTTGGCATAATGGAAAAATGAACATGTTAGCTTTCAATTGATGTCCAACACTATATATATAATAAGAATAATAATAATAAGAAGAAATATAGGCAATTGAAAAACATTTCCAAACTTTTTTTCTGGAAAAGGAAACATTTTTCTGGTGTTACGATATTGGTTTAAAAAATCTTGATAATTCTTTCACCAGTTCACCCAACATATCGTCAGCCTGCTTCGATAATTGCCTAACTCACTTTTCAGCGAAATTGAGTTTTTTGCATGAATTATGACTTCATTACATTATGCACATGCTGTAATAATAATCAAAGTGTTGATAAATGCACAATTACAATTCTGCTTAAGTCAGCATTGTGAGTTAGGCAGATTTTAATAATTATGTAAAATGTTTAAAATGGGTCATAATAACTCGTATTAGGGATCGCTCATTATTTCCACCGGAGGGGGGGGGGGGGGGGGGGCCGGGAGAAAAGAGGGGGGGCGGGAGGGGGTCACATGGTTTTGGTCAAGCAAAAAGGGGGGGTCATATGATTTTAGATTATCGGAAGGGGGGGGGTCATGGTTTTGCATTTTCAAAAGTCAAAAATATTCGCGCGCTACGCGCGCAATTATTGGATCACAAGTCTTGTCGGTTCATTTTCATTTCTCGCCCCTAATATGAATTTTCTAGCTAGCCACTGTAATTTGCAACAATAATTACAACAATGCAACATTTTGATCCATACTGAATTAAATTTTACAAGTGCTTCAATAATTGGCTCATTTGTAATGGCATATTCCAATGACAAGCAAACACAACTTTACACTCTTGTGTCCAAAAATTAAATGAAAAAAAACCAACAACAAAACTTCCTGCGCCAGCAAACTTTTTGTTTCTTTTGTGGTCAAACTGGACAAATCTAAAATCTCCAGCCTTTGATATCTTGCCAACTTCATGGGCATTTAAAAACAAGCATCATTAGATTACTATTCACATTTCTATCAAAACTTCAAGCTCATTTGATTATGTGCAGTGGCGACTGTTACCTTTATAAAGTTTTTCATTTTGTATACAAGACGGGACACAGGAAGATCAGATGAATACAATTATTGACTGATAATGACTAATCATAACTAGTTGACTACATTAATACTTATTTATGTCTATTACAGCTAAAACTCCAGAATACCAATGATGAAAACAGACTAAACAACCAATGCACTCACGGTTGATTTCTTTCAACTTGTGATTATAGTCCACTTTAAACTTTAAATACTCATGCATAAAAGGCAAAAAAAACCAAAACAGGTTTGTCTCAGAGGGCTACAATTGGCATTTCAGGGCATCACTTTTAAAATAGTTTTTTAGGTTTGTGAGACTTTTTAAAAGTCAAATTGGGGCCAAAAAGTGTTGATTTTTTAGGTCATTCATGGTCACAAAAAGAAAGTGGCCTGTATAAAATGAAGAAAAAAGGAATATTTGTACTACATTTCGCATAGCTTTTTTTCCGGGAAAAAAACCCCACCGCATTTCGCATAGGTTTTTATTTTTCCAGTTTCCTCTGAGACAAACTTGTTTTTTTATTTGGCGTATTAAAGTTGAGTGAAATACGAAAATGTTCATTCAGGTCTACTTGACCGTGACATATTTTTGTTAATATCCTGTTTCATAAAATCTATGACATCACAGGCAAAATAATTTTTAACATCTGCGATAGAAAAAATGATTTTTGTTGTTGTTGTGCATGCAAATCTGGAAATATATCCATGTTCACCTCTAACATGGATAGAGGTTGTGGCAAATTGGCAAGGGTTTCCATGCTTGGACTATCGTTGTTGAAATAAACTTCCTTTACTGCAGGTGACACTGCTTAATCAAGGAATGTTGTTAATGCATTTTTGCTTCTTTTTTGCTTCCTTCCATGGTAGTTTTCTTTTTGTTTTCTTTAACCCTTCTGCTTTTACCTGCTTTTGCTGGTTGAACCATAATTTTGTTTATCAGTACTTGAATTTTGAATGCAAAATAACTTAACTTGTACTTTCTTTTTCAAGAGTGAAAGTGAATTTCCTAGAGTATTTCACTCCCAGTATAGTTTACAGAATTGCTGTACTAGTATGTATGAAGTACAACATATTTTGATGCTGGAATATTGTTGGCAAAACTATGTACCTATCACATTATAGTATGTAGTAGTTTTGAATGTTGATTGATGATTCATGTATTATGGGACTCTCTATTGTTTTGATGTATAGATATATCAAATGAAAGTAAAATATTGACCAAATGTTTTTGTTGCAAACACATAATGCCTTTGTGTACACCAACATGAAGTTTTTCTAGTGTGAAGTTCATATGATATGACTGTATGGACTGTATGCAAATCGGTGAAAAGGCTGGAGTATATAATATTTTATTCCATATTTGTATAAAACAAGCAAGATAAAAACTAAATAAAGGTTTTGTGGTGGTGGGGGGGGGGGGGGGGGGGGGGGGGGGGTCATATGGTTTTGGTAAATCACACAGGGGGGGGGGGGGTCATATGGTTTTTATGTGATAGGAAGGGGGGGTCATATACTTTTCTGAGGTGGTTTGCCTTTGGCTCCCGGCCCCCCCTCCGGTGGAAATAATGAGCAGTCCCTTAGGACTATAGCAAGCCAAGGTATATCCCCAACCTAATTCTATCCAACATGTACTGCTCCTGTTGGAATTCACCTGTACTATTCATGGTGCAATTTAACATATCGTCAGCCTGCTTCGATAACTGCCTAACTTGCTTATTCCTATTTTTGTTGTTTTCTCAAAACTAGAAAAAATGAGTTAGGCAATTATCGAAGCACTGAAGCAGGCTGACGATATTCTGGATTGACAATTAAGTTCCATTTACATTGTATACCAAGTTATTGCTTAAAATAAGTAAAATCTCTTAGAGCAATTGCAGATTTATAAAAATATTATGAATACTAAAGACAGGGGCCTACTATCATTTTATACATTTGGAATATAGTGGTAAAACAGGTACACCTTCAGATTTCATAGGCAGATTTTTCAAAATATTTTTACATATTATTTTGAAACTAGAATTAGCAGATAGAATGTTGTTGCTCTAAACTTATAGCTTTGTATTGGAATGCAGTAAACATCATAGGATAGATAATTTATCAGTCTGATACCCCCATATGAAATCATGTAATATATTAACCAATTAATTATGGCCCTTTCCCCCTCTCCTGAACAAAAAGCATTTTTTACCTCAAAAAATCACTTGTTGGCACTTTTTTGTCAAAAATTCAAAACTAATCATTTTTATGTCAAAACTAAAATACGTCCCTAGAGAAGTGTCTTTAGATGATTTTGGTGCAATTTCAGCATTTCTTACCAAAAACTGATTTTGCTACGTTTGCAACAAATGGATTCTCCGACTTATTTCCTTTCCAAAAATGTATACTTTTATATATATTATTGATTATTGATTGCTCTTCACACCTCATACGTTTTACTATACTTTCTATTGTCTGTGACCATGCATACTTGACTTGAGTCAATCTATGTTGGACTATATGCTAGTGTTCTTAGTACATGAATTCATTATACCTGATGAGTGCAGCCAATGCTGGCTGTATGAAACAGTGCTGTAGTATAATCATGGAATTGTAATCAAGTTGATTTTATATAATATATATTGCTCTACTTATTTTAGTATTGAGCACTCTGTTCCAAATGTTCTGGATTTACGTTATTGTACTTTTATATATATACATCGCATTAATCTTTCAAAAGTTAAAGCGCTTGATAAATTTCATACTTTTTGGGTAAACTTCATTTTGAAAGTTTTATGGACTAAATGTATAAGAATTGAGAAAAAAATAGTCTCATTTTAACGGTTTGGGGCCATGTTATGCAACATGTATTGTAAATCATTCTTTGTAAATTATCTCCAATCTGCTAGAAAATCACTTGGTATCATCTATGTTTTTCTTGGCCATGTTCGTACAATTGCACAGGAAAGAAAGATTGTTTAAATCAATACTTTCTGTTAAAAAATATTTATTAATTATAATTATTATCATCAACGCAAAGGATTAAGACTCCTGGAAGTGGTAGCAAGTGTTATTACACCTCATAAATATTCATGAGAAAATAGGCATAAATACTGCAATTTCATTGGTCAATTGAGCTGGCCACAGTGATAATAAATTGAGCTATCGAAGAAATTGAGCTATTTCCCGTGTGGTAGTTTTGGCTACTTCCCTACAACCTCATCCCCAGAGTCACAGTGAGGTGTAATAAAGCAAATACTACATGGTATGATCGGGGCAATAGGGCACACTATTTTCCCTCGGTACTGGCTACAGGCCTACCACCCCTCACCCTCCGGGTTCGGGGTCCGGGTTCGGGGTGGTAGGCCTGTAGCCAGTACCTCGGAAAAATAGATTGCACTATTTCCCCTCTAACCATGTAGTATTTGTATAATACCTTTCATAAATCAAATTTTACACAATTGTGTGTGTGCAAAAGAGACATTTTGAGAAAACATTTAAAACTTGCTGTTTACAAATGCCGTCTATAGACTAAATAAGGACTAATTAGCTTATTTTGCTAAAACTGATCGACGGTCTTTTAGACTAAAAATCTGTGTCACCAATTAGGTATAGGGGCAATACCTGCACTATAATATCCAAAAATACATGTTGACCATGTAATGGAAATGTATACAGCTGCACATGGACTGCGCTTCTTATCCCTTAGGTATATTTTTCTCAGGGGTAGGGTATAGGATACAGCGGTCAGGATATAGGGATTAAAGTATTTAAGGGTAAGGCTATTAGGGGTCGAGGTATTATATTAGGGTATGGGTAAGGGGTTCACATTTGGGGTCCCTTGCTAGCTTACCAAGAAAATCGCCCACCGGACATCGCAAATCTGCCATTTTGGCATTGAGTACTATGTCGTACTTCACTCCATTTGTACTTAAGTAATTCTTCCATTTAAAGCAAGACACATATTTGGTTGCATCATTGTTTTATTCAGCAAAATATTTACAGAGTGTAAACAAATTTTAAATGAGAATTCTACGGTTGTTTTTTGCACTTTAATGATATGTATTATATTGAAATAATTGTAATAAAATGTCCTTTATAATAAACACGGTTCCTTTAAAAGGTAGATGTTCCGATCATATTATCTTTTTTTTTTCTATCAACACACTTTTTTGACACACTTTTTAAAAATTCATTTCAATTGCCTTTATTTTCAATTAAAAGAAAGTCTCTGCTTTCTTTAGCTGATCTATATTTGAAATAACTTCTTATTTTCTCCTTTCATGCATGACTAGCCAATAATGTCCGCCATTCACGTCAATAACTTCCATGCATCGTTGAAAAGTACCACTTTTCAGAAAACATAATTTTGGGGAAATGTGACTGTTTTGGGAAAAGTAAACATGATGATATTTTAAGGATGACCCTTCATAGAATAGAAAACATCAAATTGAAGATCGGGCCAGTAATCGGAACACCTACTTTTAATACTTCTTAAATGTGTAATATATAAAAATAAACAGAATTACCCTAAAGCAATTTAAAAGCGGGAAACAATAAAATAAAGTCGCAACAGAAAACCTCAAGATGTTAAACATATTGCAATCGTGGGACTCATATCATCATTTAGAACAAATCCATATTGGTAAGCATTCTAAGCACGCCCATTTTACCAACACCCTCGAGTTCACAGGGTTCTGTGTCCCAAATAAAATCTATAATGAAGTTGTTTGTGTAAGTTATAGGTTAGTTAATTATTAAGTTAAATTAGTTAATTAGTTACTTAGTTATTGAAATTCAACTTGAACTCAAAGCATGAAAAAATGAATGCAACCATTTTTTTAGAATATAATAAGCACACCCAACATTTAGAATGCATCAAAACGGTCAGTTGCGGCGGAAGCAAACTATTTAGGAGGGGTTTGAGCCCAAATGTTGTTTAATAATTGAAACTTTCGTGCGCGCGCAGATATTTTCAGATTTTGAATAAAATGTTCATGAAGCCATCTTTTGTGACAAATTGAACTTATTAAAGCATAACTTGATGAAATATTGAAGTAAATCGCGCGAAGCGCGCAAATATGGGCAAGATAAAAATGGTGAAGATGACGTTAAAAATACGACACCTGTCATTTTTTCGGAACCCCCACAAAACTTTCCTTTTTTTTGGGGGGGGGGGGGGGGGGGGCGTCAACACCCTCCACATTCCATACCGTTGAACACCACGAATAACACTACACATCGACATCTACATCCCCGGTCCTGCTCACCGTACCATCTATCCCCGCAATTAGACCATCCGGCTATAATTTGGACTTATACATCAAATACGAGGGTCATTCAATAAGTTCTACCTCCTCACTCATAACATCGTTAATATGAATGTCAGCCTCATGACATTCGTCATAATTATAGCTCTGAACCATAGCTACACATTGATAGTAAATTATAATTGATACCGCTTTCACTTTTGTTATGATGCGATCAAGGCCAGAGAGAGATTTTGGACAACGGACACGAACAATTACCCCAACGATAAATACATGTTTTTTCGTTTTCTCTCCCTATTGTATGATTAGATATACCAGCCCGAGTTAAATACTGAAAACAGAAAACCATGGATGATTTCTGAATATAATACTGTATTATCATGTTCAAATCAGATTGTAGGTAATATTAACCTTTGTATGCTTTCAAAAAGTATACTATCAACTCGAATGTATGCTACGCCTTTAGCATACGGGAATACTGCTATTCGGTCAAATTTGCGTTGTTACAAGTCAAGCCACAGTGATGCCTCGAATATGAAATCTTAACATGATAGTAACTTTATGAGTTGTCCTTAAATGCAACCGTTAGAATAGTCAATCAGGTACTCAGTGATAGAATATTATCTCTTCGAGAGACTTGAAATCCCTCCATTTGGTCCAGTATAATGAAGATCTCTTAGTTCTTACGAAAAGCAAATATGACTTTTGCAGCGGTTCTCTATAGGATAGGGTTTAGATTAATAGCTGTTCTGGTCTAGTTCTGGCTAATATGAGGGTATTTTCCCCAAGAAATCAGTCACTTTTATTGTTTAGATTCTGATCAAGAGACATTTGTAATTTAGAACGGTTTTTAATTGACCGATAGGTACGTTTTGTCTCCTAGAATTGGCCAAATGAATAGCGCTTATGATACATTTGGCTGTTTTTTTATCCGTTTCCGTCGCACTAAATGGACGTCTGGTTTTCAATGCATCCCCAGAAAAGTACAATCTGTACTCAGACCAATTTACTATGAATTTGTAGCTGAGATTCAAAGCTACAATTGTGGAATATTTCATACGACTGGCTTATATAATAGCAAAGTTATGAGGTAGGAGGTAGAACTTATTGAATGACCCTCGTACATCCGCCATCGCTGCCTTCCCCTTTCCCGACTACCTAACATAGACGACACACAAAACATTTACGCGTTTCACTAGACTTAAAATACGTTGCACACAATATTGGACCACATGAAAACAAACAAAATCGTTTAAGGGTTCTGGATTAATTTTCGCTTTTGCAAAAGGACACCCATGAAATTCAGATATTGACATATACAACATATTGGGATAGCGTTTCAAAATCTGGAGTTTCAAGTCAAATGTCACCTAATTTGCATAATAATTGAGGCCATCTCGGATTTTTATAAAGGTTATCGGTTAATGGTGTTCATTTTCTAGTGAATGGCATTTTAACAACAGTTTTTTTCATCCAAACTGTTCATTAACATATGCCATTTGACGCTAAATTGCCGTTTATTTGAATTTGATCCGTCAAACGGTTAACATTTTAAAATGTTATCCCGATTCAGTCAATTTGTTTTCAAAAAATTAGCAAAATTTGAAATTCTGACTCGTATAATTAAAAAATGAAGGACAAATTTGAGAAAACGGCTATTAAGCATCAAATAACTACTATCAAAGTACATTAAGTCCAAATTAGAGCCCTATAGCACGAACCGTTTTGAAAATGAAGGTCTAAAAACGACTTTTGATTAAACGCGCATTGAAGTCTAGAAACACCTAATTTGAATATTCTGCAAATCATTTTACGCATCAAAGCAATTTTGAAAGTGGGATCATAAAGTAGGGCCTACTTGCATTTTAGAAAAAAATGTATGACCATTGACAGAGTAGTAATATGTTAAAATTGTCTTTCGGAAGAAAGTATGGAATTTTAAAAGAAAAAGTGTTAAAAATAGCAGGTTGAAAAACAATAAAAACAAAAGAACTTGCGATGTTACGTTTCCTTTTTATTTATTTTATATTGTTTTACGACTAGCATTTGCGAACATCTGCGATTTTGAATTGAACTTTTTAACCCAAGCCTATACGCGATTTGAATGAGACAAAATTAAAATGAAGACGAGAATCTGATCTTTCACTTCAATATTATTTTTTTAAAAACCTGTTCTTGCCCATAACCTTAAAACAATGGCCCTTCGGTAACATCAATAGTAGGCCTACTGTTTAACATCAGTGCTGCACTTTGACAATGGTATACAATTATTAACGTCACTGTATAACCACACAGATCGATGCATCTCATATTGATATCCATAACCATTCAAACGGAGGTAAGAGCTAAGATGTGTGAGTGACTGAACAAAATAAGAGCCCAGTAAATCAGTTTAGGATCAATGGGCTATTCCAGATAATAATGACCCCCCCCCCCCTATAGAGGACATCGGAATTCCAGACTTTTTCCCCACCAATTTTTTTCAATGGAATTCCATACCTTTTTGGCACATGTTCTTGGAATTCCAGACTTTTTCACAATTAAGACCGGGTTCATTATTATCTGGAATAGAGCCCAATATATCATCATGAGGTCATGGGTTCCAACTACAGCCATGTGACATCAATACTATATCCAGAGTTGATCAAATACGTTCAGGCCCATCAAACAAGATTGATTTCATGATAAGTCCTATCTTTTACTGGAGCAGACACGATACAAACATACATAACGATACCAATTAACATGCATACTAAACACTACAGGCCCAAAACCACTAAACACGGGCAACTTTAAATTTTAAATCCCATCAACTTGCTGCAATTTTTAGGAAATCAAAAGCAGCCATCGGAATATGGATTCTAACAAAAATTACTACGTATCTGGTACATATGAAAAATGTACTAAACATTAGCAATGCCTTAACATTGAAAATGTGACATATAATAAAGGCTTAAGTGTATTATAAAATGGGGTTCTCCAAAGTATTATGGTGAAAGAAAATATTAGTTTTAACATTATGGTCACATTTTTATTCCATTAAAGTGCACGTGCAGTTGAGAAATTGATGTGGCAATATTGGTAACGTAGGTTATAGGTAACGTAGGTTACATTTACGATACTTACTTTCCATTCCAAAAGTAGACCTATAATGAATGCCCACTGATGAACTTATAATGTATATAACTTGGGTAAGGGTATCCCATGCTTACGTTAGCCCAGCATCTCAATACCGTGTGCTTGTTTAATTCTAAGAAATGCTGTAACGTAGGTTACATTCCTTAAATATACGGTCACAAAATGTACTTTCAAATAGCATTGGTATTTACTTTGATTTATAATACGACCTATTATTGATATTGACAATGATTGATGATTATAATTAATAAGCAGTAATTGAAAGGCGTTATTGAAAGGCGTACGACGGTTTTTCAAGAGTTGCCCGTTTTTAGTGGTTTTGGGCCTACGCGGCACATCCATCCTTTCTCATGCATTCTCGGCCCCCAACTCAATACTCAAAAATTGGTAACCATGCGTATTGTAAATATCGAGGAAAAGGGGTATATTTTCTAGTGTCACGTCTGCAAGGACCGTGAAAATAGGGTGTATTTTAAATATTTTATGAATCTGTCTCCGCGAAATTCGGAAAAGGGGTATTTACGAAATCTGAAAAATGTTCATATTTTGGAATCCTTCTGCTCCACCCCGGTATGATTATAATTATTTGATCAGTAACACAACCCAAATCCACCATTTGGGGTACATAGCACAGGACCATACGCACCTGGTAATGTTGGAAGCATCCTGGTTTTTAAAAAAAATCTATGTATGTATCAAAGTGTCATTGAAAAAGGGCGTTTACAATTCTAGTCATTGAAAACCAAAAATGGGATTTTTCACTCCCATCTTGTCCTCGATTTTGCAAAAAGGGGTTAAAATTGATGAAAAATCCTTGCAAAGGGGTATTTTGAAAAAATGAAGAACACGCATGGTTATCAACTTCTGTGTTGAGCTGGGGGCCGGGTTCTCATCCAACCATAGATCATTGATCCAACACACCGCATACTACTCGGGATACTACTGCCCGCATTTAGACACCCGCCTATTAGATAGCACAGATGTATACACAGTGCGTGTCAGAAAGGACATTAGGCATATAAAATGACTTAATAGAATTACCACAAACACAAATATATCCCCACTAACCAGGGTTTTAAATTAACACTTCACTACAATGTCAAGAACATAACTAAATTATATAACGTGAAAAGATAACATCTGATATGTATTTGATCGTTTATAAGTTGGGTTCACCTAAAAAATGGACATTTTCAATTGTGCACGTGTGGCAGGTTAGTACAGCATAACCTGTGCTATGCCTATTTATAGTAGGGTTGGGCAAACCACCATTTTTTAAGGACAAGTTGTTTCTATGGCCAAATTTGATGCAGAATCCAAATCTGGCAAAAAAATTGACGTCCGAGGACATCTGACGTCTCTAATTTAAAAAAAATCAAAATGGCCGCCAAAATAGCCTAATTTTGGTCATTAAGGGCCAATTTTAGTAAAAATACTACTTCCAATACATCTTGATATGGGTTTTCAGGGTCAAGGATCCCATTTATGACACTTTTAACATGATTTAACCTACCAATCATGAGTTACATACAATATTTGCCTTATGTTAAACATTTTTTTGTGATAAAAACAGGTTTACTCATCAATCATAGGGTATTCATAGGGTATTAGGGTATTAAACTTCAAAATCTGTCCATATATAAAGTAAATACTACTCAGTTTTATTTTATACCTTCAGTTTAGAAAGATTGTGGACATTGATCACTTGGCATCTATATGTACACTATAAGGCAATGACTTCATCAAACAATCCTCCATACAGTCTACTCTGGCCATCATCAGCACTCATTGCATCATCTTCTTGCTTGCTTCAGTTCAAGTAACTTCCACTCAAAGACTGAATGTATAGTACTCCTACCCAGTTCCAGTTGCTTCTGTCATCATCGTTATCTCTTCCATCTATTCCAAGTAGATCCAACAATTAGAAATTGAAAGCATCTCCTAACTGAGAATAGATCTTGGCGCAGCACAAAAAAACAATCATTCTGTATGTATGTATGTATGTATGTTGAAACAGCCAGAACCAGCTTATTGGAATTAATTGTCAACAACTGCATCAAAGAAGTCTATAACTGACTGCTGACTGTTGACGACATAAACAATTCCTTGGCAATCTCAGCAATCCTGCCGAATATATTGGCTGTAAAACCCTTGAATCCAGTATGCTCAATGCCCTATGATTCCATTTAAGAAGTGTGCTTATTGTAGAGCGATACCAAGTGAGTAGCATGACTGGGAGAAAGTAGCTTTGAAATGACAATAAAGGACAAGGTATGAACACTGGATCCTGGTGAGGTAAACGACTTCTCACCGGCTGTAACGTTTAGCAGCTTCTGAACTCCAATAATCTTCTGTTCAGCGTTCTTGAAAACTTTACAGCTTCATGATCATGATGATCTGCACTAATATGATATGGGCAGTGCACTTTAGAATCTTATCTTCAGTCACGCCAAGGTTTTCTAAGAGCGAAGCACATCACCAGCACGATTCGTCATCCAAAAGTCAATTTTGAGCTTTTAATGTCTTGAATGTCACAATCGGCTAATACTACAAGGCATTTTAATTGCAGTTTATATGCTGCAGCCCCATCATATCTTGAATGACTGACATTCTCAGTGTATCCAGTAGTCATAGTTTTGCGAGGCACCTTGGGTATGGTCAGCCTTAACATCGTATAATTTGTGACCTGCGGCTTTAGTTATGCCATCAAGTCCCACTGTCACCACGCTATCACCTTTGCTGACCAATTGTTCTGCTACCATCAGAAGGTTCATATTAGACGCATCCTTGATTGTCCGACGACTTGGGATGTGTACGTCAGGTCCCTCTCACGATTTCCACGCTTAGATGTTCCAACAGTTGGATCTGAAGTCTTTTCATCATCACGATCACTATCACATTCGTCTTTTGATTCTTCTGAAACTGGAAGTTTCCACTGTTGTATGGCTGTATTGACAACTATTCCTCAGAGGTCACTTGGACTGCCTTTGTAATCGGCTAAATACTGTACAGTACATCTTATTATTAAATTGTTCGTTTATATCCTTTCGGCCGCTACGTACTTTAACTTGCGGAAAATTGAAGGAAAAAAAAAAGATTTTGTGTTCCTGAGTGGATGAAGCAATACTATAGTTGGTGGTAAAATCAGTGTTTAGCTAAGCGCTAGAACAGGGCAATGGATCAGCAAATGTAGGGTCCTCTTAGCCGTATCTTAACTATGTCTCTCATCATCCGATGACATCAGTAGTGTATGTTCATACTCAAGCTTCTTCTGAACAGTTTCTTTCTCGCGAGCCTCTTCAAGTCACCTCTTTTTCTCAGCCGACTGGCTTCTTTGATCTTCACATTTTTTCTTCTTTCTGATTCAGCTGTAAGATACTGAAGGTTGGCATGTTGCAGTATAGTTAACATGCAAGTGTCCCTGTAGTACAACTCATCCTCAGTACTGCTCATCCTCCTCTGATATTCCATACTGGTCTTCCAACTTTTTCTGATATCCCCTGCTTTTTGCGCGGATGTCATTTATAAGCATTTGTTGTCATTGCCACATTGAATCCTATGGCAAGATCATACCACTGTTTGGTCTTATTTATTCTTTCACTGCCAAATTGGTTACACATGGTTTTAAAACGCTCATAATCAGCCTTTATCTTCTTGGCAACTATTTGTTTTCTTCGTGTGATGGGTAGACATTCTTTTCGATGCACTTATCGCAAAGTTCTTTGGCTACAATCTTGCTCCCATCAGTTACAGATTTTTGTTGTTGACCCTTTTTAAACTTAGTCAAGCTTATATGTCCCATTTGATAGCTACAATCAAGGAAAAAAAGGTTGGCACACATTGTCCTAACTACGAAAAAAACCCGCCCCTCTCCCCGGAGGCAATGTTGATCCGAGTCATATTATCAGAAGCCTTGGCAGTTCCCCCAACATTGATTGATGGGGGATGGGGAAGGATATAAGAAAGGGGGAGACTTTTGCTTTCTATTAAACAGTGCTCTTTCCCAAGTGTGATCTCAATTGCGAGCACAGGGATAGTTGTAATGAGTTGCGTCAAGTGTGCCAACTATTATTTTCCTTGATTGTAGATGTCACCTATCAGTTCATTGACCATTAACACCTTTAGTGTAGCCAGAATTATATTTTATCACGTTTATGCGTGGCTAATAGTGACGATTTATCTGTTTTTTGGGACAAAATTCATGACAAATAATAAATATTCCCCATAATTCTAAAAGTGTTAAATTCGAGATCCTGGATCCTAAAAACCTATATAAAGATATATTTGAAGCAGTATATATATGAAAATAAGCCATTAATGACCAAAAAAGGTCATTTTGGCGGCCATTTTGAATTTTTGAAAGTTAGAGACGTCACACGTCCTTGGACGTCAAAAATTTTGCCAATTTTGGAATCTACACCAAATTTGGCCATAGAAACAACTTGTCCGGTATCAATTTTAGAAAGAAAGTCCAGATTTGCCCAACCCTATATATAGTCAATTCATATCATCTGTTTTCACTTTTTTATCTTTTGTGTTTATTATCTCTTCACATACATAATTATTATTTTCATACATACATTTTCACATCTTCATAATTTTCAATATTTTCACAATATTTTCACATAATATTCATATTACATGATTTACAATATTTTCACATATTCCATGTTGTCAATATTTTCATATTGCACGTTTTCAATATTGTCATATTATTTTCATATTACATGTTTTCATTATTATCACATATTACTCATATTACATATTATTACATGTTTTTGTAATTTTCAAAATCTTCATATTTGATTTTTAGATAAATATCAAATCAAACAATCAAAAAACTACATCGTACACCTGAGTCTGCGATCTGCATTTCTTCACTCATACATATACATAACATATAATTATTGGTTTCATACATAATTGTTCCTATATTATATTACGTCATGTATCCTTTTACACAGTTATTTGTATATTATCTAATTTTGTAAATTCATATTTAATTTTAATATAAGTTCTACATCAAATCATCAACATGTTTATAATATTGAATTTGTATCAATATACATTTGCAACATACAAATATTTTTGATATGCAGGTAGGTACATATTTTAAATAATTACATTTTTAATGTTTTAATGTAGGTGTTTCCCGTAACGGAACTTGCTGATAACCAATTTACACTTATTATTTTAACTACACAGACATGTGACATCAATACCATTTCTCGTGTTGATCAAAAAAGTTGTTGCCAATCAAAAAAGATTGAACAATTAAGTAGTAGAGTACTATTTAGTATTAGATCACGTTGATTTCATCCGAAATGTGGGCTACCCTATTTAATTCAAATGACATTGCCTCAAAACGCTAAATGGAATTTCATGAGGAATGAATCTACTATAATAAATCAAAGCCTCTCATAACTGTATTTTATTTGTAAACTACAACAAAATGACCTTCAAATAATGTTACACGACCATTACATGAACAAATATTAAGAAGAAAATTAATTCAATGACACACTGAGTCATTAAAGAGAAGAGCCCTCTATATTCTAAAATCTGAGGTTTTTGTTTCTTTTATGTTATGTAGTGTATCATAAAGTAAGAGCCCAACATTGAGTCGTTTTGCAAATAAAATACTGTATTAACAAAGTTGTTGGTGACATTTTAGTGTACTTGTTAGAATATTGTCAAATTAGACTATTCCCAATATTTAGGACTTTCAATTGAAAATAACAGAAATGAAAATCTTTTTAACGTAATCTATGAAAAAAGTTCTTACAAAAATCCAGACAAGAAAATTACTTTTCAAAAACTGAGTATACTGTAAATATAAATACTGGAATCTAATTTTGCAAGGGCTAGGTTGTTAGACACCTTTGGACTTCATCAGTCGGGTAGATTACGTGCTGGTTCGAAACCACTATATCGCCAGACCCCACTGATGGCTATGTCCCTACCAGATCGCTTCTGATCTTGGATACTCCCGTGCAGTCCTCTTTATCGAGGATTGGACAACATCAGTCGCCTGCTGAAGTCCAACAGTGTTGGATGCATCGTATAAATTCCAGATTTTGAATTAATTCCCCTGTGATTACAGCTACTGGATTGACTGAGAATATTATTTACGTATTATGTTTTACTAATATTAACCTAATAATAAGGATTAGTATTTACATGCAGTTTTTAAAAAGGGTTATACTTCTTATTGTTCTTCTCGGCATATTGTTACATCTGTCTTCTTCATTGTTGCTATGTAAGACCCTCATCCATTGTTATATCCATTCTGAAATAAATTGTATATCGGCATAGTTTGTAACTTTTGTAGAAAACAAAAAAAACCAACCAACCAACAAAACCATATATGTCAAGTTTCAACATAAGTCGTACTTGTCAAAAGAAAGCAGTATGCCCGTACAATTACAAAATCCTTCATTTCGGACCAGTTGCCCCATATTCCCCTAATCATGCATTGGTCTATTTCCAGACCTGGAATTGAATGTTTCCCGTCATTACCACATCTGACCTGAAATTGAATGCTTCCCGTTACCCCAAGCTATATCCAATGGTTTATACTTTAAAGGGACACTAAGAGATGTGTTGGAGGCAGCGCCCTCAATTATGATAAAAACTGAGATTAGTTTATTTTTATAATTGTATTACATGTATGAACTTACACCTATAAGGATTAAGAAAAATCAGCTCTCTTTGTACAGGAAAACGGCGATTCAAAAAATGCTGGTCCCGCGGGACCAGCATTTTACGTCCGACAGTATCCCCGTGCAGTACGCGTGATACATAACGCGAACCATATTTGCATAGAGGGCGTTTTTCAATAAATAGCGATGATATTGTTTTAATCTAGTTTTGCTGTGTTTTTTGTTAGGAGAAACAACAATAATGGCGATTTTTAATGTTCGTCTTAAGTTCTGAAGTAAGTTTTTAAACATTTAAACTTTTCAACACCACTTAATGTCCCTTTAAGGAACCACACTATATTATTACACCTCGTGACCTTCATGTTACGCAATTTAGTATCGCATTTCTTCATCAACCCCAGTGCCTCCCAAACCACATAACTTCGTGACACCGCCCCCCCCCCCCCCCCCCCCCCCCCTCGCCCCGTGGTTTATCTCAACCCCAAGTCCTAACCTTAACCATCTCATCCCGTAGGGCAGCGTATTTCTCCGATTTTGTCCGACCGCGTATGCGTGTGTGTAATGCGTGGGGGAGGTGGAGGTGCGAGTATAATTTGCATGGCGCACTACGATGCGTTATGTGTTACGAGGTATAGGAAATCATTGATTTGTGTGTGATTACGCACTAAAAATGTGTGTGTAAAGATAGCAAAGACTTTCGTTCTTCACAGCAAGTCACACCCTTTGTCCCGCAAATTGCGGTTATCACTCCAGACCCATTCATCCAGACACCTACAATCTTGTTCAAAACCTGTTGGGACACTATACACGTGCGCATGAAATATCTTCCAAAATGAGTAAAAAGCTGTCAGTTGAAAGTATGATAGTCAAAATTAGTTTATGTAAAGCTGCCACCCCCCTCCCCCACCCCACATTAATGTTGGGGCTGATATATATAACACAGCCCGTTGCTGGACGATGCTTTTATATGGACCAACATTGAGTTTAGGGGGAGGGACCACCGTTCCACAGGACATGCAGGAAGTGTCCCAACAGTTTTGAACATGATTGTATTAAGCGAGTGGAAAAGTGAGCTATAAATAATACAAAAATCGCTATATCTCGGAAACGGTAGCTTTGATTTTAACAATTCTTTTTAAGAAATGAAGAACATTGCTTCTGTAACATTCCGAGTTGAACTTCATAGTCTAATTACGTATACATATTTAATGAAATACATAAATAACCTTTATTTTGATGAAGTGTCATAATTTCAAAGTATCTAATTTACAGCGGTGGGTGTTTTAAACGATACATTGCTTCTGTAACATTCCGAGTTGAACTTCATAGTCTAATTACGTATACATATTTAATGAAATACATAAATAACCTTTATTTTGATGAAGTGTCATAATTTCAAAGTATCTAATTTACAGCGGTGGGTGTTTTAAACGATTGCATCACCTGTTTTCCGTTTTTATACACAACTTTTGATTCAATAAAGGTTTCTTGACCAAATTTGGAGGATATATAGGTCATGTTATCGGTCACGTGACCAACTACTTAAAAATGTTATGCTCCAACTTACTTTTAGGGATAGTTCACTTTTAATTACGGAGGTATATTTTGCAAACTAAATGCCCAAGAAGTAATGGATATTGCCAGATATTAGATTCAAATGGTTTCTTGATAACATATAATACCATCCAAACATACTAGAAAATACTCTCGTCGCTTACGCGACTCCTGCGTCATGGAAAATGGATTACATAACAAGGAAGGGTGGGCGCTCTAATCGCTTACGCGACTCGTATGTATCTCAATTGGGGAATATTGTGGTTGCTTTGGCGAGTACCAACAAGTTAAATCAATCGGCGTACACACTATCTTATTAAGTATTAACTATATATTTGAATTAATTCTTTTACCTACTGAATACAAAGAACGTAAAAACAAAATACATAATTTGTATTAAACGCACTCATATAGAGTTCTCTGGAATTTTTAAAAGTGTACGGGGATATGGATTTAAGTTTTAAAATATTCAAAACATAGGCCGATGTCAGACTCGAACCTATATACAACATTTGGTGTACCTACAATATTGTGTGTAAGACAACAGCGCGCTAGACCGGTCGGCCATGGAGGGAACATACCACTTAACAACGTTTTAAAGAATATCAGGACTATTATGGACACAATCGATATAGGTTAGCCGTTGTTGTTAATGCATTGTATTATAGTTCATTTTGACAACGTATTTTGATGGGCGATAACAGTAATCCATATAATATTTTCAATCAGAAGTCAAAAATATTATGGGAAAGTCGATTTTCAACAGTATGCCATTTTTTTAATATAAAGGTCTTTGACATATTTCCCTTTTATATTTCCTGGCTTACTGTCGATCCAATCGATTCTACATGTAGCATGTTGGCATACTGTCATTAGCCTCGACATGCATCCACAGTTTTAGAATTACATTGTAACCTTTTGTATCTATGATTTGTTGACACGAGATCATTTCACTGCTAGCGACACATATTATTTATTTCTATGGAGATGTGGTGGAGGGGTAATAATAGGCCTTTCTAATAAATGCACATGACGCAAGAATATAAACAATATTGGTGCTTATTGCTAACATGTCACTCAAAGAGATCTACGTGTTTCTTTTAAAATAAAATCATGTCATGATAAAATGACATTATTTGTTTTACCCATATCTTATAAAGAAGTCTTTATTAAAAGTACCATTTAGGTGCGTAATTCAGACAATGCCCCTTTAAATTGAAGACATTACTAACCCATTCTCTTTTTAAACAAACGATACTAATTGTACCTTATCGCTCTCTAATATTGCCAAATATGAGATTAATTGGAACATTTTTAATGCAGTTACAAGGACTTATATGAATTTAGTACATTATTTTTTTCAATGCTTTAATACAATCTTGTTCAAAACCTGTTGGGACACTATACACGTGCGCATGAAATATCTTCCAAAATGAGTAAAAAGCTGTCAGTTGAAAGTATGATAGTCAAAACTAGTTTATGTAAAGCTGCCACCGCCCCCCCCCCAAAAAAAAAAATGTTGGGGCTGATATATATAACACAGCCCGTTGCTGGACGATGCTTTTATATGGACCAACATTGAGTTTAGGGGGAGGGACCACCGTTCCACAGGACATGCAGGAAGTGTCCCAACAGTTTTGAACATGATTGTAGGTGGCTCGTTCAGATAGCACAGAGTTATGACCATGATGACAGTAATCACACACAAATCAATGATTTCCTATACCTAGTGCAACTTTGCTGTTGTTATTCGCGGTCATTGAAATCGCCATAACTTTAAAAGTATCCATTCGATTTTGTTGAATGAGGTATCAAACTGCGGAGAAGAAATTTGCTTATTTAATGTTTATCTCAGATTTTTGATACCGATCTTCTATTTTGAATTAGCCAACCTCAAAGCACCTGGTTCGGGACTTTTGGTGCTAGGTGTAGTTGAGCCACATAGATAGATTCAAATATATATGTGTTCAATCATCTTCTCAATGTTCAAGGTGAGAACATCCCTAAATCTCTAAAGAAGAAAAAATTCATAGCCGCGTGCATGGCTTTCGCAATTATGAGGCCCTAACTATAATGTGTACACCTTCACTAATGAATACATACCAGTGATGTTAACGTAGAAACTGCACTACAGTGATTAACCGTATCACAGTGATTAAAAATATCACCATCGCCAAAGATCCCTCTACTTCCGGAACATTAATCATAATGTACATAATACCTGTTATTGGTCCTTTTGCGAATATGAATCAGCGCCAAATTGAACATGCCTTGGATACTTGGTGATGTGAAATTAATTGATGTCATATACAGAATATGAAATGCGTAAACCGAAATACAACACTTACCTTTGCACATGTATGTAACATCTAAATACTTGAAGATGGTCCCGCAAGGATTACCAAACATGGTGTTTGTTGCCGATACGTCACAAGACCGTTGATTGTCGCAATTGGCTTGAACGATACTAAGAGTATTGTTTGTTCTACAGGTGTCTGTATTCTTATTCCATTCATTGTCACTACATATATCACGGCTCAGACGCCCGTAATTGGCCGATTTTATGGACAGAACTTGCCCAGCCTCGCATTCCAAGTGTAACGTGTTGTGCTCACATACGTATTTCCTCTCTTCCTGATCTAATACAGAATGAAAACCAAATTAACTTTAGTGGTATGAGTGTGTCGTATTGCCTCTTTACTACACTACTGTAATTAACTAGCTGCCAATTAGCTGCTAACAGCGTATTTCTCCGATTTTGCCCGACCGCGTGTGTGGGGTGCGTGTGTGGGGTGCGTGTGTGGGGTGCGTGTGTGTAATGCGTGGGGGGGGGGGGGCGAGTATAATTTGCATGGCGCACTACGATCCGTTTTGTGTTACGATTGTCAATTTCTTCCCCAAAAATAGGATGCCTAACAGTTTTGATGAATGCATGATAACGATTAACCATATGTCACCATTTAGGGCGTTTTTAATTTACGAACATCGGGCAGTATCCTCGTATCGTTTTTGTTGTTGAAATGTATTCATAAATGTTTCATCGTGTCCCATGTCCCATGTAAACTCGCTTAATGTTTCTGCGTGTTTCAATTCATTCTAGGGATGCACAATTGGTGAAGTCCCTAAGCCACATAGATGATTCAAACACATTGTTTCATCCCATCCATGAACAACACGAGCATATAATCGAATCGTGGAATGTATTACCAGGCAGCGCAGTTGTAGCACCATCTGTGAGGATGTTCCAAACAGCAGCACTCCCCACCCTCAAGACCGTGTAACTTGCTACATGGTCTTTTTTAATTGTCCTGTATATATTGTGGATTTTTACTCGCACTTGGTACACCCATGCACCTTGACATCACCCGCTGTAATAGTTGGTCATCCGACTCTAGCGGCCACCAAATTGAAGAATGAAGAATTGAAGAATTGAAGAATCCCTACCTAAAGGTATAATACATGTATGAACTTATGCATGGCTCTATATACACATCTTCCCTTATTAATACATACATACCAGTGATGTAGATGTAGAAACTGCATGTTGCTCTATTCTCACTGCTGTCTACGGCCTCGCATTCAACTTCCGTTTGCCCAATGGTAAAGTTAGACCCTGATGTTGGAACGCAAACCACTCTGACTGCTGCTCCGCTGTTATCAGTGGCCGTGGGTCCTACCCATTCCACCATAGCTATTGGTTGTCCAATGTTTGTTTCTTTAGTTTGGTTGGTAGGACAGGATCTTATCTTGGGTTGTTCAATGTCTGTAAAATTAACGGTTACCTTACAGGAAAATGACGTACACTTGTTCAAACTAATGCGCACAGACCTATATACTATTAATTCTGTAGATAATACCCCTCAGGTATTTTTATTCCAATATTCCCATATCAGAAAGTTCAAATGGGCGTCTATATGGTTGGGACATTAGAATCCCTACTTTATAAAGGTATAATAAATGCATATACTAGTAAACCCTTACGAATGACCTTCGCATAGGGGCTCTTATATTCATATCTTCACGAATGGATACATATCAATGATGTTGACGTGGAAACGGCATGTTGCATTCAACTTCCGTTTGTCCAATGGTAAAGTCAGACCCTGATGTTGGCAAGCAGACCACATTGACTGCTTCTCCGATGTTATCAGTGGCCGTGGGTCCTTCTCATTTCACCATAGCTGCTGGTTTTCCAAGGTCTGTTTCATCAATTTGATTGGTTGGGCAGGGTTTATCTTGGGTTGCTCAATGTCTGCATGATTAACAGTTACGTTACAGGATCATATCGTGTACTCCATCAAACTAATGAGCATAGACCCCCATAGACATGCATTATTGCTGAAGATTATACCACTATGCTTGGTGTGTATTTACGCATAAAATTATATTTAATACAATTTCAGTTTTTGAAATGCATTCGACAATTTTTCATCGTGTCCTACGCAGCTTTGGGCGTGTCTGCGTTTTTCATTTCATTCGGGTGACGCTCACGTCTTAAAGTATTTGAGCCACATGGATTAGATTCAAATATATATGTGTTCAATCATCTTCTCAATGTACAAGGTGAGAACATCCCTAAATCTCTAAAGAAGAAAGAAATTCATAGCCTCGTGCATGGCATTCGCAATTATGAGGCCCTAATGTGTACACCTTCACTAATGAATACATATCAGTGATGTTAACGTAGAAACGTTATGGTATTCGGACTAGCAGACATCTTTTTTATATTCGGAATACTGAGCCTTTTTTGATATTCGGACAGTGAACCTTTACATATATTCGGACTAGCGAGCCGTTTTGATATTCGGACTAGCGAGCCTTTTTGATATTTGGACTAGTGATCCTTTTTAAAATTCGGACTCACAAACCATTACATTTTTCGGACTAGCAAACTTTTAAATATTTCGGTCTTGCGAGCCTTATCTGATATTCGGACTAGAGAGCCTTCGGAATAGTGAAACTAATTTAATTTTCGGCCTACGACCTTTCGGAATTAGCGTTCTATGGACTGGTGACCCTTCGAATGTTTCAACATACAAAAAGCGTTGTATCAAGTTATCAATCAAAAAATACTTACAGCATAAGCCAGCTCTGTCCAGTAATGTATCAAGAGTGGATGGTATCCAGTTCGAGTTGATGGTTAGAGGAGTTGGATTGTCGGTAAACCAAAAATCCTTCGGATCGACTACAGATGCAGAGCAGCTTTGTGTATTTATAAATTTGGGTGCAACCACCCAATGACACAGGCAACGCTCTATCGAGGGCAGCGACCATCTATATCGACCAGTAGAAGGGTCAAGTCTTTTCTTAAGCAAGCACACGTGTCCATTCGAACATGAGACCCATGCTGTACATGTATAATAAAAGTATTGTTTTCTTTTGATTAAGGTGAACACACAATGCTATACACTTTGATGTAAACATATTAGAGTATCGGAGGTGTGGTGTGTAAATGATCTTGTTATAAAGGGGTCAAAAAAGTAAGTCCCCCCCCCCTAAAATTAGATTACTTTTGATTACATAACTTCACACACAATTAGACGTTTTGAAAAATTGAAACGATTATGAAAACGCTTGGCTACCAAAACAAAGTTTTACATTTTCGATATCATGTTTACTTTTCCCAAAACAGTCACATTTCCTCAAAATGATGTTTTCAGAAAAAGTGGCACTTACTTTTATTGGATTTTGGCAAATTTCATGTTAACGGAAACATCATTTTGGGGATATTTGACTTTTTTGGGAAAAGTAAACATGGTAATGAAAATGGGAAACTTTGTACGGATAGCTAAGCGTTTTTTCTTTTCAGAAAAGTTTCAATTTCTTAAAACGTGTAATTGTGTGGGGGTGTTATGCAAACAAAATTGTATAGAATTTTGAAAATTGCCACTGTTTCTGAGAACATCGTTTTGGGAAAATGAGACAATTTTGTGAAAAGTATACATGATATTGAACAGAAGAAACTTTCTGTGAGAAGCCAAGCACTTTTTTCTTTTCACAAGTTTTTAAATTCTACAAAACGATTAATCCTGTGCGGAGTTATGCAAACAAACTTGGTCTAATTTTCGTACAAAAAAATCACGAGAGAGAGTTTTTAAATTTACTGGTATGGACCAAGTGCCACATTTTCTGAAAACATCATTTTGGGGAAATGTGACTGTTTTGGGAAAAGTAAACAAATCGTTTCAACTTTTCAAACGTCTAATTGTGTGTGTAGTTATGTAAACAAAAGTAATCTAATTTTAGGGGGGGGGGACTTACTTTCTTTTACCCCTTTATCTGGAGAAGCCAAAGGGTGAATCCTGTTTATAAGTGATCTTTAACCTTATAACCACGAACCAGCACGGGTCTTCTCTTGTTTTTTTAATTTAATATCATTTAAAACATGATAGCCGGGAGATCGTGCTGTGTGATACATGTGTGCGGAAAAGATTAGTTTGGGATGGCGACACCCTAGCGAAGTGAACTAGGACACGTTTTCTGATACATAAGGAAACGTAGCGGCATGGAAATGCACGAAAATTAGTGATCTTTCAAGGAAGGGCTGGAACAGGGATATGTACGTTAACACTTTCCACGCGGCAGTTCCAAAAAAATGTCAACTTTATTGAATTTCATCAACATATTTAGAATCACCATAAGAAATGCATTATGCATTACGATAAGTACAAACATGCCTAGTATTGGTTCAGTAATCCCTAAGATACTCTTTGAAAGTTGGGAAAGGTTTCTGAAAAATCTGTTTTTTATAATATCCGCGTGGAAAGTTTTAATGAGTTATCTTCAAAGGGAGGGCTGGAAAATGAAAATGTACATCATAGAGTGATCACAAAAGGAAGTGGAAATACCCATCAATGGTTATCTTCAAGGCAGGGCTGGAAAGGAAAATGTACGTTAGTGAATGATCTTTTAAGGAAGTGCTGGAATGTTAAATGTACACAGTGTATTTATTAATATTTAGTAAAACGCGTTATTAAAGCTGTTTTTTATAATATGGTAAAACTTATATCCGCGTGGAAAGTATTAATGAGTTATGAGTTATCTTCAGAGGAAGGAAAATGTACGTCATAGAGTGATCACAAAAGGACGTGGAAATACCCATCAATGGTTATCTTCAAGGCAGGGCTGGAAAGGAAAATGTACGTTATTGAATGATCTTTAAAGGAAGTGCTGGAATGGTAAATGTACACAGTGTATTTATTAATATTTAGTAAAACGCGTTATTAAATCTGTTTTTTATAATATGGTATAACTAATATCCGCGTGGAAAGTATTAATGAGTTATGAGTTATATTCAGAGGAAGGAAAATGTACGTCATAGAGTGATCACAAAAGGACGTGGAAATACCCATCAATGGTTATCTTCAAGGCAGGGCTGGAAAGGAAAATATACGTTATTGAATGATCTTTAAAGGAAGTGCTGGAATGGTAAATGTACACAGTGTATTTATTAATATTTAGTAAAACGCGTAAACTGCTCTGTGAAATCTCAGATTATAAAATCCTCAATCGTGGTTATGTACGGATCCATCAAAACCAAACCAAACCATACCTAGCTCTGCTTGCATCGCCTAGAATTCCCATTATTTGCCCACCCTGTGTTTTCGACTTTGAATCCAAGTTCTAGAAACACTTTAGCAGGTCAATCATCTACCAACACTCTCTTTATGCAGTCACTGATAGTCTATACCGGTGTGTGTGTGTGGTGTGTACGTACACTAGGTTCTGCTAAATACACTGGTTTACCCCCGGTGACATTGGGGGGTAACATGACACCAACACTCTTCCTCATCACTTGAACCATGCTTAAACAGATTCAACTCTAGTATATGCGATCCCATAGTGTCTGTTACATGGGTTGATACACCAGACTGCTATTATATTGTTCGTGCCATTTGCCTGCAGGCGAGTCATGAGTGAAATGCCACATGTGCAACCATGGTCACTACAGGGCACAGTAGGGAGTATTGGGATAATATCTATCCATAATAATAGAGTATTACTCGAACTAGTCACTGTGTAAAGCAATTTCGCTAGCATTTTAATTTTGTTCATTTCGATAATTTGTTGATAAGTCCTCTATTCGCTCGATTAAAATACCGCTAATTAAGATTGTATAGTAGGTTAATTTAGTAAGTTAATTCAAATTAGTGAAATTAAAATACCGCTAAAAGGTTGGTGTTTTGTTAATTCGCTAACCTTTAATGCAGGGAAATATTAGTGTTTTACAGAATACTCATTTCAAAATCTTTGAAAGAATACAGGTAGTATAGAAAATGGGGGTCCTGGAACACAACATTTTCTGTAGAACACCAATATTTTAATTTGTTCCCTTTATAAGCTTTTTAATTACTTAAAAAAAGTTGAAATTCAGATGAAATTAATTTCGGAAACTTATGTCATTTTAATTCTTTTTAAAAAGGTTTTTATAAAACACCTTAATGCACATGATTTTGTATGCAATAATACTGGTAGAATAAACATACTATAAAAAAAGTTTTTGATCTTGTTTTAGTCTTTTTGCCAAACCAGAAGGTGCCCAGACTCTTTGGTCATTACTTAGTTCAATAATGCATGCTATTGTATGCTTAAAAAAAATTCAATATTTGTGATTGCTTAAATTTGACATGTTTCACGATCTCGCCATTTTGTTGCTTTTAGAACTTCTTTTTGCTGTTTGACTGCTTGTTCAAACGCTTCAACTGAAATGCTTGTCATGACTATATATAAGAATTTATTTTTTTACTTCATCACTTGTAAAATTTTCAACGTGATGGTCTACAAAATGTTCAACTATTTCCATTATATAGTTTTATCATTGAGATTACAAAAAATGCCAGGCCAATTCTTTGAAAGAGTGTTTTGGCATAGTGGAATATTGTAAGGCATCCTTGAACGGGTCCGTGTAGGCCTTTGCCACAATAATGTCTTGTATGCCTTTTTAAAATTATTGTCCTTGTTAAAGTTTTCATTGTATTTTGTAATAGATAACCACCAGATTAGTCAAGGAAGAGTCGGGTATAGGAAACATTTTCCAAGAGACACTTGGAACCCTTTTAGTAAGAACTCTAAGTTCTGTATAAAGCTATACTTGTGGCATTGCTCACCAAGAGAGATTGTTAATCCTGATACTTGCTAAATAGATGGCCTACCTTCTTCACCAAATAAGTAATATTATCGAAAATATCTGAAGATTAAGATTTAAATAGTTATCTGGTCAAACTTGAACGATAGGTATACTGTCTTAGCTCATAACAAACCAAAATGAGCATCAATTGCGAAAAATATTACTGTTTTCCACCCTGAACATGGCAGTCGGTTTTCCAGAAAAAAAGTCCAATCTACTATAAATGTGTAACTGAATTCAAAGATTTGATTATGGAGAGGCTGATTTATTTCCCTATTATAGCAATAAGAACATCAATTATCACTAATGACAATTCTATGTGCTTGGCATAATAAAAAGAGGTTTTTGTTTTATTGAGAAAGTACACTTTCACAGTATAGATTGTTATTATTTTGGTTCAATGATTTCAAAGCAAAAAATGTTTCGCGCAAAATCAAAAGTTAAAAATTGACATCATGAAATAAGTTTTGAAAAAGCAATAAGAACATCAATTTTCAGTAATGACAATTCTATGTGCTTGGCATAATAAAATGAGGTTTTTGTTTTATTTCAATTTTGGAATAGCTGGCAGTATGTAGTTCTGATTGTAATTAAAACTTCTTTTGACTTGTCTTTGACCAGGCATGCCAGTGATACACTTTAACCTTAAATAGCGTTGTCTCAGTTGTAGACATGGAATTAAACATCCAAATGGAATCATCTTGGGCATGGGTTATCCCTTTTAAAGGGAATTTTTATCAGAATACTGCTAAAGCATACTATTACTGGCTAAAGTAAACAATAATTTAACAATGACGACAATAAGTAAGATTTTGATTAACAATTTCGAATGAGAGGGAGATGGTAGACCTGGATAGAAATCCTCATTCCATCTTCTTTTATTTGAGACATTGTCGATTGTTAACTGACCAGCCATGGTCAAGTTCAATAGTACTAAGCTGGTGTAGCATTCTAATGCCAGAAGTATGTAACTCATGGCACTTAATACTGCAGATAAGATACCAGCACAAAAAATATCAATCAGATATATTATGGCTGCCCTTAGTAAAATTTAGATTATAATTGCTCATTTATATTCTATTACCTAACCGTTAACAATTGGCAGCTTACAGATACATACTCCAATATGCAGATATTGACCATAGACGGCCACAGCAGGGTGTGTCTGTGATATGAGTATGTGATTTATTGCATCCCAGGATGGAAGGGGGAAGAAAGTGTGCCCATGGTTTGCCCAATCAGGACATCTCCTTGGGCTATTAAGTTACATAATAATAGGTCGTAAAAGTGTTGGTGTATTTTGGCAGAGCCCTCGTATTTACGCGGCTGCCAAATCCTCGATGGCCAGTGACTTTTGGCAGCTATATTGTAATTTGAGCAGTTTGTCTTTGGTCTGGTCACTGTCACTGGTGCCAGTGATTGGCTATGGCTGTACTACATGTACATAGTCTGTACATGATGTTATGATGTGCACTACATATGAGTGTATGGTTGGTAGGCAAGGCACACCTTGGTGTAGGGGAGGGGTGGGGAGAGGTTGATGAAGGGGTGGGACTAAGAGTGGCTCTGTAGCAGAGCTAAACCATACCATCCATTGAGTTTGATGATCATTCTGAATGTAGGTCTAATGCTGGTCATATTATATCAATGTTGTTATTAATTCATTTAACAATGTTATTTCATTAAGAAACACTAAAGAATCAAACTGAAAATGGTGGATGGGTAACCATAGCTATTTTCACCATAGTTTACCATAGCGATTAACACTATGTTTCTACTGACAATTTCATATGCATTTAATTGGGAAAAACCTTTTTGAAGATTAATATTTACAAAAAGCTGACATGTTTTGATAAACCTTTGATAACCGTGAAATGAAGTGGAAATACACATAAATGGTTATCTTCAAGGCAGGGCTGGAAAGGAAAATGTACGTTAGTGAATGATCTTTAAAGGAAGTGCTGAAATGGTAAATGTACACAGAGTATTTATTAATATTTAGTAAAACGCGTTATTAAATCTGTTTTTTATAATATGGTAAAACTAATACCCGCGTGGAAAAGTATTAATGAGTTATGAGTTATCTTCAGAGGAAGGATGTAACTCACAGAAATACTACCTGCCCAATAGAAATTCCATCCACCTGTGTATACTCACCTACACTGTGAGTTTGAAAATGTTTACCCGCCAGTCGGTCGGGTACATTTGCATCTTTAACCGCCCGACTCAAAAGTTACCTGCTATGGGCAGGTGGGGTGCTATTTCCAGGCCTGGCCAGGTATGCCGTCACGGTATTGTTATGTTAATCACGCACATCGATTCATTTGATCTGGATACCTGAGACGAATATAGCTGTACGTCTCAGTATAATATAATCGCTTTATTGGTGGACTTTATTCAGATACAATAATAATAATAATAATAATAAAAAGACTTATATAGCGCATAAAGCAACGGCATCAAAGCGCTGTACATTACAACCATAAGATTATACACAATATACTACACGCTACCATATATTTTAAAATCATTATAAAAAGTCATAAAAGTCATTAAAAGCGAGGGAACATTGAACATCAAAAGTCATAAAATACAGCAACAATATACATGTACTAAAAATAGACAATTAAAATCCGCAATAGGAAAAATACAAGATGGAGTGTAAAGACAAAACAATTGCACATGGAGACAGTTATAAGTGATACGTCATTTTAAACAAATGTGTCTTTAGATTGGATTTGAAACAGCCGATTGTCTGAGGAGCACGGAGCGCAAGTGGCAGATTGTTCCATAGTCTCGGTGCAACACGCGAAAAAGATCTGTCATAAGTCTTTGTCCTACTAACTGATTCCTGAAGTAGGTATTGAGAGGAAGATCTCAGTGTTCTTTGGGGTTTGTACTCTGAGAGCAGATCAGAAATGTACGCAGGGGATTGGCCATTTAAAGCTTTGAAAGTCAGAAGCATTAGTTTGAAGATTATCCTCTGACGGATTGGCAACCAGTGCAGCTGGCACAAAACCGGTGTAATATGATTGCGCTTTTTGGTCGCAATAATAAAGAGCTTGAGAAATAATGTTGCTATCTGTGATTGTAATTTAAGGGAATATGTTACATTTTTCATCATACTGGAGTTACTGCTTGTAATATAGATAGATCATTTCGATTTAGTAACTCAACGATCAACATGTGTCAAAACGAAGTAGAAATATATAAATAGCAACCACTAGATGTTTATTTATTCTTCAATTGTCTTCAAATCATTTTGTTTTGTTTTTCAAACACTTCTATCTATATTCACATACAGATTCTTGTTTAGTATATCATTTCATTTGTTCGCTAAAGCTTTTTTTTGTTTTAGTGTATATACATTATATACGTATATATGATTATGGATGATTCAATTGATGAATAAAGAATGAATGACGAGGACGTTAGATCATTATTAAATTCTTTATTTTGAAGTGAATTGATTGAAAGACGTTGTACATGTTGTCCGTTCGACTTAACTGTCGGTCAGTGATCTTTATTTTGACATGGTCATTCATTGAATCTTAACATCGAGCTGGTGTCATTATTAATAAGCAAAATTGAGTGACCTTCCAAAGAATGTAAACTATATTGAGTGGACACTTTCAATGATATCACTGACATCATTACAAAGGTTTAAAGCACTGTTTAACAGAGTCGACCTGAAGTCGTGTTGAAACCGATGTAGTAGGCATGGCAGGATACACAATCCACTGGAGCCATAGTCCGCCCTGTACAATAAAGTATAGGTTTAGATAGGGTGCACGCGTGAGATTCTCGCCCCCTATACCCTCCTATAGGGACCATTCATTATTTCCACGAGGGGGGGGGGGGGGGGGGGGGGGGGATGGGGGATGAACAGGGGGGGGGGGGTCACACAATTTTGACTTGACAAAAGGGGGGAGGTCACACGTTTTTTCCTAATCAAGAGGTGGTCATACTGTTTTTTATCCGGATTTGAACGATAAAAATCCAACATGATAAACGTTTATGATGAATATCATTTTTGTGGGGTCCAGCTCCCAAAATGTTGACTATGCTGGTGATGCCACTGCGTACACTGTACGCACTTGACTGTGTTGTCTTGTGCTTGTTTCAGAGGTGCGTGTTAACAATTAATTGTTGATTGAGAATTATTTGTGTAGATTATAATGAGGTTTTGTAAAGTTGTGAAGAGGGGCATACACTTTTCGTCGACTTTGCGCTATTTGTTCCCGGCCCCCATCCGGTAGCTGCTCCTGGAGCAGCTATAGTAATAATTTAAAATAATTTTGACACCATGGAATTGGTATTTACGAAAAAGAATAAATCAAACAAACCCGTGGGAGTGGAGGGAGGAAAGGGGCATGGTGAAAAAAACAAGGTCAAACACATACTGGATACTAGCTTCTGCTATTAACGGAACTGACGCCGGTAATTGACATAGTTTTATTCCGTAGCTGCTCCAGGAGCAGATTAGGTGGCCAGAATCTCACATTATCCGGTATAGGTCTGGGCTGACCTACGTCATGCCGGTGAAAATAATCAAATGCCGGTGAAAACAACTTGCGCGATTCAAGTGCGTAATGCTCAGCGTTGAGTGCTTTATTGAATGTTTTGCTTTTGAAACACATGTTGCCAAGCAAATTTGCTAAAAATAACTCAGGTCCGCCCTTGCCTATTATCATCTCTCCAAGCAACACTGGTTTCCCACTTCATTCAGTGTAAGTCTATGGAGGCCGGACTATGGCTCCAGGGGACCATGGCTCCTTTCACATCAGGTTTTATAATGAGATATATACAAACAAAACAAAAGTCTGAAGTCGGTTTAATCCAACCACGTGAAGAACACTTTTGGGGTTTCTGATCATCGTTAAAACCGAGCGTTCGACGGCTTAGTATGACTATATAATTGCCGATTATTTATTGGAAGCTGTAAAAAATCGATGTTTGGTTGCCATGACACTACTGGAAAATTCCGTTATTATAAGTTTATTTAACAGATGTATCAAATAATTCAATATAATTATAGCAGCAAAAGCAGACAACATAATTATTGGTTAATGGTACTTCATTTCATGAAAGGGAGACAATTAGGGATTCTGCGGTCTACTGATCAAACACATGGTCAGGAGAACTTTTACAATCAACACACACACGCACATCCTTCCCGTCTCTGCAGTCGATACGGCCCATTATAGCAGAATCGATGACGTGGATTGCGTGCCAGGTTTGTGACATGATGGAAGCGGCGGCGACGACGAACGTAGGAGGGGAGGGGAGGGTGGAATGGGAGCGGAAGTATGCAGAACTTGAATTCAAATCTTTTAAAAATATTATTTCTGTCAACTCTACGCGGCGGCGGCAGCGAATAGATCGTGGGGTGCGGAAGTAAGCAGAACTTAAATTCAAAATCTTTTGAAAAGATTATTTCTGTCAATTCCACGCTGCGGCGAACGGAGAGGGTGCGGGCGTGCTGAAGTATGCATAACTTGAATTCAAAATCTTTTGAAACAATTGTGTCTATCAACTCCACGTGTCTTAGAATCAAAAATGTCTTTTTAAATACTATTTCGATCATGTTAGACCCCGCGCCGTACGGAGAGGGGGGTTACGGAAGTATGCAGAACTTAAATTCAATCTTAAATATTTGGTAAAGATCATTAGTGTCAACTCCACGTGTCTTATAATCAAAAATGTATTTTTAATTACTATTTAGATCATGTGAGACCCCGCGCCGTACCGAGGGGGAGTTTACAGAAGTATGCATAACTTGAATTCAACCTTAAATATTTGGTTGTTTGCGTGTTAAGATCATAAGTGTCAACTCCACGTGTCTTAGAATCAAAAATGTATTTTTAAATACTTTTCAGATCATGTTAGACCCCACGCCGTTCGGAGGGAGGAGGGGGGGGGGGGGCGGAAGTAGGCAAAACTTGAATTTAAAATCTTGGTTTTTTCTAAATAAAGCGTAATTCGTTTAAAATTATATTTTTGTTATTTAAAAAAAACCCGTTTTTCTCCGAATTTTGTTTCTACTAGCGAAAATAAACCCTCATATTTTGACAATTTCGATAAATATACATGTTAAGCTTTGAATCGTTTAAAGCAATCATTTATGTCTATGGCACGTGTCCGAGAAGTGCCAATGTCGCAGAAACTTGCATTAAAAGACAGTGGTGGAGAAGATGTGCTTTTTATACAGAGCTCTATGGAGTAATTTTTTTTGGGGGGGCAGGGAATATACGGTTCTTTCCAAAAAACTAGATGGTGACTTTATTTGGTTGGTCTACAATGAAAATATTGCCGGTTTTGATAACAACCAACCTTTTCCATTAATGAGAACTTTTACAATCAACACACACACGCACATAATAATAATAATAATTAGTATTTATATAGCGCCTTTCCAAAGTGATCAAAGCGCTGTAATTTCGCTGCTGGTGAATCATCAGAATCAGGTCGCATCAACTAGGGTGCTGCCAATTTCTAGCGCAAACCTATCCGCACTTAGACTGTAACATCCACCATTTTTCAATGCAGCTCTCCAAATACCATTGGGTCAAGGAAGTTTTTGATAACCGAAACAACTAATCACCGATTTTGAAAGCAGGAGGAAACCGGAGATCCCAGAGAAAACCTGCGAGAGCGTGTATGGATCGTGATAAACCAAATGCACATAAAGCCCGACCGAGCACAGATTTCGAACCTGGGATTCATTTGCAAAGCGAGGGTATCTACCGCTGCGCCAACACGCTCTCCCACATCCCTCCCGTTCAAGTCAGGATCAGTACGCGCAAACCTTAGTCATTGAAGAATTGAAGAGTGTTGATTTTTCTGTGATAAAATAAACAAATTTCGACGCCCGTTGGTTTTATTGACATATTTCCTTATAGTCAAGAATTTACAATGGAAGTGGGAGGAGTAGTTTTGTGATTGATTGGGAGCATTTGGATCCAAATGCTCCCAAAACGATGGCCCGGGTTTCCGTGTACCGGTTCTGGCAAGTATGCCTAAGTATATTGAGGGTGCACTCCCATACGTATCTCTCAGTGCCCCTTTAAGCAATATGTCTGTGTTTAAAACTCAATATCCATACTGCAAAATATTCCCTTAGAATAGCTTTAAAGTAGAAATAAATTATATATGTTCATAAAAAGAGGCAAAAAGGCGTTTAAATAAATAATGTATTATTCGGTCCACAGCATTTGCTTTCTGACAACAAAGAGAATAATAATTCGTCAAAAATGTGGTCTAATTTAACATATTAAAAATGTGTCATTAATAATGGTAGGTTTGTGATGCAAGAAATATTCTGTAATGCTTCAAATTTATTTTTGATACTGAAAGAACAATAGAGTATTTCTAGTTAATTTTCAAAAGTAGTAGGCCTATGTACTTAATTAACGTTACTGTTAGACAAGGGTTAGATATGTGAAAATAAAATCAATTTAAAAAGGTTTTTGTCTTTTCCCATAACCCTTACAGCCCCGAACCCGAACCCCATGAAATTCCAGACGAAAACCATGCTGTCACCTCAGTTTATTATCTCGCAGGGCGCTCACGACAAGTGGACTAAGACAGTGTATTCCATGCTGGTGGACCAGAATTCGGATCCCGTCCAATCTTCCCCGCGAAATTTCTCCCATTTCCACCCGGATAGTTTTTTCCACATTTCCGTTCCTAAAGTGTTATGGTTAAAATGTGTAACAAAATCATCATCTGTCACTCTATCTCAAAATAAAGGGATTAACCCAGTCTGAATTGCCGTGTTTTGTTATGTACAGGAGAGTTTATATCATTGAATGTGTTTTGATACGACTTTGTTTAAAAAGTCCAATATTCAGTCTACCCTCATTTTTCTCGCCTTCATCATTCTTCTCTGGAATGTTGCTGTATAGATATCAACAAAGAAACCCTTACACACTTTTAAGTCAAATATTTCTCCGGACTCGATCGGTGTAACTGTAAAATAATAGGGGCATGTTTCACGTGATGCGAAATCATTTTAAGATTGAAAATAATTTAGATAATTTTCAAATGCCGTTTGTTTGACTTCTTGCTTTTACCAATCAAACGATATACTTGATGAACCAGTGAGAAGATGCTTGTTAAGAGTCAGTTTGCTACCCATCAAGGTTTATATGATCAAGGTTTATGTTCAAGAGAACTATTTTTTTCTGTTTTATGCCATCAAAAGTATCGTTAGATACCCGGGGTTAGATACATCGTGTATGCGTATGCATCTAAAAATATACTTTTTAAAATCTTATTACATGTTCGCACTAAGATTCGTTTTTGAAATAATTTAGAAATGAAATTGGGCATCTAAACATATTTCCTATAAAATATAATATTTTCTATCCAAACAACACAATTTGTGGTACAGTGATGACAAGTTGTCTAGTCAAGTAGTTTTTATGGAAATGGAATAACAATTCATATCATAATTTATATTATTTTTAACAATGAAAAAAATCCTGACTAGTATTGACACAGAGAATATTACAATTATTTCAAAAAAATGACATCATTATAGGGATTAAAGCTACCAGTAAATAAACACATTTTTGAAACATGATAATTTTTCACTCATATCTTAACAGATCTATAAACGAGATTTAACACCTCTTTGGTTTAAAATGGAATATCCCCACTGCAAAAGGTTCCCTTGGAAGTAGAAATACATATCGCATTGTTAGGTCCACGGTTTTCACAATGTGGAAACAATATCACTGGTAACACTTTCCATTCATTTAGGCTATATTAACAAAATCTTTTGTCTCAAAGCTCTTCAGTTTTTCAAAACCTAATGCGGAATGCGGTGTTTTTATAAGATTAAAAAAAAAAAAAAAAAATTGAAATCCTTGTAAAAGTGACCTTCTGTATTTAAAATGATGTGATCAATAAAAATCTGAAAAATCGGTGAAACTTTTCATCGATCGTTTTATAAACTTTATTTCTGAAATTGCGCTGAGTTTAACTAAAAATTGAGCTGAAATCAACGTGCATTGTAACAACTCGTGTCATGCATATCGTAGGGTGCATTTGAAGTTTTCATCTTGAAGAAGACAAAATAAAATTATGATATGATTTGATATGATATGATTTTATTACAGTATATAACAAAACAAAGTGAGAAGATGCTTGTTGAAAGAGTCAGTTTGCTCATTAAATATTAAATATTTACCAATCAAGGTTTATGATGTTCAACATGATCAAGAGAACTCAATTTTTTCACTGCATCTGTGTTATGCCAGTCAAAAGTACAGTATCGTTAGATACATTGTATGCAGCAAACCGTAACATATAATTTCCCGCCTTATCGACTGAGCTAACGAAGATGTTGATATTGTCGAAGTGTTTTGTGTTAATATAAACTATTTTATAAAATCACGTTACTATATAGGGAGTTGCACAAATTACGGGGTTTTACCTAGTTTTTGTGTGTAAATATTGTTTTAAAACGGTAAAAAACGTATATATTTTCCCTGTAAATTGACGTCCATTTATACGTTTGTTGTAAAAAACCCGGAATATTTTACAAATAACGTTGAAATAACGTTAATGAGGGAATCGTAAAATTACGGGGTTTTACCATTTGTTTGTGTAAATATTGTTTTAAAACGGTAAAAACCGTATATTTTGTCTGTAAATTAACGTCAATTTTTACGTTTGCTGTAAAAAACGGAATATTTTACAAATTACGAACAAAGGAAACAACAAAATAAAGGCAAATTAGTTGGCTATAATTTGAAGAAAACCGCGTTTGATTCGGTACAGTAATTACGAAGAATGAGCGTTTACGTAACAGAAGTCAAAGAACACTTCCATCCAAGTTTGCTCATAATGAGTGATTCATACAACACAGACAAACAATGAACGAATACTTCTCTCTCAAAGATAACATTCATTGTATTTGTTCTTGTTCACTCTTTTCTTCATTCTGAATAATAATATGCCAGTTGTTATTACCAAATACAACATAATATTGCTCACAAAAGTTATCGGGATTTTCACGTTTAAAACTTGATAAAGGTTGAAGTTTGTTATCGCCAATTTTGCTTGCGCAATAATTCAATCTTTCATAAAACGGTTATTCAGCTCAGGACGCGAGAATTTTAAAGTCTTCACTCAAACCATGTCTTTATAATCTAAATATAGACCAATGTACTAATCCATTTTAATGAACAACAATAGTACATCAATTAAGAGTGCCATTGTTTTGTCTATTCACCTGTTCTTTTATTTATTAAACTTACCGATTAGACTTGATAAAGGTTGAAGTTTGCTATCGCCAATTTTGCTTGCGCAATAATACAATCTTTCATATCACACGGTTATTTAAAAGTAGCCTGAACTCCAATTCAACCATTTTTTTCACTTTCTCAAGAGACTTTTTAATTCTCTTAAATCGTAATATCTCTCCTTACAATGAGTTGTATTTGTTTTTGTTAAATGGGTGTTATGAATATCACGATCGATTATTACCCAGTAGTACTTTAACGATTTGAAGAAAACGAAAATCTGTATAATTACTGAACCGAATCAAACGCGGTTTTCTTCAAATTATAGCCAACTAATTTGCCTATATTTTGATGTTTCCGCTGTTCTATTCAAACGTGTATTTAGGAAGTTACGATCACCTAATGGCGCGTCACATTTTTGTATTGGGACACCCTGTATTGATGTCTCATTAGCGAGAGGGATGACGTTGAACACATGCACACTTCTTTTTTTTTGGGGGGGGGGGGGCGGCATCCTGTCGTCATAAATAACAGTGGTGTGTATTGAGTGGCATTGAGATTATTAATAAATGATGATGATAGTTATTCAAGTGAAAGTATAAAGAACTCTTGTCAAATCCGGTGTTTTTTGATCCAGCCCGGTCGAGTCCATAGGAATTGAATACAAGAGTACTATGCGCACAAAGAAGAAATATAGTGCACGACTTGATTGTTGATATACTACAGTTTTTTTAAATGGCAATTTTTGTATACACCTTCAACGGGGCAGTCGTCAACTCCACAATTTCACAAAATGTTTCACAAATATCAACATTATTGAAGTTAGTAATCATATTTGAAATCAGCATGAGAAATGCATTAAAATAAGTACAAATATCCCTAGTATTGGTTCAGTTATTCTTGCGATGGACTTCAAAGTTGGGAAAGGTTTCTGAAAAATGTGTTGTACAGGGTGAGTTAAAATATTCAGGTCCCGTTTTCATAAAATCAGGAAAAATGCTTTCTGTCAAGTTTTGGTCAATCTCTTATTGATTACCAGAGTAGACACACTTTTTCATACTTAGTGAAGTTTTCGAGACAATACCTAATTGTATGCCATAATTACAACATATTTACGAAAAAACACAAAATCCAGTGTTCCAAGTTCTCCAATGTGAATGATGAATTGAGTGTTAATACAGCACTCTTTACACATGAAGATCGTATTTTTCTCTAATCAAATTAAGTAAAATAATGTTTTCATAAATTTTCAGGTGTGTGATGGTCTGGAACTAGATTCAACATGTCCAGCTCTTCCTTCAACATGTCCAGCTCTTCCTTCAACATGTTCAACTTGCGCCCCATTCGCGTAAAACCTTTACTTTCATCAGTGGTCCCTTGTTGGAACAGATTGAATTTCACAGAATTGGGGGGAAAGCGCATATCTTTCGTTCGGATGAAATAATCAATCTGATAGAAATCAAATTTTAGGTTGTAGCTAACAATGTGTTCTTGCTGCGCATATCATTTTGTATTTGCACTGGTTTAAAAAAAATCGATGGGTGAAATCAGGACCTGAATATTTTGACTCACCTGTATTTATATGGTAAAACTAATAGCCGCGGGAAAAAGTGTTAACAATGTACATTTTGATTCCCCTTTTATTAACAAATGTGTCTCTGAATAAGTGTCTTTGATTTTTACCACAAGTTTGTAGATATAACAGTTTACAAATTAAAGTAAATTTCGTCGATTTTATTAAAGATACTCACCCCAAAACACAAATAGAAGCAACATCAACTGTGACACACCTAATCGCTTCGTCTCATAGAACAGCATATTTATTCCGAGGATAGTAAACTAAAACAATAATACGGTCTGCTTGAACATTTTGTGTTGGCTTTTCAGTCACAACTTCATCTATCTGATGAGTATCCGATCCACTGTGAATTGATCAAGTAATCCTATAAACCTGACTGAGCGACAACACAAGCGGTATCGTTCATGGGCATCACAAGCCAAGTTTATGAGATGCGTGAATAATTACGATAAGGATAATTGATGAGCTACTGTGCATTCGTCTTGATAATCGCTCGAGGCCTTGCATGAGTGCACCAGCCCTCGAGCGCCGATAGGCGCGAGAGGGCGGGTGCACGAATGCAAGGCCAACATATTAGAAGTAAACATATCATGTAAGCATTTTGTATCTGGCTCACTGACATAACTACATGAAGTATTTAGGCAGCCCTGGCACAGTGTCACACATACGTCGGGATGAAAAAGTTTAGAAAACATATAAAAAGTCAAAATATCATGTATTTTGTATACGGCACATTGACATAAGTATTTAGGCAGCCCTGGCACAGTGTCACACATAATTCGGGATGAAACAATTTATATAATATATTATAAGGAAACATATCATGTAAGTATTTTGTATCTGGCACACTAACATAGCGGTCATAAAGTATTTAGGCAGCCCTGGCACAGTGTCACACATAAGTCAAGATAAACCAGTAAAGATAACATATTAAAAGTCAAAATTTCATGTATTTTGTATATGGCACACTGACATAGCGTACATAAAGTATTTAGGCAGCCCTGGCACAGTGTCACACATAAGTCGGGATGAACAATTAAGATAACATATTAAAAAGTCCAAATATCACGTAAGTATTTTGTATCTGGCACAATGACATATCGTACATAAAGTATTTAGGCAACCCTGGCACAGTGTCACACATAAATCAGGATGAACAATTAAGATAACAATAGGCAAAATATCATGTAAAAAGGCTGCATTTGGCACACTACCTGACACAGTGTCACACATTAGTCGGGATGAAACAGTACCCTTAAACATATTAAAAGTAAAAAGTATCATGTATATAAGTATTTCGTGATGGCTTGCATGAAAAGAAATGGTGAGTACCGTACAGAGTCTGTGGCGTGAAAATGTGTAAGACTATAGCGTACATGTCACAGCTGGCATAGAGAAAAAAGTATTTTGTATCTGGCAAACTAACTTAGCGGTCATAAAGTATTTAGGCAGCCCTGGCACAGTGTCACACATACGTCGGGATGAAACAGTTTAGAAAACATATTAAAAGTCAAAATATCGTGTATTTTGTATATTGCACGTTGACATAACTACGTGAAGTATTTAGGCATCCCTGGCACAGTGTCACACATAAGTCGGGATGAAACAGTTTATATAACATATTAGAAGTAAACATATCATGTAAGTATTTTGTATCTGGCACACTAACATAACGGTCATAAAGTATTTAGGCAGCCCTGGCACAGTGTCACACATAAGTCGGGATGAAACAGTTTAGAAAACATATTAGAAGTAAATATATCATGTAAGTATTTTTTATCTGGCACACTGACATAGCGTACATAAAGTATTTAGGCAGCCCTGGCACTGTGTCACAAAAAAGTCATATTGAACAAGTTAAGATAACATATTAAAAGTCAAAATATCCACATGAAGTATTTAGGCAGCCCTGGTACAGTGTCACACCTAAGTCGGGATCATACAGTTTAAATAACATATTAGAAGTAAACATATCATGTAAGTATTTTGTATCTGGCACACTGACATAACTACCTGAGGAATTAAGGCAGCCCTGGTACAGTGTCACACATAAGTCGGGATGAAACAGTTTATATAACATATTAGAAGTAAACATATCATGTAAGTATTTTGTATCTGGCACACTAACATAGCGGTCATAAAGTATTTAGGCAGCCCTGGCACAGTGTCACACACAAGTCGGGGTGAACAATTAAGATAACATATTAAAAGTCAAAATATCATGTATTTTGTATCTGGCACACTGACATAACTACATGAAGTATTTAGGCAGCCCTGGCACAGTGTCACACATAAGTCGGGATGAAACAGTTTATATAACATATTAGAAGTAAACATATCATGTAAGTATTTTGTATCTGGCACACTAACATAGCGGTCATAAAGTATTTAGGCAGCCCTGGCACAGTGTCACACATAAGTCAAGATAAACCAGTAAAGATAACATATTAAAAGTCAAAATTTCATGTATTTTGTATATGGCACACTGACATAGTTACATGAAGTATATAGTCAGCCCTGGCACAGTGTCACACATATGTCAGGATGAAACACGATATGTAACATATTAGAAGTAAAAATATCATGTAAGTATTTTGTATCTGGCATACTGACATAGTTACATAAAGTATTTAGACAGCCCTGGCACTGTGTCACACACAAGTCAGGATGAACAAGTTAAGATAACATATTAAAAGTCCAAAATCCACATGAAGTATTTAGGCAGCCCTGGTACAGTGTCATACATACGTGGGGTCGATACAGTTTAAATAACATATTATAAGTAAACATATCATGTAAGTATTTTGTATCTGGCACACTGACATAACCACATGAAGTATTTAGGCAGCCCTGGCACAGTGTCACACATAAGTCGGGATGAAACAGTTTATATAACATATTAGAAGTAAACATATCGTGTAGGGGCCTAAGTATTTTGTATCTGGCACACAGCAGTCATAAAGTATTTAGGCAGCCCTGGCACAGTGTCACAGGGTCTCAGGAATACAGAGCTCATGCATGACATAAATTGCCCGCTTAGGAGCGCTATTAATTCGGTCTAGTAAACCTATTGTTATCAATTACTACGAGAGGATTACCTGGTTGTATATTTAAATTCGAGCAGTACTTCTTGCTAACTGCATGGGTGAGTTTCCACTATGTTGCAAATTACATCCATGCTCAAGCGTTTAAACTACTCAATGGACATTGCAATACAGCCGGCTGGTTGCACACGAGAATTATGTCATTTATAGCAACCAGCTTAGATAGTAGGCGAATATTTAAATTTTGTTAGGGCAACAATTTATAGTGCTGCTAAGCGGGCCTTGTAGCGTAATGTGACCAATCAGAAGCAAGTGGAAACAATCTAAGACATGCACATGCACATATTTATGTGAATATACACCATCACCTTATTAACGTTTTCAGAGGTCAATTGCATTTACAAATCTGTTCCTTAAATATCACTCAAACATGTTAACCGGCAAATTTAAATATTGAAAAGCATGGTATGTATTTTTCCGGGGGGGGGGGGTGAACATGCCCTATTTTTCTCCGCGGATTCTGTCAAAATATCGTTTAATATGGTTTTAATACTGACCAGGCAGAATAAAATTGATGCATACTTTTTTGGGACACCCTGTATCAAGCCCTGTATGTGCTCATATGGGCCTTGCAAAGCACCAAGTGGGCACCCCTGGTTTGAACAGTCCAAACATTGGTTGGCGGTGTCATGCCAAAATACACCCGCAAAGAGTACGGGGACCTAAGACTCCAAATCTAGCACTCAATCTGAAATGGTCAAAAACCCATGTTTCAGCTTGAGTCCCATAGAGATGGACTCGAAACTATAATCTTCAAGGTGAATATACACCACTTTATTAACGTTTTCAGAGGTCAATTGCATTTACAAATCTGTTCCTTAAATATCACTCAAACATGTTAACCGCCAAATTTAAATATTGAAAAGCATGGTATGTATTTTTCCGGGGGTGAACATGCCCTATTTTTCTCCGCGGATTCTGTCAAAATATCGTTTAAAATGGTTTTAATACTGACCAGGCAGAGTAAATTTCATGCCTACTTTTTGGGACATTCTGTATGTGCTCATATGGCCTGCAAAGCACCAAGTGGGCACCCCCGGTTTGAGCAGTCCAAACATTGGTTTCAATGGTGTTAACTATCTCAGTCTACAGAAATATGTCTTGAATCAAGACGTGTCTTCATCAAGTCACACGTTCCGTGTCTTATGCCAATACATGTCTTAATACAATGAGTCACGACTTGGAATAAGGTATTAAATATGAGACACGACTTGCAATAAGACACTATGTAATGAGACCGATTGAGACGTGACTTGTGATAAGACACCAGATTAAGACATGTAAAAAGCAAGACGTGTTTATTTACAGTGTATGTGCTCATATATGGGCCTGCAAAGCACCAAGTTTTGAACAGTCCAAACATTGGTTGGCGGAGTCACGCCAAAACACACCCGCAAAGACCCCAAATCTAGCACTCATTCTGAAATGGTCAAAAACCCGTGTTTCAGCTTGAGTCCCAAGAGATTACATGTATTATTGGACTCGAACCTATAATCTTCAAGGTGAATATACACCACCTTATTAACGTTTTCAGAGGTCAATTGCATTTACAAATCTTTTACTTAAATATCACTCAAACATGTTAACCGCCAAATTTAAATATTAAAAAGCATGGTATGTATTTTTCCGGGGGGTGAACATGCCCTATTTTTCTCCGCGGATTCTGTCAAAATATCGTTTAAAATGGTTTTAATACTGACCAGGCAGATAATAAAATTGATGCATACTTGTTTGGGACACCCTGTATCGGGCCCTGTATGTGCTCATATGGGCCTGCAAAGCACCAAGTGGGAACCTACGGTTTGAATAGTCCAACTCCAAACATTGGTTGGCGGAATCATGCCAAAATACACCCGCAAACAGTACGGGACCTAAGACTCCTCAAATCTAGCACTCATTCTGAAATGGTCAAACCCCAGGGGGTCAAACCCGTGTTTCAGCTGGAGTCATAGAGATGGTCGTAGAAATGGACTCGAAGGAACCCCGGCCGCGTGTCGGCTCTCCGACATAAATTATGGCCCGTAACCATGGTAACTAGCCCATTCAAAATGGATCTAAACCCCCACAAGGTACAAACAACATCCCTCCCCCCAACCTACCACCGCCCAAACAAACCGAACACCTCAACATGAAATGGAAATAATTCCGGGTTCATTGTGCATCGCGAATGTGCTAGCGCAGCGCTACATCGACACCCCCGTACACACAAACGATTAAGAAAACACAAATGAACACGCATTGCTGTCGTAAGTTTAATATTTGATGACGTAGGTTAATTTGTTTCTGCTCATGCGTAGACCATTCTGAAATGGAACTCATTCCAAAACATAACAGCGTCCCTTTCAAATTGCATGCCCTCTTAAGTTCGTATTTTGAGGCCTGCATCCCAGGCTGCGCCTAAGGGCGTGTTCACACTATAGCTTTTTCCTCAACCCGGGTCGAACCCGGGTTGATCGATAATTCATTTTCTGTTCACACTAGAGCGCTATGATGTCAAACTCTGTTTGTTGCAAGTGTTGGCCGTGGGGTTTTTTTGTTGGTTTTTTTAACTGGATATTTAAGCTTTATCTCAAACTGTTTTTTAGCTAAAAAGTTTATGAAATACGTATGTAGGGATTCTGTACGCCGGTCTGAAACAAAATATCTGGTGCAGAACATAACATGCAATCTATATTCTAAAACACTGGCAAATCCAAAGAAAGATTTGGGTTCCAGACTTGTTGTTATGTGTTTCAGTATCTGTGAATTTTTTCTTGAGTGCTTTTATTTTATTTTGACATTGCATGTTGCTCAATGTTACGGTGAAAACCCATTGCCTCCATCTGGCGTGATATATTGGCGTAAATATCCTTATTGTGGATCATTGAGTTCAAACTAGTTTGCACGGTCTCATCCGCCCAGAGTTCCATCGATGGCTTCCGTTTCAATTTGACTCCATTTATTTGCCATTTTGACAAATTTGATAAAGATTTCAACCAGAACCAAAGGCAGACGAGAGCGTGCGCAGCAAAGCTGAAAACTGACGTAAACAACTACGGTCAGAGGTTAGCAGTCAGGTTTGCAACCCGGGTCGAACAGAGATTTCTGTTCACACTACAGTCGACCCGGGTTGAACCCGGGTTCTACCCTTCACTTTCGCAGGGTTGTAATTTTCGACCCGGGTCGGTTTTTTGAGCCTATTTTTCTGTTCACACTAGACTTCAACCCGGGTTCGACCCGGGTCCGACCCGGGTCGTGGAGAAAACTAGCTATAGTGTGAACACGCCCTAAGAAATGGCTTATATTATCCAAGACATTGTATTATCATAAAGGGTTCAACAAAAGAAAGTATACACTTTAATTATGTCATTTTGAGTAACATTCAATTTCTGTTTTGACCAAACAGGCTAGATAGGCATTTAGATGAATCTTTTAGGCATCATTTGATACCAAATTTGCCCCCTAACAACAAAGATAAACCATGATTAGCACCATTTAAAGAAAATTGGTCACTTTTCAAAAGTCACATTTTCAACGCACGCAAGCCGCGAGAAAATGCTGTGCGTAGCACTTTGAATGGCCGGGAATGAAGTGGATATTGATCACACAGTGGGGATGCGTTGGGCTGTGCTTGAGTGAGCGGGCTATTTGATTATGGACAGGTAACATGTGGTCTTTTCTTCCCGCGTAGTGTATTGAAAATGTGACTTTTGAAAAGTGACTAATTTTCTTTAAATGGTGCTAATCGTGGTTTGTCTTTGTTATTAGGGGGCAAATTTGGTATCAAATTATGCCTAAAAGATTCATCTAAATGCCTATCTAGCCTGTTTGGTCAAAACAAAAATTGAATGTTACTCAAAATGACATAAACAAAGTGTATACTTTCTTTTGTTGAACCCTTCACTATACTAGTACACCACTGTGTTACTGCATCATGAACATGCATAGGAGACCAACCTGTAGGTCCCGTGACCAAATCCTGGGAACAAAGGTTTGAAAGTGTTTTTGTGTTCCCTGATGAATACCGAACAATTCTGACTTGGGCAACCCCCTTAAAAAATGTCAGGCATTTCCGGTAGAGGTCAACAAAGGTCAAACAGGGGTCTAAATTCAAATATATTCCAATCGTGTCGATATGCATATCAAATTACTCGTATACTCTATTTGGCTTCCTCTGGACAGTGACGTAACTTAACAGGCGCAGCTTTTACGCACGCGTATGTATCTTCCGCCTTTCAACGCTCGTGTGTATACGCCAGCGCCGCGAGTAGGCGCGCGCGTTATGTGCTGCAATTAGTAGAATACGCGGTTACGTCACTAATGGCCAAATACCCTATAGTCATGAGGATGCTAAAATGTATAGTTTGATGTACCTCCGACCTTAAATGAGGGAGCTATGACCAAAAAACGTCGATGTTAAGAGATGGCAGTTTTTATTTGTTTTTTATAATAAGTATAATGTTTTGTTCAATATAGATGAGGTGACCGTTGTTTACATCAGTAGTGTTTACAAATTGATTAGCGCCTGGTCTAAAGACATGCTAGAGGTACTAGTCCATGACTACTGCATACATACTATTCGAAAGCAAAACACACATCACTGAGCGCCAATTTTAAAAGCACATGCCCTATGGTGCGTACGCATCCTGCAGGACAACCAGATTTAGTACCTGGTCTCTCACTGTGCTTAGGGATGCAGACCATGACTACTGCACTATTACACCGTAAGCATTGTAAGTAATGATCAATCAAGTATGAATTAAAGCACATTCCCTATAGGTGCGCACGCATACTGCAGGGCACTACGTCACCGATCACACCATCTATAAATACCTGATTAAGGCTTGATAATTACTTTTCTAACATAATGTATAATGGACAATGTTATGCTTGCCAGACACCTTCAAGTAATTCTTCGATTCTTCCAAGCATGACACAGACACAGATTTGGTTGCATCATTGTTTTATTCAGCAAAATCTTTACAGAGCGTAAACATATTTTAAATGAGAATACTAGGAGTTATTGGCAAACCTCGTTCACAGGTTTAAATAAAAATGAGCAACTACGATTGTTTTTTGCACTTGAATGATATGTATAAATTGAAATAATTGTAATAAAATTGTCTCTATAATAAACACGTTCCTTTAAAAGATAGATGTTCCGATCACTCTAGCTTTTTTCCATCAACACACTTGATATCAGAAGAACTTCATATTTTTCTTATTATTTCTGTTAAATCTTTGTCGCAAGATATGTATCATTTAGAAGTTAAAGGCCAAAATGCAGTGAATTACTGCAAAAGGTGGTTTAACCAACCAGCAAGTTTGTATACTCACTGAATGGGTAAATTTCATGTCACCTTATACTTCGAAAATATGAACCATAGGAGTTATGCAATACAATTATTTTAAGGATGACCCTTCATAGAATAGAAAACATCAAATTGAAAATCGGACCAGCAATCGGAACACCTACTTGTGTAATATATAAAAATCAAACAGAATTACCCTAAAGCAATTGAAAAGCGGGAAAGAAAAATTAAAGTCGTAACAGAAAACCCCCAGATGATAAACATATTGCAATCGTTTGTCTCATACTATCATTAGAACAATTCCATATTGGTAAGCATTTTAAGCACGCCCATATTACCAACACTCGAGTGCACAGGGTTCTGTGTCCCAAATAAAGTTAATTAGTTTATTAGTTAGTTAGTTAGTTAGTTAGTTAGTTAGTTAGAAAAAATGAATGCAACCATTTTGTTAGAATATTATAAGCACACCCAACATTTAGAAAGCATTAAAACGATCAGTTGCGGCGGAAGCAAAACCACACTCGAGTTCATAGGGTTCTCTGTCCCAAATAACGATCTATAATAAAAGTTATTTGTGTTAGTTATTCAATTAGTTAGATTCTCATATTTTGAACTAAAATGCTATTAATAGTCTAGAAAAATGTTCATGAAGCCAGCTTGTGTGACAAATTGAACTTATTGAAGCATAATTTGATGAAACATTTGAAATACATGGCCAATTTTAAGACTAAAGATGGTAAATGACGTTAAAAACACGTCACCTGTCATTTTTTTCGGAACCCCTACAAAACTTTTTTCTTGGTGGTTCAACCTCCTCCGCTTGCAATACCGATAAACACCACGTATATAACACTACACATCGACATCTACATCCCTCCCTGCTCACCTAACTCACCGCATATCTACCATGTCAACTGCCAACATTAGACATCCGCCTACAATTTGGACAAATGCATCCCCAGCTGCCCTCCTTTTCCGACTTCCAAATAAGACGACACACAAAACATTTACATATGTCACTAGACTTAAACTATTAAAATACTATTGCACACAACATTGGACCACATATGAAAACAAAAATATCGTTTGGGGTTCTGGATTAAGGTGAGGGGCTACCTTAATTTTCATTTTTGCAAAAGACTCCCATGATATTCATATATTGACATATAAAACATATTTGGATGGAGTTTCAAGTCAAAGGTCACCTAATTTGCATAATAATGGTGGTCATCTTGGATTTTGGGACAAAAAGCAAAATAAAGAGGAAAATCTGATCTTTCACTTCAATACTATTTTTAAAAACCTGTTCTACTCATTATATGGTAGCCCATTACCTTAAAACAACGGCCCTTCAGTAACATCAATAGTTAGCCTACTGTTTAACATCGGTGCTGCACTTTGACAATGGTATTTACAATTATTGACGTCACTTTATAACCACACAGATCGATGCATCTCATATTGATATCCTAAACCATTCAAACAGAGGTAAGAGTTGAGATTTGTGAGTGACTGAACAAAATAAGACCGTAGAAAACAGTTTAGGATCAATATATCATCATGAGGTCATGGGTTCCAACTACAGCCATGTGACATCAATACTATATCCAGAGTTGATCAAATACGTTCAGGCCCATCAAACAAGATTGATTTCATGATCAGTCCTATCTTTCACTGGAGCAGACATGATACAAACATACATAACGATACCAATGAACATGCATACTAAACACTACAGGCCCAAAACCACTAAAAACGGGCAAGTTTGATTTGAGAATTTGATGAAATAAAATCCCATCAAACTTGCTGCAAAATTTCGGAAATCAAAAGCAACCATCGGAATGTGGATTCTAACAAAAACTACTACCTGACGTATCTGGTAGGCCTACATATGAAAAATGTAGGCCTACTATTCAAAAAATGAGTTAGCAATGACTTAACATTGAAAGTGTGACCTATCTAAAGGCTTAATTAGTCTATAGTGTAAAATGGGGTTCTCCAACACTCCCTCCTTTTTCATCCCCAGCCCCCAACTCAACACTCAAAAATTGGTAACCATGCGTGTTCTAAAAAGGGGTTTATTTTCTAGTATCTGCAGGGACCGCGAAATCATGAAAATAGGGGGTATTTTATGAATCTTTCTCCGCGAAATTCGGAAAAGGGGGTATTTACGAAATCTGACAATGTTCATATTTTGGAATCCTTCTGCTCCACCCCGGTATGGATATAATTATTTGATCAGAAATACAACCCAACGCCACCATTTGGGGTACAAAGCACAGGACCATACGCACCTGGTAATGTTGGAAGCAACCTATTTTTAAAAAAAATCTATGTAGGCCTATGTATCAAAGTGTCATTGAAAAGGGGCGTTTACAATTCTAGTCATTGAAAACCAAAAATGGGATTTTTCAATTTTTGATATGCAGGTACATATTTTAAATATTTACATTTTTAATGTTTTAATGTAGGTGTTTCCCGTACCGGAACTTGCTGATAACCAATTTACACTTATTATTTTAACTACACAGACATGTGACATCAATACCATTTCTCGTGTTGATCAAATAAGTTGTTGCCCATCAACAAATATTGAACAATTAAGTAGTAGAGTACTATTAGATCACATTGATTTCATCCGAAATGTGGGCTACACTATTTAATTCAATTGATATTGCCTAAAACGCTAAATGGAATTTCATGAGGAATGAATCTACTATAATAAATCAAAGCCTCTCAAAACTGTATTTTATTTGTAAACTATATACAACAAAATGACCTTCAAATAATGTTACACGACCATTACATGAAAAAATAGTAAGAAGAAAATTAATTCAATGACATTTTGGTAATTTCAATTTGGTAAAGAGAAGAGCGCTCTATATTCTAAAATCTGAGGTTTTTGTTTCTTTTATGTTATGTAGTGTATCATAAAGTAAGGGAGTGTTCAGAAATACTTTGGTGGTTTTTCGTCCTGCGCGCGCTTTAGTTTAGAATTGTTCAATTTTAAAAAGGCAAGAGTTGTAGAAAGACAATTTGGATAGCAAAAAAATAAATCCCACTACACACTCATTTTCAAGAGGCATTCATGTCGAGTGAATCTGAAATGTTGTAAATTGTGGGATGGTCCTAGTCTTTGTCAACGACGTCTCTCGCGAGGGCCGAGTGAAGCGAGGTCACTGTTTTACCGCCACAAAGCCTTGATGAAAGGCTAGGATGGTCCGGACCGCCAGCGTCGTAAAAAGAAGCCAACAGGTCTTTGTCTACATGAAATAGTAAGGTGGGGAGAGCGTCGTAAAAAGAAGCCAACAGGTCTTTGTCTATACATGAAGTAGTAAGGTGGGGGAGGGGGGGGGGGGGGGGGGGGGGGGTCAATAAAGGTGTTTTAAATTGTTAAGGGGGGGGGGGTCAAAAAGGTTTTGCAATTTGTAAAGGGGGGCTCAAAAAAGCTTCGACACCGAAAAAATCCAGTTGCCCAGCCCCCCCCCCACCTACCAAAGTATTTCTGAACAGTCCCTAAGAGCCCAACATTTAGTCGTTTTGCAAATAAAAAACTGTATTAACAAAATTGTTGGTGACATTTTAGTGTACATGTTGGAATTTTGTCAAATAAGACTATTCCCAATATTTAGGACTTTCAATTGAAAATAACAGAAATGAAAATCTTTTTAACGTAATCTATGAATCTAATTTTGCAAGGGCTAGGTTGTGTTAGACACCTTTGGACTTCATCAGTCGGGTAGATTACGTGCTGGTTCGAAACCACTATATCGCCAGACCCCACTGATGGTTATATTCCCTACCAGATCGCTTCTGATCTTGGATACTCCCGTGCAGTCCTCTTTATCGAGGATTGGACAACATCAGTGGCCTACTGAAGTCCAACAGTGTTGGATGCATCGTGACACTTCTTGGAAAAATAAATTCCAGATTTTGAATTAATTTCCCCTGTGTTTACAGCTACTGGATTGACTGAGAATTTTATTTACGTATTACGTTTTACTAATATTAACCTAGCAATAAGCATTAGTATTTACATGCAGATTTTAAAAGGGTTATAATTCTTATTGTCCTCCTCGGCATATTGTTACATCTGTCTTCTTCATTGTTGCTAGTAAGACCCTCATTCACTGTTATCTCCATTCTGAAATAAATTGTATATCGGCATAGTTTGTAACTTGTAGAAAACAAACAACCAACCAACCAACCAACAAAACGACCAACAAACCAAACCAACCAACCAACCAACCAACCAAACCAACTAACCAACGAATACCCCAACAAACATACAATCAACCAACCAACCAACCAACCAACTAACCAACCAACAAACAAACAAACAAATATCAAATGTACCACTACTATTTCAGTTTTTATATTATTTCATATTCGTTCAGATAATAGGTTAAAAATGTCTTACTTGCTGCAATACAGTCTAGTCTGTATAATAACTTAAAAAAATGGAAACATGACAGAGGGCGCTATTATTATTTATATACCGCATATTATGTAGACATGACAACAATCTATATATTATTTGGTATATAAATCAAATATTGACTGCTTTCATTCGGGTCACGGTTCAAATTATAGGCCCGCGGTGATCTCGAAACCAGACTATGCCATAGTCTGGTTTCGAGATCACCTTGGGCCTATAATTTGTACCATGCCCCTCATAACAGTCAATATTTGTATACTAAAGGGTTCAACAAAAGAAAGTATACCACTTTGTTTATGTCATTTTGAGTAACATTTAATGTTGAAACCTGTAGGAAAAATGAACGCGAATCGAACAAACAAATTCAATTTTTGAACTAAAATTGTCCAGAATAAACGTTTTTGTAGCCATTTTGTTAAGCTTGAATAATGAACATTGAAACTAATTGCCATTTTTAACACTAAAAATGTCCATTATAACGATTTTAACGTCCCCCACATTAAAATTATGTGGACGTGATCCCGTAACACCCCACCCCACATTTAGGCAGCGCACCCTGCCCTTCCTCCTCCCCTACGTCCTTCTCTTCCTCCTTCTTCTCCTTTCCCCCTTCTTCTCCCCTTCCTCCTTCTTCTCCTCTTCCTTTTTTATTTTTTACTCTTTTGTCAAGGGGGGGGGGGGGGGCATGGCCTGCTGCCCCTGGATACGCCACTGGACTCCGCTTCGCCATAAGGTAGTTAAGTTGTCAAAGTATGTTAAAGGGGCACGGAGAGATCGGCGATAAAAAATAAATTTGCCAAAATATAAATAGTTTAAAAAGACAAGGTATAATAGAACCCTGAAACGTAATATTTTATGGGAAAAGGGTTGAAGTGATGGCGCCAGATAGACATTCTGGTGAAGCCATATGTGCCGAATTCTGCAGATAATTTCGATGTGATCTACATCGAAATTACCAAATTGTGAAATATAACATGACGTACTTACTGTGAATGAAGGTAAACGGTTTCAGATGGTAGATAGTATGCCTAAGTGATTACTTTGGTGCAAAAAATCCAATTTCCAGGAAGATTAAGGGCGCACTCCCATACGTATCTCTCAATGCCCCATTAAGTTTGGATTTAGGGTTTGGATTAGAATTATGCCGTGCGCGCGGTGTTTCGTGGTAAGCTACATGTCAAATATTATTAAAACGTTGCTCAATTTGCAACTCAAAATATATTTTGTCAACTTTTGTCATACTAGATTTATTATAATCCTAATAAAAGGCGGTTTTTTATTTATTATTATTATCTTATTTAATTTTTGAATTATAGACCAAAAAGTGCCAAAAAATGTGATTTTTTTAAAACCAAAAATGTGATTTTCACGATTTTGGAGGTAAAAAATCACGTTTTTTTTAAGACAAACACAAACGTTGGCAAATGTGTTCTTCTGTCCAACAATATCATATTTGTAGCAATCACCTGTTTCATTTCTTTGCTTGACAATGTGGAGAGATCTCAATCGAAATGTAACAAATTCACCACTATTTTTGCGCTCACAAAATAACAACTGTTGTCGTCTGTTCAATAAAGTGTTACATTGACAAATACAGTATAGAGAGTACTGTAAAGTGATGCTCTATCGACTTTGAGTACAACAGAGTGATGATTTTGGCACATTCAGCAGTTAGAGACCTTCCTATATTTGCACAATCTTTGGAAACTGGTCAATTGCCATCAGACTGGTTAACGGGCAACATCACTGCCATTTTCAAAAAGGGTAAAAAGAGTAATCCCGCCAATTATAGGCCAGTATCACTGACTTCAGTAACTTGTAAATTGTTAGAACATGTAATATTTAGACATATAATGAATCACCTTGAACAATATAAAATCTTATCTTCTTTTCAGCACGGATTCCGATCAAACCACTCATGTGACTCCCAGCTTCTAATAACATTAGAGGACTTAACTAGAAACCTCGATCAGGGCCTTCAAACGGACGTTCTCATTTTAGATTTCCAAAAAGCCTTTGATAAAGTGCCCCATCAGCGACTCATACAGAAATTGAATTTCTATGGTATCCGCGGTAATATCTTGAACTGGATCACGCAGTGGTTAACATCAAGGACTCAGCGTGTTGTTGTTGATGGGGAAGTGTCCGATCATGTTCATGTGAAATCTGGTGTTCCTCAAGGGACAGTCTTGGGACCCCTTATGTTTTTATTATATATCAATGACATAGCAAATAACATAAATATTGAATCAGATATCCGATTATTTGCGGACGATTGCGTTCTTTACCGGGCAATTCGATCATCAAAGGACACTGAATCTCTTCAAAAAGATCTAAACTCTCTCACAGATTGGTCAACAAAATGGCAAATGTCATTTAACACTGCCAAATGTAACATTCTTCGTGTCACTAAAAAAAGAAACCCCCTATTGCACGATTACAAAATGGAAAATGACTACCTGAACAGTTTAAAACATCACCCATATCTTGGCATCGAGCTGACACACAATCTTAAATGGACTGAACACATAAATAATATCACTCTTAAAGCAAACAAAGTCCTCTGGTTTATTCGACGTAACCTGTGGAGATGCCCAACATCAATAAAACAACAGATGTACTTTGCATTAGTTCGGCCAATTCTCGAATACGCTTGTGTTGTTTGGGACCCCCATACCTCAGCAGACATTCAGAAAGTGGAGATGGTGCAAAGGAGGGCCGCACGTTTCGTATGCAACAACTATGAAAGATCAGAGGGTACAGTCACAGAATTATTAAGCAAAATGAACTGGTTATCACTTGAAAAACGTCGAAAGAACGCACGCCTTACTACAATGTATAAAATTCATAGCCAGGACATCGCGGTTCCAATACCGGACTATATCAACAGACCAACGGCATTACAAACTCGTCAATATCATGCTTCAAAATTTAGTGTCATGGCTTCACATTCAAATGCGTATAAATTCAGTTTCTTCCCGCGTACAATATTGGACTGGAATGCACTACCGTCCTCATTACTCGACTGCAACAAACTAGTCTCCTTTAAAACTGGTCTTAGTAATTTAAGTAATTAAGTGTAATTGTAGTATGTATCTCTTGTGTGTATTTGGTACCATGTTTTCTGACTGACGTCTGTATTGTTTTCTCAATTAGATATTGTCTCTTGACAACTTTATTGAGTATGTTCATAGATGTAGATGTAGATGCAGACAAGTTGCTGCTGCGCACTGGAAAGATGAACACATAAGCTTTCAATTGATGTCCAACACTATGACATAGGCCTACAACGAAATATAGGCAATTGAAAAACATTTCCGAACTTTTTTTTGAGGGGTTTATGGAATTTCAGATTTTTATATACATCACATTAAAATTTCAACAGTTATAGCGCTTGATAAATTTCATTCTTTTCGGATAGACTAAATTTATTAGAATTTAGAAAATAGCGGTTTGGAGCTAATTGCAATAGGTTGTTATGCAATATGTATTGTAATATCATTTTTTATAAATTATCTTCAATCAACTAGAATATCACTTAGTATCATTTACGTTTTTCTTGGCCATGTTCGTACAATTGCACAGGAAAGAGTGTTTAAATCGATACTTTCTGTTACAAAATATTGATTAATTATAATTATTGTCAATATCATCGCAAAGGATTAAGACTCATGCAAGTGCCAGTGATTAAATTGAATATTATTCTACTAAGGACACATTCAGGGAGCTTATATAATGGGAGAGGAAATTCGAATCGCAAAATTGAAGCCTCCCCATATATGGGCATGTGGGCGTGAGTACGCGCGGTGTAACTCTTGAGATGACGGCGCACACTCATTAGCATACTTTAGACGCGTGATGTAACTCTTGTAACTTATTAGCATAATTTAGACGCGTGATGTAACTCTTGGAACGGGGGCGCTGTCACGCTAGAGGCTTCAATTTCGGCAATGGGAGTCTGTGTACAATGGCACCCGCCTGACACATTCTGAAGAGGAAAAAATGATACCATTGATAAATCAAAGTTTCCATTTTGTGTGTGCAATAGAGACCTTCAAGTGCCAGTGATTAAATTGAATAAAATTGTACTAAGAACACATTTTGAAGAGAGAAACAAATGATACCATTGATAAATCAAATTTTACATTCTGTGTGTGCAAAAGAGACATTTTGAGATAACAACATTTGAAACTTGCTGTGTATATTGCCGTCTACGGACTAAGTAAGGACTAATAGACGTTATTCATAATTGGCGCATTTACGTCAAAAGAGGGTCGTGCTATCCAACTGAGCATGCTCAGAGCAATTAGTGCTTCGAAAACGAGGCTAACGATGTAGCTGAGACGAGAGTGATGTAGTTTTTCAATGTGGTGAACTTTGCACTAATCATAAAAAATGCTTCATATTTCTGAGCTGTTCAATATTTGACCTTATTACATTCGTGAAATAAACTTGAACGTATAAACTATCTTTGTTTGACTAGAAATAAAATGTTTGCTGGTAACCGACACTATCTATATAGGAAAATGTAGTTCACAGTTCATTATAATTATGCAGTAAAAGTACTTTACTCTATTTGGCTTCCTCTGGACAGTGACGTAACTTTTCAACAGTTATGTAAACAATTTATTCAGCTTTCTGGAGAACTTTAGATCATGTAAATTGGCCTTGCCAAACTAAAGATACACTTGATTGTGTGACAGGGGTGTTTTCGCCCTTTTGTAAAAGTGAAAAAATTGTAACTTGGTTCAGATATGAAACTTAATTCTGTTCTAAGTACGGTGAGTTAAGTAATATTTTCTTTTGATCTGTATTTATCAAATTAACATTTTCAAATGAAGTCAAGGGGACTTCAGTTTTTGTTTTCAAAGTCTGTTATATAATAATAATATTGATTTACATAATAAATGAATATTGATGAGATACTGTGCAGAATGATTTATAAAGTTCATTGCACGACTGTTTTCTGCTCATGTAGCATGAAACCATTTTTTTGCACTTCACTTACACTACAAAACAACACTTCTTACAAAATTACACGTATTTTAAGTTTCGTGTGGCCTATTTTTATGATCTAAAATGTTTCAGAAAGTTAAATGTATGGTACACTGAACGAGTTATGCAATATTCTGTTATTTTAATGGTAACAAAAATAATTGAATTTTGTGAGTTTTGGGTTCAACATTTTCTGGGTCACCCTGTATCTTCCGCCTTTCAACGCTCGTGTGTAAATGCCAGCGCCGCAAGTAGTCGCGCGCGTTATGTGCTGCAGTTAGGAGAATACGCGGTTACGTCACTGTCTCGTGATGGCCAAATAGACTATTATAGATTGTATGTTTATCAGCAGACGACACGAACGGCTGAAAATTTTGAATTTCCGTTGGTTTCAATGTAATAATGGATTTTGATTATATGACCCCATAAAATTCATCACACGTTAGAACTAAATTATTTCATCCTAAAACCGCTGGAGTTGGATAACCAACTCCAGTGTCAGTGAATTTAATCCGTTGTTAAGCGTTCGTCCCATTCACTTGATCACGTAACATCGTTCGCATATTTTAACCTGAATATTCGTGAATACGCCCGTGTCCGGCATCGTCTGTTTATCAGCGTGACATCGAGTATGTCTCCCCCTTTGACATAAAAATCACCAATTACGAACCGTCTATTAGCTTATTTTGCTCAAATTGATGGACGGTCTTTTGTAATAACAACCTGTGTCACCAATTAGATGGGGGCAATATATACCTGCACTCTATCCAAAAATACATTTTGACCATAATGGAAATGCAGCTGCACATGAATGGGCGCTTCTTATCCCTTAAGTATATTTGTCTCAGGGGTAGGGTATAGGATACAGGGGTTAGGATATAAGGATTAGAGTATAAGGGTAAGGCTATAGGGCTTAGGGTATTATATTAGGGTTAGGGTAAGGGGTTAAAAAAAAGTAATAATTCGATTCTTCCATTTAAAGCAAGACACAGACACAGATTTGGTTGAATCATTGTTTTATTCAGCAAAATCTTTACAGAGTGAGAGTGTAAACACATTTTTAATGAGAATTTTAGGAGTTATTGGAGCTTATTGGTAAACCTCGTTCACAGGTTTAAATAAAAATGAGCAGCTACGGTTGTTTTTTGCACTTTAATGATATGTATAAATTGAAATAATTGTAATAGCATTTCCTTATAATAAACACGGTTCCTGGTAGATGTTCCGATCACTATCTTTTCCCCCATCAACACACTTGATATCAGAAGAACTTCATATTTTTCTATTTTTCTGTTAAATCTTTGACGCAAGATATGTTCCATTTAGAAGTTAAAGGCCAAAATGTAGTGAATAACTGCAAAAGGTGGTTAACCACCGGCTAGTTTGTGTACTCACTCAATGGGTAAATTTCATGTCACCAATGCTTCAAAAATAGGAACTATTGGAGTTATGCACAGAGTTATGCAACTGAAATTTTGGATCACAACTATTTTAAGGATGACCTTTCAAAGAATAGAAAACATCAAGTTGAAAATCGGGCTAGCAATCGGAACACCTACTTCATGGAAATTAAACTTGAACCCAAAGTATGAAAAATGAATGCAACCATTTTTTAGAATATTATAAGCACACCCAACATTTAGAATGCATCAAAACGATCAGTGGCGGCGGAAGCAAAAACATTTAGGAGGGGTTTGACCCCAATGTTGTTTAATAATGTTGAAACTGTCGTGCGCAGATATTTTCAGATTTTGAACTAAAATGCTAAAATAGTCTAGAAAAATGTTCATGATACATTGTATATGTCAAAGAATGTCACCATTAGGTTTTAATTGGCATACTTCCTCTGAAATGCCAAACATCTAGCAATATAAGTGCATAATCATGTTAGAAATCCATCATCATGTATGTCGGTAGCCATCTTGCGTGACAAATTGAACTTATTGAAGCATAACTTGATGAAACATTGAAGTGAAGCGCGCAAATGTATGGCAAATTTTAAGACTAAAGATGGCCAAGATGACGTTAAAAACACGTCACCTGTCATTTTTTCGGAACCACCACAAAACTCTTTTTTTTTGGGGGGGGGGGGGTGTCAACCTCCTCCGCTTGCAATACCGTTGAACACCAAAACGACACACAAAACATTTACACATTTCACTAGACTGAAACTATTGCGCAAAATATTGGACCACATAATGAAAACAAAAATATCGTTTTAAGGTTCTGGATTAAGGTGAGGGGCTACCTTAATTTTCATTTTTTTTGCAAAAAGACACCTATGATATTTATAATATTGACATATAAAACATATTGGGATAGCGTTTAAAAATCTTGAGTTTCAAGTCAAAGGTCATCTAATTTGCATAATAATTGCGGTCATCTTGGATTTTTGGACAAGAAGCAAAATAAAGAGGAAAATCTGATCTTTCATTTCAATATATATTTTTAAATGTTCTACTCATTATATGTTCTACTCATTATATGGTAGCCCATAACCTTAAAACAACGGCCCTTCAGTAACATCAATAGTAGGCCTACTGTTTAACATCGGTGCTGCACTTTGACAATGGTATATAATTATTGACGTCACTTTAGAACCACACATATCGATGTATCTCATATTGATATCCAAAACCATTCAAACGGAGTTTAGAGTGAGATTTGTGAGTGACTGAACAAAATAAGAGCACAGAAAATCAGTTGAGGATCAATATATCATCACTAGGTCATGGGTTCAAACTACAGTCATGTGACATCAATACTATATCCAGAGTTGATCAAATACGTTCAAGCCCTTTAAACAAGATTGATTTCATGATCAGTCCTATCTTTACTGGAGCAGACATGATACAAACATACATAACGATACCAATTAACATGCATACTAAACACTACAGGCCCAAAACCACTAAAAACGGGCATTTTTGATTTGAGAATTCGATGAAATAAAATCCCATTAAACTTGCTGCAAGTTTTAGGAAATCAAAAGCAGCCATCGGAATGTGGATTCTTACAAAAATTAGTACGTATCTGGTACATATGCAAAATGTACTATTCACAAAATTAGTGAGCAATGCCTTAACATTGAATATGTGACCTATAAAGGCTTATTAGTCTATTGTAAAATGGGGTTCTCGAACATCCCTCCTTTCTCAACCCCGGCCCCAACAGTCACAAATTGGACACCATGCGTGTTTATATATCGAGGAGAGGGGGTTTATTTTCTAGTGTCTGCAAGGATCGCGAAATCATGAAAATAGGGGGTATTTTATGAATCTGTCTCCGCGAAATTCGGAAAAGGGGGTATTTACGAAATCTGAAAAGGTTCATATTTTGGAATCCTTCTGCTCCATCCCGGTATCGGTATGGTTATAATTATTTGATCAGAACACAACCCAACGCCACCATTTGGGGTACAAAGCACAGGATCATACGCACCTGGTAATGTTGGAAGCAACCTGTTTTTATCTATGTAGGTATCTAAGTGTCAGTGGTGAAAAAGGGCGTTTACAATTGTAGTCATTGCAAAAAAGGGGCTAAAATTGATGAAAAATCCTTGCAAAGGGGTATTTTGAAAAAAATGAAAAACACGCATGGTTATCAACTTTTGTGTTGAGTTGAGGCCGGGTTCTCATCCAACCATAGATCCTTGATATATTAATATATGACATGATCGGATACTACTGCCCGCATTTAGACACCCGCCTATTAGATAACACAGATGTATACACAGTGCGTGTCAGAAAGGGCATTAGGCATATAAAATGACTTATAGAAGCATGCATTACCACAAACACAAACTATATCCCCATAACTAACCAGGGTTTTAAATTAACACTTCACTACAATGTCAAGAACATAACTAAATTATATAACGTGAAAAGATAACATTTGATAAGTTAGATTTGAGTTCACCTAAAAAATGAACATTTGTCAATTGTGCACGTGTTCCAGGTGTAGCTTCATGATTTGTACAGCATAACTTGTGCTATGCTTATTTATAGTCGATTCATCTCATATTGATATCCCAATGAATTCAAAACGGAGGTAAGAGTTAAGATTTGTGAGGGGCTGATCAAATATTTAACACCCCAGAAAATCAGTTTAGGATCAATAGATCATAAGGTCACGGGTTCTAACTCCAGATCAATGACACAACATTGGACCACATGAAAACAGTTTTAGGTTCTGGATTAAAACAACGGTCCTTCGGTAACATGTACTGTTTAACATCGGTGCTGCACTTTGACAATGGTGTAAGATTATTAACGTGACTTTAGAACCACAATTTTATAGTCGATTAATGATATCCCAAACCATTCAAACCAATTGCGCCATCTTACAATTTATGAAAATCGGTTTAGGATCAATAGATCATTAGGATATACGAGTTCCAACTACACATGCATGTGACATCAACACTATTTCTCGTATTGATTAAAAAAGTTGTTGCCCATCAAAAAAGAATGAACAATTTAGTAGCAGAGTCGAATATGCACTTATATCGCCTGGATTTCATCCGAAATATGGGCTTCACTATCTAATTCAATTGACATTGCCTAAAACGCTAAATGGAATTTCATGAGGAATGAATCTACTAACATAACTGTATTTTATTTGTAAACTACAACAAAATGACCTTCAAATAATGCTACACGAGCTTTACATATTATTGAATTCTCGATATGAGAAAGAAAAAATATTAAGAAGAAAATTAATTAAATGATACACTGAGTCATTTGGTAAAGACAAGAGCCCTCTATATTCTAAATACGGAGGTTTTTGTTTCTTTTATGCTTTGTTATGTAATATGGATTATGAGGATGATATGGGACAGCTGGTATGATTGGGACATTAGGGATGATTGGGATAGGTGGGATGGAGGGGTTATGAGGATGGTATGGGACAGTGGGTATGATTGGGACGTTAGGTATGGTTGGGATAGGTGGGATGAAAGGGTTGTGAGGATGATATGGGACAGCTGGTATGATTGGGACATTAGGGATGATTGGGATAGGTGGGATGGAGGGGTTATGAGGATGGTATGGGACAGCTGGTATGATTGGGACGTTAGGTATGATTGGGATAGGTGGGATGAAAGGTTGTGAGGATGATATGGGACAGCTGGTATGATTGGGACATTAGGGATGATTGGGATAGGTGGGATGGAGGGGTTTTGAGGATGGTATGGGACAGCTGGTATGATTGGGACGTTAGGTATGATTGGGATAGGTGGGATGAAAGGTTGTGAGGATGATATGGGACAGCTGGTATGATTGGGACATTAGGGATGATTGGGATAGGTGGGATGGAGGGGTTATGAGGATGGACGGTATGGGACAGCTGGTATGATTGGGAAGTTAGGTATGGTTGGGATAAATGTATATATAATGGAGGGGTTGTAATGACGGTATGGAACTACTGGGATGATTAGGACGTTAGGGATGGTTGGGATAGGTGGGATGAAGGGGTTGGTATGGGACAGCTGGGATGATTGGGACGTTATGGATAGTTGTGATGAAGGGTTGTGAGGACAGTATGGGACAGATGGGATGATTAGGAAGTTAGGGATAGTTGGGATGTAGGCCTAGGGTTATGAGGATGGTATGGGACAGCTGGTATGATTAGGACGTTAGGGATGGTTGGGATAGGTGGGATGGAGGGGTTGTGAGGATGGACGGTATGGGACAGCTGGTATGATTGGGAAGTTAGGTATGGTTGGGATAAATGTATATATAATGGAGGGGTTGTAATGACGGTATGGAACTACTGGGATGATTAGGACGTTAGGGATGGTTGGGATAGGTGGGATGAAGGGGTTGGTACGGGACAGCTGGGATGATTGGGACGTTAGGGATAGTTGTGATGAAGGGTTGTGAGGACAGTATGGGACAGATGGGATGATTAGGAAGTTAGGGATAGTTGGGATGTAGGCCTAGGGTTATGAGGATGGTATGGGACAGCTGGTATGATTAGGACGTTAGGGATGGTTGGGATAGGTGGGATGGAGGGGTTGTGAGGACAGTATGGGACAGCTTGTTTGGTTGGGACGTTAGGGATGGTTGGGATTGGTGGGATGGAGGGGTTGTGATGACGTTATAGGACAGCTGGGATGATTAGGACGTTAGGGATAGTTGGGATGTAGGGGTTATGAGATGGTATGGGACAGCTGGTATGATTGGGACATTAGGGATGGTTGGGATAGGTTGGATGTAGGGGTTATGAGGATGGTATGGGACAGCTGGTATGATTGGGACGTTAGGGATGGTTGGGATAGGTGGGATGGAGGGGTTGTGAGGACAGTATGGGACAGCTTGTTTGGTTGGGACGTTAGGGATGGTTGGGATTGGTGGGATGGAGGGGATGTGATGACGTTATGGGACAGCTGGGATGATTAGGACGTTAGGGATAGTTGGGATGTAGGGTTTATGAGGATGGTATGGGACAGCTGGTATGATTGGGACGTTAGGGATGGTTGGGATAGGTGGGATGGAGGGGTTGTGATGACGGTATGGGACAGCTGTCCCATACCGTCCTTACAGTAAGGGAGGACTACGAATTCATTCATTCACCTTCAAGGTTCAAAATTGACTTAACTACACCAAACAACTTCATCGTCGAGTTATAGGCATTCAATACAAATTGGATGTTTTGACTGATGTTGATTAAAGCCTAACGTGGCATCAAATTGAATTCCCCAATAACTCCGCTGTACAAATACTACATATGTGTAAAGTGAGGCCCGGGGGCGATTTGTAACATTGTCAAGTTGGGTATTTGCCACAAAATCGGTGAACAGCTTCACTGTAAAGTTATAAACATATAACAATACCAACACTCGTATCGCTGCACCTTATGTGAGACTGAGAGACCAGTCAAGTAATCTTACTGTCTAATAAGTTTAATATGTGTAACAAATTGAATGTTGTCGATGTAATTGCCTTACGTGGTTACTGCAGTAGAAGAAGGCTACAGATGCCTAACTCTACTATGATGTTTGGTGTTGTGTGTGATAAACATGATAAATGTCTTACTTGACAGTGAATTGTGATCTAAATTGAGTTAGCAAATGATTAACTGTGAAGTAAGTTGGTTTTGATACTAATGCCTACATCACTAATTTTGATACAAATGCCTAAATACTTAATAATGTTGTCCTGATACAATTTGTTTTTTTAATACAAAGGTTTGACTTTTCAGTGCAGTTGTGACTGTCTTTGCTACAGTGCAGTTATTTGACTGATTTTCGTACTTCATACAGTGAAATACTTACAATTGTTACAAATGCAATACCGTACACAGCAAAACTGTTTGACTGGTGTCGCTACTAATGCCTAACTTTACAAATCAGTTATTTGAATGATTTGATTACAAATGCCTTCCTTTACAGTGCAGTTGTTTATTCCGTTACACATATCTTACCTTACTGCGCAGTTTACTTGACTGATTTGGTTACAATGCCTTTTTTGCAGTTACTTTATACAAATGCCTCACCTTACAGTGAAGTATAGTTTGACTGATATCGTTACAAATGCATAATATTTAACAGTGAAGTTGTTCAATTATGTTACAAATGCCTCACTTTACAGTGAAGTTATTTAACTGGCGTTTGTCAAATACCTTTCAACAATGCAATTTCGTTACCCTGGTTACAAGGGTCTCATGTCACTAACGCCTTTCTGACTTCGATACAGAAGCATTTCTATAACCCTAACCGCACTGAATCTCACTAAATCTCACTGCCAGAAACTATCTCCAGGCACGTGCTGCTGCATTGCCGCGATGACGTCACCTACCGCGGGCATATGTGGCCACGGAGTTTGTGGCCGCATGTGACCTAGGGAGTTAGCTCAGTCGGTAGGGGGACAGATTTGGGTGCGGATGGTCCGGCGATCGAATCCCGGGGGGTGCTGGGTGATTTTTCGGGTCCAAAAAATAGCACTTTTTCCCCCCTCCCCCCGATACGCACAAAAAACTAGCTTTACTGGTTAGGGTTAATAAATGTCAATTTTTGATGTGCAATAACCCTAACCGCACTGAATCTCACTAAATCTCACTGCCAGAAACTATCTCCAGGCACGTGCTGCTGCATTGCCGCGATGACGTCACCTACCGCGGGCATATGTGGCCACGGAGTTTGTGGCCGCATGTGACCTAGGGAGTTAGCTCAGTCGGTAGGGGGACAGATTTGGGTGCGGATGGTCCGGCGATCGAATCCCGGGGGGTGCTGGGTGATTTTTCGGGTCCAAAAAATAGCACTTTTTCCCCCCTCCCCCCGATACGCACAAAAAACTAGCTTTACTGGTTAGGGTTTTAAATGTCAATTTTTGATGTGCATTAAAGCGCAGTTTTATTTGACAAAGTTCGTTATTCGATTTATTTTGTAACAATTCCTTACTTTACAGTGCAGGAATTCCGCTAAATTCGCGCGATTTTGTTATTAACGCCTTACTTTATAATGCAGTAATTTGAATGATTTGGTTACAAATGCCTCCCATTGCAGTGCAATTGTTTAACAAATTTCGTTACAAATATCTTACTTTACATACAGTGAAGAGGGTTGACTTACTTTTTTTACAAATGCTTTACTTTACAGTGCAATTATTGTTACAAACTATTACTATTTTTCTTGTCAATTCTATATAATACAAATGCCTCACTTGACAATGAAGTTGTTTGCCTGGCGTTTTACAAATGTCGTACAACAATGCAGCTACTTGACTGATTTCGTTACAAGGGCCACACATTATAGTGCAGTCATTTGACTTATTTGTTACACATTCCTTCCTTTTACAGTGTAGGTATCAAACCAATTTGGTTCTAAATGCCTTACTTTACAATTGGGTTATATGACTGGTTTTGTTATAATCTTGATTTTGTTAATTTACAGTGTGGTGTTCTGATTAATTTCGGTACAAATTCCTCAATGTGGAATTATTTTACCGATTATGAACGAATGCCCACTTTTCTGTGAAATGGTTTGACTGATTTTGTTACTTTACATTTCAGTCATCTCACTGAATTTGTAACAACGCGTTAAGCAGAAACACCTTCCACGCGGCTATTAGTTTTACTTAACAGATCGAGAAACCTTTCCCAATTTTCAAAGTATATCTCAAGCGCCTTACAACAAGTTCTCAAAGCGCTATACAAAGAGAAAAGTACAAATACATAAAATACCAAAATATATGAGAGACATACAGAAACTGCATATCAAAAATACATAGGGCCTGCACAATAGTTTACACAAACAATATACTAATCAATTAGACTCTATGTATGGACTACTGAACCAAGACTAGGCATTTTTGTACTTCTTTCAATGCATCTTTTTATGGTGATTCCAAATATGGTAATGAAATTCAATACTTTTGACATTTTTTAAACATTTTGTGAAATTTTGGAATGTCGTCTGCAGACGCCTGCCGCGTGGAAAGTGTTAACAGGGACGAAATCTGACCAATTATGATACAATAGCCTACTTTACAGTGCAGTTATTCTAATTACACATACCTTTACATTACAGTGACATTACGGATTTGATTTTACAGTGACGTTATTGGAGTGATTTGATTACAAATGCCCTATTTTCGATACAAATATATATCTGGTTACGAATTCGTTACTTAACACTTTCCACGCGGCTATTAGTTTTACCATATTCAAAACAGATTTTTCAGAAAGCTTTTCCCAACTTTCAAGATCTACCTCAAGGATTACAGAACCAATAGTAGGCATGTTTGTTCTTATTTCAATGCATTTCTCACGGTGATTCCAAATATGATAATGAAATTCAATAATTTTGAAATTTTTGAAACATTTTGTGAAATTTTGGAATGTCGTCTGCAGCCGCCTGCCGCATGGAAAGTGTTAACAGTGTAGTAATTTGATCGAATATGTAAACATTTCATGAATGCCTCACGTTACATTGCAGTTGTTTGACTTACTTCACAATACAGTTATCTGACTAATTTTGACACAATGTCTTTCTTTACAGTGTAATTATTTCGTTACAAAGACATCACGCTTATATAGTGCAGCCGTTTGATTGTTTTTGATGCAAAAGCATTTGACTGATTTTAGTGTAGTGATTTGACTAATTTCGTTACAAATGCCTTTTACTTTAAAGTGCAATGACAACTTGTTTCATAGTATGTGGTTTGATGAAGGCAAGAAAAAACGTTAATTATCATAACCAGGTCAAAGGTCAAGAAGAGGTCATAAGGGTTAAAATGTAAATTTGTAATCGATTCACTTAAAATGCTTCTTGTTTCAGAGGAAATGACTGATGACCGTCATAATCTATCAACATATTCTTTGGGACCATGCACGTATAGGGTATAAAGCGATTAAAAGTGATATGTCAAATGGGGTCACTAAAATGTCTCTTCAATGGTGCTCATCCCTATAACGATCAATGCGCGGCCTAATCGAACCGTGATCACAAAGGAAGGCCCTAATTAGCAAGGTGATTGTGTGAACTATGGTCCATTTTTGACCAAAATTGTCACCGAATTTGTTGTTTACGTATTTATTGGAATTTAATCAATACATTGAGAAAAAACTGTGTTGATGTATCAGCACTTAGATTGTAATAGCCCCTGACAGCTTCCCAATCTCGTTTGGGTCGACAATAGTGCAGACAAAAGTCTTACTTTACAGTGTAATTATGTGACAGTGCAGTGATTTGACTAATTTTCGTTACAAATGCTTCACTTTTAAGTGCAATTATCTTACCAATTGTGTGACGAATGCCTAAACTGTCCAGTGAAGATATTTGTCAGATTTAGTTATAATGCCTTTATTATTTTACAGTGCACTTGTTTTACTGATTTGGTTAATTTACGGTGCATTTATTCTATAGGCCTACTGATTTGGTTACAAATACCCTAATTTATATTGTTTAATTTATTTTGTTTTAATTGCCTTACTGTCTAGTGCAGTTGTTCTATTGATTTGATTACAAAAGCCTTGCTTTCCAGTGCGGGTTTCTCCTGATTTGATTACAATGCCTTATATTGAATTGCAGTTATTATACTGATTTGGTTACAAAATGAAATAGATACATACGCAGTAATGGAAATACCCACATGACTGACGATCATGTGTGTCGCAGCTCTGTTAATAATATTTTGTTTCAATACTGATCATAACATTAGTAGGCCTATTGCTTTATTCCATAATAATAAGAGGGATTAAAATCATGTCTTGGCCAGTTCACCCCTCACAAGTCTAGTGGTTCAGACACAGGCCTTGCAATGCAGAGGTCCATGGTTCGCTTCCCACGAGGACCACCTTTTCATCTGATTTATTTCCTTTTGTAAAAGTTAGGGTTAAGAAGTCCACAAAGTGTGTAGTTCCTACCTAGTCAACCCCGGGTAGACAGTCATGTGGGTATTTCCATTGCTGTAGATAGCTATACATAACTAAATAGGTGTGTTTTTTGGCGGTGTGACTTTACTAGAAAATTAGAAGATAATCTTTCGATAGTTCGGTAAGATTAACCGATCAAAGTTGAAAGTTAGCTCAAATTAATCCATGTAGACCTTAGTACTCGTCAATGCTCGTCCCATTATACCAGTCTGTTTTATAATATAATGAACACAAATATCAATATCATTAACACAATCATAGTGAAGGCCATTGATTTAAAAAAAGAGGATGCATTAGTTTTATGTCCAACCTTTCCCACACATCCGAGCCGCCAAGACATATCAAGCCGCTTGCTGCTGCAGCGATCGATAAAGCAATAGCTCACCCAGCATAATTTGACAACCATGACAACGGAACAACTACAATTAAGTTCCACCATACAGCAGGAAAATTAGGAGTGGTTCCATGCTTGGAATTACATATCTCGAAAACATCACCGTTCAGCCAGATGGGCACTCTTTTACATTTTAGGGTACGTGCATGCAAGGCTTAAAGATCCCCTTTTCTAATTAACCTCGCTCTCACATCTCTCCCAAAATATCACCAAAAGACCTCATACTCTTTTAGAAATTGAACCACTATTGACCCTTTTCGTACAACTAAAAAGGAAATACCATAACTTTACTGAAAAAGTTTTATTGCGTCATTGTCAACCCAAAACCCGGCCTCTTGCTCCCCTCCTGAGGGGCATATTATAATCATCCGTGTGAATGCACTATGAAAAACTACCCACAAGGATTTAGCTCGACGAATCATACTCGTAGGATATACATGTAGGTCAAAAATACGGAGTTTAAACTGATATGAATCTATGAAGTAATAATTGTGTGATTCAATTGTCTGTAAATTTGTATATATTTAATGCCTAAGGGATTTTGGGCTGTTTTTACAATGATGACACGTGAAAACGTGACTATCGGCACAAGCTAACCTAATAGCGCGGATTCAGGTTGAGAATACACTCTTAGTCTTTGGAACAACATTATTCCGGGTTTTTGTTCACGCTCCGGGGGTCTTCTTGATCATTCACAGATTACTTATCTTTATGTAAGATCTGCGTCACTAAATGGCCCATTAATGTCCGAAATGAAAATGCTATCAGTTTTGTACCCGTATCCCCATCCCCATCCATAGCATTCTTGAGTGCCCGGGCTACTACAAAATGTTCTATGATTTAATAGCACAACTTTACCCTATATTCGTAAATCTATCATTAGCTCGCGCTCTCATCATTTGCTCACAATTATTATACGAATAAAATATCACGAGCACAATTTTGGTACAATTCTTTTTTCGTTAAAGTAGATACATTGCAATGTTCTACAGCAAGTCGAATATGCGTTCAAGTCTAGCATAACGATAAGTGTATAACGCAAATTACCTGAGTAGCCAGTTAACAACCAAGTATCTCAAATCTCAAGGATATGTGTCCATTCCACTCTATAGGGAGTATTCGAATTACTGACGCCCTCACGTAAGAATCAAACAAACTGGTGACTGGTGTGTTTCTGTCGGAATTCCCAGTAAAGATCTGAAACACAATAATAACATGATAAAAGGTCAATATTTGATTTCCTCGAATTCACTGTCTTCCAACGCCAGTCGGAAGCTAAGGTAAATCAATCGCTGAGGGTGGCGAAAATAGAATACCCCAAATCGCTGACAGCTACTTCGTTACTTCACAGATTCCTTTAAGTAAAAGTTTGAATAAAGCCCACTGCAGTGATTTTGGTAGTCATGGGAACTAGAAGCGAGCTGTTTCGAATGTAAGCAAACACGCCAAGGTCATCATCACGAAGCGAATAGGATCACGCGCTAAGCGCTGGTAATGTATAATCATGATCATTCATCATCCTTCGGCTGCAGAGCAGGCGACCACAACTTGCTTCCATGCACGACGGTCTTGAGCAAGAGTGACAATCTATCGATCTTGAATCATGCCTTCATTGTCGCCTAGTAAGCGTTGTATATATGTCAGATATGTTGTGCAAGGACGACCAAGTCTCCTTCGGCTATGTGTTGGAGCGTAGGTGGCATGCTTTTTATCAGGCTCTTCATCAGGGAGACGGAGTATATTGCCAAGGAATCTCAGCTGGTGGCGCTTTACACGGTAGATAAGAGGCTCTGTCCTGGTCATGTCATAAATTGTGGTGTTTGGGACACGATCCATGCGTTTGATGTTTAGCATTATCCTGTAGCAAGAGGTAGCGAAGGCATTTGTTTTGCATTCCATATCTTGAGATATCACCCAGGATTCACATCCATACACTAAGAGGTGGTATTGAATAATGTCATCTTTGTTGTGATATTTATTTGAGGGCTTCTCCAGAGGCATTCTAACTTCCAGAATGCGCACCATGCTAATGCCTTGCGTCTTTTAAGATCACTTGCACCTGATGCCATCATAGAGCCAAGATACCTATAGGATCCATAGACTTGAAGTGTTGGGTAAGGATTGCAGTTGGCAGTCATGTACTCCGTTTTAGATACGCTAATGAAGAGACCAAGTTCTTTTGCTGCTGCAGCAGTTTCAGTCAGCTGCGTCTGGGCTCGTGGAATTGTTGTCTCGAGTAAGGCAATGTCATCAGCAAGGTCTAGGTCGTAGAACAACGGCTGGATGACGCTTCAAACGACGTGGATGTGTCACAACTCCTGAGTCAAGATCAGTTGTGGCCTTCTTCAATGGGTAATCTACCAATATCACAAATAGGAATGGAGCCAGAACGTCACCCTGCAGCACTTCTCGTGTTGTTGTACAGTACACCTATAATAGCGTCGACTAAAGCTTTTGGGATTCCGTATATTTGGCGCAGTACTGCAAACGTAACTTTCCTGTTTATGGAGTCGAAGGCTTTCTTTAAGTCTATGAATGTGAGTGGGAGAGGAAGCTGCTGGTTTAAAACCTTCCATGATCCTCCTTAGGATGTGGATTTGATGAACACAGCTACTGCCAGGGCGAAAGCCAGCCTGGTTATTCCTCAAGATGGGGTCGACATGATCTCTAATTCTGTTTAGCAGGATCTTGTTGTATACTTTAGCTGCAATTGACAGAAGAGAAGAGACATTCCTCTATAGTTAGTCATAAGAGAGAGGTCCCCTTTCTTTGGTAGAAGAACAATAACACTGGTGGTCCACTGGTTGGGTGGTTTTAGGGTGGTGTAAACGTCCATGCAGAACCCATAGACAAATTGTACCAATATGTGTCACCGCTATCTTGGAGTGCAGCCTTCTTGGGTATCATTTGATGAATGGCTTTCTGTGTTTCCTCAAGTGTGGGAGGATTAATTTGGATGGGTAGGTTCTGAGCAGCAGGTGATGGTAGATCAGACGGGATTTGACCACTGTCATTGTTTAGCAATGAGCTGCAAGCATTTTTTTGCATTCTTTGGGGTGGTACCATCTCTTTTCGTGACCTTGACGCTGGACTTCCTATCTTTCCCAGAGAGATCATGGGTTATTTTCCATGTGGTGGAAGAGAGTCACCTTTCTGGTCAGCCTGATGAAGATCTTCCATCTGTTTGTTGAGCATGGACGATTCATCTGCCTTGTACGACTCATTCAAACGGGTGTTTAGCTTCTTCAATCTGTCTCTGGATTGCCGTGACTTTGAGACTAGGTAACGTCTTTTAGCCACGTCCCTCGCAGACTTAAGGTGAATGGTCTGATCGGTAACCCAGGTTCGTATCTCTCAGTTATTGGTGTGGATGTGTCGTTGCACTTGAGGATTTCGAATCTGTTTGACAGCACAATCGGGAATAGCTCTTTTGTGTCAGCGTTCTGCAGCTTTTTCCAGTCAAACCTCGGTCTTGTGCATGGTTTCCCTTTGGTAGATCTCAGGCTACACACGAGTCTTTATCCTAATCGAGGGCGCATCTCTTAGTACCCTTTAATATTATCTAAATAATTAAGAACTTCAAAACATGGTTTTTGGTAAATTACTTGAAACTTGTATTTGTATACTACGGGGGTTTTGATCGCCAAGGCCGCTACTTGAAGCTCAAGTCTTTCATATTTTCTTTTCATTAGCTATAACAAATATGACCGTACATGTACCTTGTCTGTTTGTTGGATTGCATCTTTGAGGGTCATCAATGAATTACCACCGTCGCTATACTTGACTTTATACTTGGTAACATATTGATCGCCAGCTACGACTGCGTCATCCTCTCTTCCTTGTAGCATTATCCCTGATACCAGCCTTGAGACTCCCAGTTCCACCTGTATCCATTCGTTGAGGTTATAGGTGCCAGCAGTCCAACACCCGGAGGTACCTCCACCAGCAGGACGATTCAATCGAGCGTTAGTCGGACCATAATATGTTGGTGACGACCAATAACTTGATGCTGTAATCTGCCCATCTTGTATTCGTCCATCTTCCATACCAAGTGGTTGAGTAGCCACTGAAATTAAGTTTGAACCGGTATTAAAGGGATACGTAGAAGTGTTGAAGAATTATTTTTGTTATACTGGTCATTTTTGCTGAATCAACATTCCTTTTATGTGTGTCAATAGTCAATAACTTGGATATGCTGTATTATTATATTATTATTATTGTTGACTATTTTATAATTAGATGTACTCCAGTCTGAAGATTGCCACCGCCCTGTGTAGTTGGTGTGCATGAAACTGCCAGTTACTGTGTATATATAAATAATTCTTAATTTACTGCTTGTTTTCAACACGCTCTTCTTAGGAATTGAGCACCGTTGATACGGGCAGTGCATCATTTTGATAATTTATTATGAAATTCTAAAATATATAATTTTTTGATTTTGTTGTTGAAAATGTTTAAACACAAGATTTAGTTGATTGGAGATATGGAATTCTATATTGTAAGATTTAGCTATGGACTTACTAGTGATGCTAACTTGAAAACTACATATTGCTGTGTTGTTACTGCTGTCAACGGCCTTACATACAACTTCTGTTTGGCCCATGGTGAAGTTGGACCCTGGTAATGGATTACACACTACATTGATATCCTCTCCACTGTTATCTGTGGCTACCGGTGCTACCCATACGAATGTCGCTGTAGTACACTCTTGGTTTAGATTGGTCGGACAAGATGGTATCTTTGGTGGTTCTTGGTCTTAGTAGGAATAAACATATATACAATTATTGTTATCGAAAGTTGTATGAAATTAGCAATATTATCATAACTATAGACTATGGATATACATTGTATTTAAAGTGCGCACTATGCATTTATAAATGTGCATTTATTCAATCTACGCTCATTTTCAGTTGCATTTTTCTTTGATCAAATCAAACCAACCATAGCAATTACGAAAGACTTAATTTTAATACTTGTGATCACTCGATCACTAAATCAAACATTGAATCATTCACTGAATCAAAGATTGAATCATTCATTGTTTTAGGAAAGAAGTGGAGAAGGGGAGATGGGAAAAAAAAGGGAAAAAAAAAAAGAAAAAGGGAAAAGGGAAAAAGGGGAAAAGGGGAAAAGGGAAAAGCGGATAAAGGGATAAGGAGGAAAAAGAAAAGAAGAAGGAAAAAAAAGGAAAAAAAGAAAGAAAAAGAATAAAAGGAAAAGGAAAAGGAAAAAGAAAAAGAAAAAGAAAAAGAAAAAGAAAAAGAAAAAGAAAAAGAAAAAGAAAAAGAAAAAGAAAAAGAAAAAGAAAAAGAAAAAGAAAAAGAAAAAGAAAGAGAAAGAGAAAGAGAAAGAGAAAGAGAAAGAGAAAGAGAAAGAGAAAGAGAAAGAGAAAGAGAAAGAGAAAGAGAAAATGAAAATGAAAAATGAAAATGAAAATGAAAATGAAAATGAAAATGAAAATGAAAATGAAAATGAAGAGGGAATGGGAACAGAGAAAGGAAGAAATGGACCAGGAAGGGAAGAAATGTGTACAAGCAACATTGAACTCATGGAAAGTGTCTTATGGTATAACGATAATATTCGGGTTGGCAAAAAAACGATCGACTACCGTCAGTGGGGTACATTTTGTAAGTGATCTTATCAAGTAAAATGGTTGTCCAAGGTCTGTTTCTATAGTTTGATTGGTAGGACAGGATCTTTAATATCTTGTGTTTTCAATGTTACATCACGGGAAAATGACGTACACTTGTTCAAACTAATGCGCAGACACCTAGATAGTGTTAATTATGTAGACAATACCCCCTCATGTATTTTTATTCCAATATTCCCACATCAGAACATTCAAATGGGCATCTATAGGGTTTGCATCTGGTTTGATACTATAGGGGACATTCAAATAGTCCCTACTTTATAAAGGTATAATAAATGCATACTAGTAAAACCTTATGTATTACCTTCGCCTTGGGGTTCTTATATTTATATCTTCACTAATGAATTATACATACCGATGATGTTGACGTGGAAACGGCATGTTGCTCTAGTCCCACTGCTGTCTATGGCCTCGCATTCAACTTCCGTTTGTCCAATGACAAAGTCAGTCCCTGATGTTGGAAAGCACACCACGCTTACTGCTTCCCCGCTGTTATCAGTGGCCGCTGGTCCTTCCCATTCCACCATTGCTATAGGTTGTCCAAGGTCTGTTTCTTTAGTTTGATTAGTAGGACAGGATCTTATCTTTGGTTGTTCAATGTCTGTAAGAGTAACGGTTACATTACAGGAAAATGACGTGCACTTGTTCAAAATAATATCAATTCTGTAAAACATTTTTATCCCAATATTCCCACATCAGAAAATTCAAATGGGCGTCTATAGGGTTTGTACCTGGTTTGATATTATAGGGGACATTCGAATCCCAACTATTTAAAGGTATAATAAATGCATACTAGTAAAACCTTATGTATGACCTTCGCATTGGGGATCTTATATCATATTATTCACTATAATTATTACATACCAATGATGCTGACGTGGAAACGGCATATTGCTCTATTCCCATTGCTGTCCATGGCTTCGCATTCAACTTCTGTTTGTCCAATGGTAAAGTCAGACCCTGATGTTGGCAAGCAGACCACACTTACTGCTTCACCACTGTTATCAGTGGCCGTGGGTCCCTCCCATTCTACCATAGATATTGGTTGTCCAAGGTCTGTTTCTTTAGTTTGGTTAGTAGGGCATGATCTTATCTTGGGTTGTTCAACGTCTGCAAGATTAACGGGTACATTACGTGAAAATGACGTACACTTGTTCAAACTAATGCGCACAGACATTTATAACATTAATTCTGTAGAACATAGCCCTCGGGTATTTCTATTCCAATATTCCCATATCAGAACATTCAAATACGCGTCTATAGGGTTTGCACCTTGTTTGATATTATAGGAGACATTCGAATCCGTACTTTATAAAGGTATAACAAATGCATACTAGTAAAACTTTATGTATGACCTTCGCATTTGGTCTCTTATATTCATATTATTTACTAATGAATACATACCAATGACGCTGACTTGGAAACGGCATGTTGCTCTATTCTCACTGCTGTCTATGGCTTCGCATTCAACTTCCGTTTGTCCAATGGTAAAGTCAGATCCTGATGTTGGCAAGCAGACCACACTTACTGCTTCCCCGCTGTTATCAGTGGCCGTGGGTCCCTCCCATCCCACCATAGCTATTGGTTGTCCCAGGTCTGTTTCTTCAGTTTGGTTGGTAGGGCATGATCTTATCTTGGGTTCTTCAACGTCTGCAAGATTAACGGGTACATTACAGGAAAATGACGTAGGCTCATGTGTTTTGAACTCACCACCCAAAATGTAGTAGAGCTATGGTGTAGGTGTCATTCTAAAGCCTATTCATCTAGCTACATTGTGTGAATAAATCAGGTATTTCTATATTTTTTTGGCTGAGATATTATATCTCGAAAGTCAGGGGAGGTTGCCGTGGCGGCGGTGGCGGCGGCGCTCTGTACGATCTCAATGGGGAATATAGAAAATGTTCCCAATTCTACGTTCAATTTACAATAACTCCTCATCCCTTTACAGGTACAAACATGATTTTGCTCTCATTTTATAGATTGTTTTATATTCTATATATAAGTTTCTGTTTCAACAAACGTGTCAACTATTATGTAACAATTGTAATCATGAATCGATTGCATTGTCCTTTCTCCTTATTTGATACACAGTGAATTTGCCCTCATTCATCGGTTTTACATTCATGACTATAACAAACAATAACATTTCAACCGATGACAGCAAAATCATTCATTTTTGGAAAGCTCTCAAATAGGGGAATTCAAAAATGGCGTGTAAATCAGGCTAGGGTGCATACCAAAAAAATAAATATTTGTCAACTCTAATAATTAATATGAAATTTAAACGTTTGTGCTCATTCACTTCCCGATATAGTATATTTCAACAAGTTACCCTTGACAACCATTATGTTCTGATGGGTAATTGCATGAGGAACAAATATGCACAGTAACATTATGATTGGGATAGGTATACAGGGTGACCCAATAACAAGTTTACCCATAATGAAAGTGATATTCTTCCACTTCATGTAATTTGATACCTGTGGTTTTTTTAATTTAATAAAGAATGGGTAATGGAGCATCAACCCTGAAAAAAATATTTATTTTGGTTGAGTGGATTTCAAGATATGGTCCATTGAACATTACTTCAGCAAAACAAACTTGTCCACGGAGCATCATTTTTCTTAGGCATGGTTAAACACAACTGCAACATCAAAAATAATAAATCATTGTAAAAGGATTAGTTTTGATGTCTCACTTGTGTTCAAATCATGCCTTTGCTCCAAGGACAAGTCTGTTTTGTTAAAGCAATGTTCAATTGAAGCAAAGGCATAATAAAACACAAGTGGGACATCAAAACTAATCCTTTTACAAAAATTTGTTTTTGTTTTGATGTTGCAGTTGTGTTTAACCATGCCTAAGAAAATATAAACTTTTTATGGGGTAGAACAATTAGTTATTGCGATATGCTAATTCGAATCTCAGATGGTGTAAAATGTAAAAATCTGGACATGCAACGGGAAGGGTGGCGAGTTCAAAACACATTATACTTGTTCAAACTAACGCGCACAGACCTATTTGATATTAATTCTTGAGATAATACCCCTCAGGTATTTTAATTCCAATATTCCCATATCAGAACATTGGAATGGGCGTCTATAGGGATTGCATCTGGTTTGATATTATAGGGGACATTCGAATCCCTACTTTATGAAGGTATATAAAGAAATTCATACTTATAACATCGTATGACCTTCGCACTGGGGCTCTTATATTCATATCCTAACTACTGAAAACATACCAATGATGCTGACGTGGAAACGGCTAGTTGCTCTATTCTCACTGCTGTCTTCGGCCTCGCATTCAACTTCCGTTTGTCCAATGATAAAGTCAGACCCTGATGTTGGCAAGCAGACCACACTTACTGCTTCACCACTGTTATCAGTGGCCGTGGGTCCTACCCATTTCACCATAGCTATTGGTTGTCCAAGGTCTGTTTCTTTAGTTTGGTTAGTAGGGCATGATCTTATCTTGGGTTGTTCAACGTCTGCAAGATTAACGGGAACATAACAGGAAAATGACGTATACTTGTTCAAACTAAACGAGCACAGACCTACATAATATTAATTCTGTATAATCTAGATAATATCCCTCAGGTATTTTTATTCCAATTTTCCAACATCAGAACATTCAAATGGGGGTCTATAGGGTTTGCATCTGGTTTGATATTATAGGCGACATTCGAATCCCTACTTTATAAAGGTATAATAAATGATACTATTAAACCTTATGTATCACCTTCGCATTGGGTCTCTAATTATATTCATATTGTTCACTATACCTGGTTTGATATTATAGGGGACATTCGAATCCCAACTATTTAAAGGTATAATAAATGCATACTAGTAAAACCTTATGTATGACCTTCGCATTGGGGATCTTATAATCATATTATTCACTATAATTAATACATACCAATGATGTTGACTTGGAAACGGCATGTTGCTCTATTCTCACTGCTGTCTATGGCTTCGCATTCAACTTCCGTTTGTCCAATGGTAAAGTCAGATCCTGATATTGGCAAGCAGACCACACTTACTGCTTCACCACTGTTATCAGTGGCCGTGGGTCCCTCCCATCCCACCATAGCTATTGGTTGTCCAAGGTCTGTTTCTTTAGTGTGGTTAGTAGGACATGATGTTATTTTGGGTTGTTCAACGTCTGCAAGATTAACGGGTTCATAACAAGTAATGACGTACACTTGTTAAAACTAATGCGCACAGACCTATATACTATTAATTCTGTAGATAATACCCCTCAGGTATTTCTATTCCAATATTTCCATATCAGAATATTCAAATGGGCGTCTATAGGGTTTGCACCTGATTTGATACTATAGGGGACATTCGATTCCCTATTTTATAAAGGTATAGTATTAAAATGCATACTATATAAAACCCTTATGTATGACCGTCACATTGGGCTATATATTCATATCTTCAGTAATGAATACATACCAATGATGCTGACTTGGAAACGGCATGTTGCTCTATTCTCACTGCTGTCTATGGCCTCGCATTCAACTTCCGTTTGTCCAATGTTAAAGTCAGATCCTGATATTGGAAAGCACACCACGCTTACTGCTTCCCCGCTGTTATCAGTGGCCGTAGGTCTTTCCCATTCCACCATAGCTACTGGTTTTCCTAGGGCTGTTTCTTCAATTTGATTGGTTGGGCAGGGGTTTATCTCGGGTTGTTCTATGTCTGGAGGATTAATAGATACTTTACAGGATCATATCGTATACTTGATTAAACTAGTCCTGTTTTTGCTAGAATCATCAATCTGCACCTCCTCGGTGTTTACAAGGGAGGATATTGGTATAAATAAAGTTTGTTTATCTACTTGGCAATTCCAGATAAAAAATATCATTTAAAACATACATTTTCACCATGAAACAATATCTTGAAAAAAAGACAGGTTCTTTTGAGATCTTATGGGTCGGTCGTGTTTGGGCAAACAAACCTTTTTTTGGTTGGCCTGAACAACGTGAGAACATCCCTGAATCTCCAAAGAAAAAATAAATTCATAACCTCGTGCATAGATTTCGCAATTATGAGACCCTAATGTGTACATCTTCACTAATGAATACATACCAGTGATGTTAACGTAGAAACTGCACTTTGCTTTGTTCTGATTGCTGTCTACAGCTTCGCATACGATCTCTGTTTGTCCAATGGTAAAGAAAGACCTTGATGGTGGAACGCAGCTAATATTGACCATTTCTCCGCTGTAATCAGTAGCCATGGGTCCTTTCCATTCCACCATGGATATCGGTTGTCCAAGGTCTGCTTCCTTGGTTAGATTGGTTGGACAAGAGTTTATCTTAGGTTGATCTGTGAGATTCACGGATAAGAAATATTATTATTAAATTAATTCTTAAAGTTACTGTACTGTTGTTCAATCACACACTTAGATTTCTATATAGAAAATGTTTATTTACAGATTTTGTAGTAGGCCCAATATTATTAATTAACACTTTTTTGAATAACCTTTACTACCCCGCATAGTTCCCTGCACGCAAACTGTGCGGAATGTTTTGATATCAAACCAATTTAATGCCGTTAAAACTTTATTCCAGGCAGTAGAAAAAGCGATACCTGAGATTGAATATTAATATGATATAGTATAAAAAGTTACATGTAAGTTTTAATATCTTAAAAGATCTTAATAGAGCAACTGCTTCGTATGACTCATTTCACTGACATCTTATGGATATGTATAGTAATAAATCACATGAAAATAATTATGTTATACAGGGTGTATCAGAATGAACTATACCGAGGCATTATGATTTATTACGGTATGAATTCGATCGATATTGTTCAAACCGTTTTTTTATATATCTTGCGCAAACGCCCAGCTTTCAGAAGAATTTTAGATTTGGAAAATCGGACATTTCTGATGGAAAATAGAGACTTTCTGGTAAAGATGGTATATTTCAATTGTGGTCGAAATGATCGATTTAAATAATAAGAGTAGTTGACATGCGTAAAATCAGATTTGCCGATGGCTTTTCAAGGTCTGTGAATTTGTTGAGCTAACAAATTGAAAACACGTATTTTCTTCTTTAAGTCTTGCCACACGAGAACAAAAAGAGATATCTCAATGAAATTAACATATAATGTAGGAAACATGTTCACCTTTATATTGCAGGTGTTTAAATTTAAAACAATAATAATTTTGTATTTTTTATGTATTTTAGAAACACGGTATAGTTCATTCTGATACACTCTGTAACATTTCATGATATGGCAAATAAACCAATAGATGCCTATAATCCCCTAATGCTCGAATCATACTAGCCGGTCGCTGGTCGCAACAGGTCGCGTAGTACTCGCTAGCTCAAAAGTATCTCGGTGCGACCAAAGGTCGCATCGAGCTACTAAATCGCCGGTAGTCGCAAGTATTCCCGAGTCACGCAGACGACAACAAACCGGGATAATTGCTGCTGATTGGTTATGCTAATTTCGAAGCAAAATAACCTCCCCCCATTGGTTGAAAAAGTATGTTGTTCATTACGTCATGAGCGACCGATCGTTCGAGTTGAAATGAAGTCAACTGGCCGCGACTGGTCGTTTCCAGTCAAGCGATCTCTTGATCGATGTATCGGGGGTTTTATATGACGTAAAACTCGTCATAGGAGCGATTTAATCGCAAAGCGACCTTAGTATGTTTTCAGCATTACACATGTTCATATAATACATGTAGTAGATTCATAAATTGGTCGATCGGTTATCATTTGGATCATTAGAGGAACCACAATGGATGGACCAATCACGACTATATCGGTGTCGTTTATTGCTATTGGTTTCGCTGCGATATAATAGATATCAAAGCGTTGAAGCAACACATACCCAGATATAATGCGTCCATGCATTTAATGTAAACTACCCAAGCAAATAGCGCGCTATTCAAACGTGCCATCTTAAAGGAAGGGTCCCGCAAGCACAACATTGAGCATTATTTGTTAATAAAAATAATTATCGAGCTGAAATTACGTTATTATATAGAACAAAACACCATACTAGTCACAAAACTGAATAAAAACTGCCATCGCTCAACATGCAATTTTTAAAATTCGCGGCGATCGAAACTCCTGGTGTCGATGACGTCATGGGTATCGGTGCTCAAATTTGCGCATGTGCATTGTATAACTATGACATCATCGACACTGGGACTTTCGTTCGCCGCGAATTTTAAAAAGTGCATGTTGAGAGATTGCGGTTTTTATTTGTTTTTGTCATAAGTGTGGCGTTTTGTTCTATATAATTACAAAAGTTGGACTCGATAGTTATTTTTCTAACATATAATGCACACTTTTATGCTTGCGAGACACCTCCTTTAACAGGTGATACATGTACATGTTGATCATCGTTTCTTCTTAGAGTGTTAATCCTTTTTGTATAGATGAGGATTAAATTAGAAAGAAAATCAATTTGGACAACGGCACAAGAAAACTTTGTCACTATGCTTGATGTGAACTAAAGGGTTTAAAAAAGTAAGTCCCCCCTAAAATTAGATCACGTTTGTTTGCATAACTCTACACACAATTATAGGTTTTGAGAAATTGAAGCACTTACGAAAAGGAAAAATGTTTGGTTACCCTTACACAGTTTCCCCTTTTCGATACCATTTGTATTTTTCCCAAAACTGTCACATTTACCAAAACTGTCACATTTACCAAAAATGTTGTTTTTCGAAAAAATGGCACTTTTCAACGATACAGGGTTATTGACGTGAATGGCGGACACTATTGGCTAGTCATGCATGAACCAAATATTTTGTTTTTTATTTCAAATGAGGACCATCTAAAGAAAGATAAAAAGTGCAACTTTTTCTGAAAACATCATTTTGGGGAAATGTGAATGTTTTGGAAATGTGGACATGATATTGAAAAGAAGACAAACAATCTTTGGGTAGCCAAGCGTTTTTCTTTTTCATACAAGTTTGAATTTCTCAAAACGTACAATTGTGTGTGTGTTATGCAAACAAAGATGATCTAATTTTAAGGGGGTTTACTTTTTTAACCCTTTATCATACCTATACGATGGTAAGCATAAAACAATAGCTGTCAATGAACAGATTAAGATTTCAAATCACTGCGTCTCCCTTAATAGGAAGATATTACCTATACTGAATTCAATCTTTGAATCTACTATAGTAATGAAGTTCTCGTATTACATATGCAATTAATGGTGTGTATTTGGTGAAAATATACAACAAATTATTCAAGGAAGTGCAATAAACTGTATCGGCGAGTCTGGAAGAGGTGTGCAAATGAGTGAAGAATTTATCGCATCAGGTAAATAAATAAAACGATAACCATGTTGCTGAAATGAAATAAACAACAAGTTCCTCATTTTCGAGTACAAAAAAGTCGTGAATCAAAGGTTCAGTCATAAAACAATTATTTCTGGATATTTTTGGTGCATTTAGAAAGAAGGCATTGTTACTACATGTATAGTGGTCAGTGATGGTACTAAGGGCTTAACGAAGCAAAACTTTGAATGGCCATGTCAAAAGTGTTTAATATCATATTAATTAATATCATACAATATCTTGAACAGAATCCCTCAACGTTTGCCTCGGTGACAACTCCCTAGTCCAAAGGTGCTCTAGTCCGAAGGTTCGCTAATCCGAACATGTAACGAACACGCTAGTCCGAATATTTGAAAGGGCTCGCTAGTCCAAAAATCGGGTTCACCAGTCCGAAGGTTCATTCCAAAAAAAATAATAATGTTCCCCAGTAAATGTTCGCTTTTCCGAATATGAAATAAGGGTCGCTAGTTCGAAATTTAAATAAGGGTCGCTGCTCCAAATATGAAATAAGGTTCGCTAGTCCGAATTACAAAATACGGGTTGCTAATACATATTTGGATCGTTTTATGATATTCGGACTAGCGGACCTCTTTTGATATTCGGACTAGTGAGCCCTTTTGATATTCGGACAGTGAACCTTTACATATATTCGGACTAGCAAGCTTTTTGATATTCGGACTAGTGAGCCTTTTTGATATTCGGGATAGTAAACCTTTTTTAGATTTGGACTAGCGAACATTTATAATTTTCAGAAAAGCGAACTTTTTAAATGTTTCGGACTAGCGAGCTCAATCTGATATTAGGACTGGTGAACCTTTCCTTCTTTCGGACAGATCAGAGAACCTTCAGAAAAATGAAAATAATTTACCTTTCGGACTAGCGACCCGTAGGACTTGGTGATCCTTTGGACTGGTGACCCTTTGGAGTATAGAGAGCTCCCCGTTTGGCTTTATCTTGTCAGTTCATGTACTTTCAACATACAAAAAGAATGGTATCTACAAAAAGTATGATATCAAGTTATCAATAAAACATTACTTACAGCATAAGCCAGCTCTGTCCAGTAATTTATCAAGAGTGGATGGTATCCAGTTCGAGTTGATGGTCAGAGGAGTTGGATTGTCGGTAAACCAAAAATCCTTCGGTTCGACTACAGATGTAGAGCAGCTTTGTGTATTTATAAATCTGGGTGCAACAACCCAATGACACAAGCAACGCTCTCTCGAGGGCAGCGACCATCTATATCGACCAGTAGAAGTGTCAAGTCTTTTCTTAAGCAAGCACACGTGTCCATTCGAACATGAGACCCATGCTGTACATGTATTAATAAAAGTATTGTTTTCTTTTTATTAAGGTGGACACACAATGCTATGCACTTTGATTTTAATAGATTAGAGTATCAAGGGTGTGATGTGGAAAATATGGAGAAGCCAAAGGGTGAATCCTGTCCTGTTATAAATTATCTTTAACCTTATAACCACGAACCAGCACGGGTTTCCTCTTGTTTATCTAACAAAAATATAATAGCTGGTCGATCACGTTGGGCGATCACATGTGTGCGGAAAGGTTTATTTTGGGATGTCGACACCCTGGTGAAGTGGACTAGGCACAGCCTCTCATACATAAGAAAGCGCAACGGCATGGACATATATATACGCAAATTAGTGATCTTCGAAGGGAGGGCTGGAACAGAGATATGTACGTTCATGAGTTATCTTCAAAGGGAAGGCTGGAAAAGGAAAATGTACGTCATAGAGTGATCACAAAAGAACGTGAAAAAACACACCAATGATAATCTTTGAAGGCAGAGCTGGAAAGGAAAATGTACGTTATTGAATGATCTTTAAATGAAGCGCTGGAATGGGAAGTGTACACAGTGTAATTATTAGTATTTAGTAAATCGCGCTGCGCGTAAACTTAGCTCTGTAAAAGCCCCGATTATAAAAACCTCAATCGTGGTTATGGACGGATCCATCAAAAATGTTGACCAAACCACACCATACTTTCAATTGAGTAGGACAACCATTCTGAATTTACTGCTGGTCATGTTGTTATTATAATTAATTTAACAATGTTATTTCTTTCCAGAAACACTAAAGAATCAAACATGACCATTTTGTTTCTTCTACCGATACCCTGAAAATGGTGCATGGGTAACCATAACTATTTTCACCATATTTCTACTGAAAGTTTTCATAAATATAAACCTTCTAAACAGATAACAATTGTCGATAACATGAAACGTATTACAAATGCTGAAGATTTTACTTTCAAAAATGCTGAAATTAAGGGATAGGTTGCCATAACGATTACCACAAGGCTTCTACTGAATATTTCATAAGCATATTATTTTGTAAGACCGCAGAACAAATTATTCTACGATTTCCCTTATATATTTGTTCGCCCCCTCGCGAAATTCTGAATGTTTGAAAGACGTTATTAAAGATTGAAATGTATAACAAGCTGACAAGATGTTTTATTCAACCTTTGATAACCGTGAAATAAAAATAGTTTGCAAACACAAGCAATACCTCGACCAGACATTGATATATTGGTAAAATACAAATTAATCAATGTCTGTTCGAACAATACTGCCCTACCATGACAAAAGGAAGTAATGGACAACAGGAAAGTTTAGAGCTATGAGGCAAAACATGTTTTTGTAAAAAAATTCTGCAAAATATTCAAAAATGTACAATAAATGTGACATTAAACTGATATAACATTAGCAGAACATCACTCATCACTTTTCAAGGCTCTTGTCCATTACTTCCTTTTGTCGTGGTTTATTTGGTAAAAAGTGAACAGGCTTCCTTTTTGATATGCTAATTACTCATTAATTAAGAATTTTTGAGGGTTCCTGCTATGATAGAATTGTGTATCAATATTATTGCTATCATTTAGTATAGAAAAACCCATTTTGAAAAAAGTGTCCATTACTTCCTTTTGTCATGGTAGGGCAGAATATCGCTACCGCGTAAACTGACATCTTTATACAAACATGATATATAGCAATGCACGAAATGCCATTTACTAATTGCGTCGTAAATTATAATCAAACAAACCATTTAACGATATTTCATTATTTCAAAAGAAAGTTTCGCATAATATAATCGCTTTATTGGTGGACTCTATTCAGATACAATAATAAAGAGCTTGAGAAATAATGTTGCTATCTGTCATTGTAATTTAAGGGAATATGTTACATATTTCATCATACTGAAGTCCCTGCTTGTAATATAGATAGATCATTTCGATTTAGAAACTCAACGATCAACATGTTTCAATACGAAATAGAACTATAGAAATAGGAACCACTGGATGTTCATTTTTTCTTCAATTGTCTTCAAATCACTTTTATTTTGTTTTTCAAACACTTATTTCTGTATTCGCATAATTATTCTTGTTGCTTTTCGGTATATATATTATTATGGATGATTGCATTGATGAATGAATAAAGGATAAATGAAGAGGTGTTAAATAACTTTGAGATCAGTTTCAAACATAATTAAATTCTTTATTTAGAAGTGAATTTATTCAAAAACTTTGTACATGTCATCCGTTTGTCTTTACTGTCGGTCAGTGCTCTTTATTTTGACATGGTCATTCATTGAATCAAGCTGCTGGTGTCATTAATAGGCAAGATTGTATGACCTTCCAAAGAATGTAAACCATATTGAGTGGACACTGTTAATGATATCACTAACATCATTACAACAAAAATTTAAAGCACTGTTTAACATAGTCGATCTGAAGTCGTGTTAAAAAACCCGGCGTAGTAGGCATGGTAGGAGACACAGTCCACTGGAACCATAGTCCGCCTTGTACACTAAGGTATAGGTCGGTATAGGGCACTCAACTTTACACGCAACACTAGTTTCACGCTTCATTTCGTGTAGTCTACTCTCTTAATGTAAAAGAGTGAAAATGTCACTCGTTGGTCAGAGTGAAGTCATTATCACTCATTTTTCACTCGATGTCGAGTGACTTTTTACTCTGCGCGGTTGGTTGATGAGTTCAGAGTGAAATTATTGTCACTCGAAAAGAGTGATGTTCACTCTGTGTCGAGTGACTTTTCACTCTGTGCGGTTGATGAGTTCAGAGTGAAATTATTGTCACTCTAAAAGAGTGATTGTCACTCTAAAAGAGTGATTTTCACTCTGTGTGAGTGCGAGTGATCAGTTGTACCAGATTTAAATATGAAAGCCGGAACACAATCAAATAAAAAAATATTCAAAAACTAAAAATATTCTTTATTTTATTAAATTTAAACATTATTGAAGTGATAATTAATGATGATATCAATGTTAATTGTTTCTGCAATAATTTTAAAGTCCAAATAATGATTAAATATAAATTACATTAATGAAACGCGTAAAAACATCACCGATAAAAATAGAAAGTAGATTTAGATACGTAACATAGCGAAATATCATCTTGATATATGATATCGTTTCACTACCGAAAGGAAGTGATAATGTAACATAGGCAAATGACAGCAGTTGTTTGGTCGAGAAAAGGTAAGTATAGTTTGGATAATGACTCTTTGTTTGTTATTCAAATTTTCTATTGAATTGCAAGTTATTCATGTGAATGTGATTAAGTAATTAAAATGTTCCATTATTGTTCACTCTCAATGAGGGTGAAGTTCACTCTAAATGAGTGAAATTCACTCCTTATATATTCACTCTTTTTTCACTCCAATGGAGTGATCACTGTAGGCACTCTTCGAAGAGTGAAAATTCACTCGTTCCTGGAGTGAACAAAATTCACTCTTTTTTGGAGTGAAAATGGTTCCACTCTTTTTTGGAGTGAAAATGGTTCCACTCTTTCAAGGAGTGACTTTCACTCTATTAGAGTGATCACTGTAGGAAATCCTTTGAAGAGTGAATATTCACTCCATTAGAGTGGAATTTCACTCTTTTACATTTAGAGAGTATGAAAGCCGGGCTATGGATTCAGGAGGACCATGGCTCCTTTCACTGATAAAGAGATGCAAACACAAAAAAGTCTGAATCGATTTAATCTAATCACTTGAAGAAAACTGTTGGCGTCTCGGATCTTCGGTAAAACTGAGCGTTCGACGGATTCGTGATTATGATTGAAAGTATTATATTGGAAGCTGAAAAATGACGTCTTTCAAATTGAAATTCGATGCTTGGTTGCCATGACACTACCTGCAAATTCCATTATATATATAAATTGATATTAACAGTTGAATTTAATAATTCAATAGAATTAAAGCAGCAAAAGCAGACTACATGTACACTACAACCAAAAGTATTAGAACACTTGGTTATGGTGTCTAAATCCTCCCATACATTACATTTGGAGTGCAATATTTCACTATGAGTTGAATAAATGTGTTGCTGAACCTCTTCTCATTAATACATTCATGTTTCCTAGAACAACTGCTCATTCAATTCGACGGAATTGAAGAAAACATATGCTTTCTTCACATCCCCATACAAATTTCCCATTGAAAATAGCTCATTAATAATTAATCAACCTCATTACAGCCAATGTACTCCAATGGCGAGTAGTCTAGCAATTTTAACTTATTTGCAAAAAATACAGATTTCAGTTGTTTTTCAATAGAATCACTTAAGTAAAACTAAGCCCTGTATTGTGATTGTCACTAGTCTTTAATCTTTCACAGATATTGACACTTGATCTCTTTATTCATCTTATAAATAAGATATTTGGGATGGAAGTTTAGTGTCATTTCCAATTTACCTGTACTTTGTCAAAGCACCACATGACCTGGACATACTACACAGTTATATTGATTTTATCATAACTTACGATTTTATATTGATTTTATCATAACTTACGATTTTATATTGATTTTATCATAACTTACGATTTTATATTGATTTTATCATAACTTACGATTTTATATTGATTTTATCATAACTTACGATTTTATATTGATTTTATCATAACTTACGATTTTTTTGTCAAGCTAATTTTACTCTAAATTAACTAAATATATCAAAGCAAAAAACTTAAATCACTGAAATATTCTTATAAATGTTTTCCTTTGAATAATAATGTCTCAAGGATATCCCACATACAGTTAAACAAACTTTTAAGAACTTTCCCTTAATCTTATAGCCCTAAAATACCATAAAGCTAACACAGTAATTCAATGGAGTTTTCTAGAACTTGCAGCTTGCCAAGTGTCCTAATACTTTTGGTTGCGAGTGTATATTAGTTAATGGTACTTTGTTTCATGAAAGGGAGACAATTAGGGAGTGTGCGGTCTACCGATCACAAACAAGGTCACATAAGCCAATCACTATACTGAAAATAATTATTTTAATATGGGTGGCTGCTTGAAGTATTGATCAAATATTGATCAGTGAAATTTTTCTCCCGTGTAATGATGCCCATTTATGCATGGATAGTTAACCAATAAAAACTATCTCAAAGGGAGTTGAGATTTTTGGATTTTGTCCAATATTTGAAAGGAAAATAAAAAATATTATATCTTCCATTTTTTATTTTCTCTGTAATTACTATTACTTCCCTATTATTGCTTATTGTTAAAGTATCCAAAGCATCTGCCATTTTTGTTTATGTATCTACAAACAAAGTGCAATTTCTTGAAATAGTTTTTTTTCATAAGTCCTTTCATACGCAAATTTGCTTCTCTATCACTTGATATGTTAATAAATATATTCATAGAGCTAATTACATACACCAGAAGCATAAGTAATTGCTTATGTTCCAGGGGCGTTCCATTATTTCATAGGGATATTTGTAATTACTCTACTTCAGGTGCCAGGTTTAAAACAAACATACGAGGGGGTATCAAAAAGTTTTTGAAATCACCAAGAAGTGTAGGAGCCAGAATTTTTAACTTTAAAAAGTCCCTGTGCAAAGTCACACATTTCTCCCACAATTTATTACCTGTCCACAGACCGCTATTGTAGAGATCCTCAGATTGACTGCCATTGATTGATCCTCAGATTGCCTCAGATTGCGTTATTCCCAAAACAGCAATGACCGTTGACCCCTTTCTCTCAACACTTTAAACTATTTATGGCTGTTTTGGCAATCGGAGGATCAATCAATGGCGGTCAATCTGAGGAGCTCTACAATGGCGGTCTGTGGACAGGTAATAAATAGTGGGAGAGATGTGTGACTTTGCACAGTTACTTTTAAAGATGTCTGAAGGGTCACATATAAAAAAAAATCTGGCTCCTTCACTTCTTGGTGATTTCAAAAACTTTTTGATACCCCCTCGTATATAGTTCAAACAAACTTATTCATTACGTTTGAATTTGAAAATAAAATTTGACAAATTGATTCCTGTTTCCTTGTGCTTTTACTTATGATATTGATATTTGATCGAGTGCAGCTTATAGAGGGAGAGATCAAGAGATGACTGGCTTGTATTTGACATTAATGATCTGGTATCTAAATTTGAATTTGACTTTAAAAATAGGTGTTTGAAAACGCGGGTCTTATGTTTGTCAGCTGGTATTATTATATATTATAATTAATCAACAATGGTACTTATTGCTCCCAAATGATAAAAGTTTTAATTGAATCCTGATTTTAGGACTATTACCTTATACCACAGTGTAAAAAGAAAAATTTTCAATGCATTTTGTAGGTTTTTTTTATGCATTTTGATTGTAAATGTTCTGGCAACATTTCTCAATCTTTTCAGATAAATGAGGGCGCTACACCAGTTGTCCAACTCTGGGGGTCAATTTCTCGGAACTTTCGGGGTTACCATATATAATTGTTTGATTAAATGATCAAAGATATCATGAAATTTAAGGAAAATGTCAAATTGAAAAATCCAGTCGCTTTATAAGCGATAAAATGGGCTTTTTGTAACACCCGTTTAACATGTAAACGTACAGTACAGCTCGAAATAGAGTGTACAATATCAGTGCAATGTCAGTGCAATGTCATTGCAATATCATTGCAATGTCATTGCAATGACATTGCAATGACAGTGCACTAATCGGATTACAATTTGCAATGTCATTGCAATGTCAGTGCAATGTCATTTGCAATGTCAGTGTACATTCTATTTCGAGCTGTACTGTATAGGGAAACCATTTAGTGGTGTGAAATCTACATATTGCTCTTTTGCTGGCGTGTTAAGATATTGTCAGTTTAAAATCTGCTATGTTCTTATGATATTTTGATAAGACTTCTACCATAGTGCTTGAAATTCACTGCGATCGGGTCCAATTTGATATTTCCACTACTAAACAATGGTAAAATAGGGCAAAATATTCTATTTCACCGTGTTTTCATAAGCAATTGATACCGGCAAATTACTCGATGAAAAATAGCCCACCGAAGTCAGCAGTCTTTTCATCATCAACAACGGCGTAAAAAAGGGAAATTATTGATAAGGTTACTACATCATGCCATTAACCTACAATGTTACGGTCATATTAGAAGCTCAAATTATAATAAATAGCTGCCTTTAAGTATAATCGCCTTACAAACAAGGTCAATCTGAGTGTTGGTGGAAAGTGAAATAAAAGAAAACCTTTAAATTAAAGGTGGGTGTCATTTTTAATCTAATCAAGATCCCTATGTCAGAGACCTGAGATCAATTTTACCTCAAAGCAGCTATTTCATGATAGTAATGTGTACTTTATATACCCGAGGCAGCTATCCCTGAGCCTATTAGTTACTATACTAGCAGATGCCTGTATTTACCTTTTTTTTACTCATCGGCAGTTTCAAACCAATTACATTTACCTTGTCCTTGTGATAGGGTAGGCATACAATCCAGGACTACAATTAATAATGAGACTAACTTTTTTGTTGCTCTCTTTTTATTTACAAATCTTAGGAGGGAGCTATGATGATCAAGGAAGTAGTGCAACCTGATTTCTATGAATGCTGAAAAAAGGATTGAAGGAAAGGTCATTGACTTCACAGCGTTTTCAAGTAAGTCATGATGGAAATGGGGAGGTGATCTCAAGAAGGAGAGAGAACAATAATATGGAAAGGTTCATTTTCTGAAGGACAATGAGCATCATAACATCAGTGCGCATCGTGCCATGTTTGTTGCAGTCCATACAATTATGCCACAGGATCTCCAAATGGACATAGGTCTATCCCATCTTTGCCACGAAGGACTTTGTGTTAACCCTGATTAGGTATAGCATACAGTCACACACTCACTTTGTAGCAAGTTTGCCTCTTTAAAAGCTTTAAAAGGAATCTTCAGTTTATATATAGAAGGATTTGATTTCAGTCGTTTTATCAGCTTGTGTTAAAAAACCCTAACAAATGAATAGTCTTATCCCGGCCCCCATGCAGTAGCAAAGAGAGACAAAAGAAATCAAATATCAATATTTTCAATCAATCTAACGAGATAAAACTTCCATCATACAATATGTATGATTCTAAAGCTGTAATCATTAATGGTATATAAATAAACATAGTACAAAATGCTGAAACACACAGTTTGACTGTTGAGCATTCTTCATTCAATTAAGTCAATGCTATCTTCAGTAGATAGTAGAATAGGAGTGGAATTAATTTAAACATTTGGAGATCAATTTTGATCATCAAATTGGATTGATACAGATTCAGTCTAATAGAATTTATCATATTTAAAAGTTAAAAAAGATCTTTAGATTCTACACCAGTAAATAATTTCTAATGATATTAGAATTAATCTGAAATGGTACTTACTGTTCCCAAAGGATAAAAGTTGTAATTTAATCCTGATTTTAGGACTATTATCTAATACCACAGTGCAAAAAGAAATATTTTTAATGCATTTTGTAGGTTTTTTGGATGCATTTTGATTGTAAATGTTCTGGCAACATTTCTCAACCTTTTCTGATAAATGAGGGCGCCACACCAATTGTCTTAACTCTGGGGGCCAATTTTTCGGAACTTTCGGGGTTACCATATATAATTGTTTTGATTAAATGATCAAAGATATCATGAAATTTTTGGAAAATGTCAAATTGAAAAATCCAGTCGCTATATAAGCGAGAAAATGGGTTTTTGTAACACCCGTTCAATGTATAGGGAAACCATTTAGTGGTGTGAAATCTGCAGTGGATAGTGACGTCAGAGGTCAATATTTCCCCATATTTGACGTGATGTTACTGTTCAGAGGCTAGCATCTCAACGCATGCATGCTTGACTGACTGTACAGGGTGTATAAAACTAAAACTGTGCATGGATTGAAACGGTCCATTGACCTTGACATGTGCACTGAACCATGAAATCGTTGTTGTTTCTATATTTAAGCGTATTTGTATTGAAGGCTCCCTCTTATTTAACAGAACTCGTGCAACCATATGTTTCAGGGCATCGTGGGCTACTCTCTTCAGAAGTTTTCAGGTCGCAGCACCAAAAATATGGAATAGCTTGCCTGACTGAGAAACTGTCAAAAGAACTCTATACGTGTTTTAAGAAAACCCTGAAGACATATTTGTACTCGGAAGCATTTGCTTGACGTGTCTCTCATAATCTGTGTATATACCGTATTTCTTATGCATTTTTAGTATATCTGTTTTATGTTATTTTGGTTGCTATGTAGAGAGCGACGACATGAGCGTCGCTTTATAAATTACCATTATTTTTATTTTTATTATTATTTAATCTAGTTCATCTTCTGAAAAAATGAAAGAAAGCCACTGAAAAATAAGACCAATGTAACAGGTTCTTGTAAGTTGGCCCCTTTTGTCACCATTCCAATGGGATTTAAACAGATTATTCAGGGATGTCTTGGAGGCTGCGCCCTCAATTTTGATACAAGCTGGGATTTGTATAGAATCACTAGTACTATAGAGTAGAGTTTAAAACTCGCTAGTATCTAGTGGGGGTCCGCCCAAGACAACATGAACTACGGTTATGCTCCCATATAAGAAGTCATATCTATGCAAATGTATTGTAGTAGCCATTTTGTTATTAATATTCATGTGTATAAGTATAAATTTATGTAAATTATATGTATTTATATGAATATTAATACTGATATTATAATGCCTACAGTATATTTGATTTGATTTGATTTTATTAGGTACTCAAAACATCATATAGAGAAACATTTAAGCATACAAACATGTAAAAGATTGCACAAACCTATTTTAAAAACATATAGACATAATAAAATATGAGCAAAAGTACCAAGGATAGCCCAAAAAGCTTTGAGCACAAAGCTTATTTCCATTGGGGTCCTTTAACAAGCATAGAAAGGCAGAAGAAAAAACAACAAAACAAATGAAAATCACGAAAGAAGCACAAACGCCAAACGAAAACAAGGACAAAACAAATAAAAACAGGGCACGAGCACAAGGAGGGAGACCAGCTCATAAATCAATTGAATCATAACTCGCCAAGTGTCTTTTAACTAATTGTTTGAATAAACTAAAATGATTGGTGTTCTTGATCTCGCTCGGCAATGAGTTCCAGTGATGAATAGCAGTATTATAAAAAGTAAATCTAGCTTGACCCTTAGAAGAAGGAACAACAAAGTTGAACGGGCTACCCCTGGTACGATATTTATGCAAAGATGACACTCTAGTAAAATACAATTTCATATAATCAGGAGACAAATCATGAAAAATCTTAAAAACATGGTTAAGTTTAAGTTGCACAACCCTATCCCGGCTTGATAACATCCCTACCATGTCCAACTCTTTTTGACCAATATGGGTACGCGGTCCCACACCCAAAATAAAACGGACAATTTTGTTTTGCATGGTTTGAAAACGATTTTTGAATTTTTGGGAAATAGCTGAATACCAGGAAGAGCATGCATAATCAAAATAACACATAATCAATGCTGAACACAGTGTCTTGCGGGTTTTTAAATTCAAACAATCAGCGTGCCTGTATAAAAATTTGAGTCTCCCGCTGGCCTTTTTGATAACATTTAAAGCAATCGACTCCCCTGAAAGAATATTGTCAAGGGTGACACCTAAATACTTGACAGATGAAGAGGTATTAATCATATTACCATTACAAATGACCGAAAAAATTACAGTCGACACTGATGGGCATGTCATTCACATAGCAGAGAAATAGGAGAGGACCAAGGATGCTGCCTTGCGGAACCCCGCAGGTGATTCCCAGTGGGGCAGAATCAACCTGGTTAACATTGACAATTTGCCTCCTACCGCTCAAATACGATCTAAACCACTCAACTGAGGACACACCCATGGTCTCTAATTTGTTTAACAGAATGACATGGTCAACAGTGTCGAAAGCCTTTTGAAGATCAATTAAAACCATACCAGTGAAATTTCCACGAGAGGTCTGATTATGAATGTAGTCGGTTAAGTGAGTTAAACATGTGTCTGTTGAGAAGGATCGTCTAAATCCAGATTGAAAGCTATAAAGGATATTATTCTCTCTTAGATAGCTCTCAAGCTGGGTATAGACTGCCCTTTCAAGAATCTTTGAAGCGACACTGAGTATACTCACAGGTCTGTAATTACCAACTTCTGACCTATCCTTTTTCTTAAAAAGTGGCTTCACCCGAGCAGTTTTAAAATCTTGTGGAACGGAACTAGAACTAATAGATAAATTAATGATGTGAGCCAAGTGATCTTTTATAGCTATAGCACCGTCTCTTAGAAATCTAGCCGGAATACCATCAAGACCAGTACTTTTAGTTGGGTTTAACGCACAGAGTTCTTTGAAAACAAATTCGGAAGTGATGGGCAAGAGGTTAAAACGTTTTGACTCAGTCCCCTTTTCCTTATAATAATTCTTAAAAACATCCGAATCAGTATTAAAAAGCCCTTGCGAAGGCGGAAGATTTTTTACCAAGTTGCCAGCAACATTAGTATAACTATACCACTATCCTATATATCATGTCATATACCCCTGTCCCTACCGTCCCTACCATCCCAATCATCCCATCTATACCACTATCCTATATATCATGTCATATACCCCTGTCCCTACCGTCCCTACCATCCAAACCACCCCATCTATACCACTGTCCCTATATCATATCAAATACCCCTGTCCCTACCGTCCCTACCATCCCAATCATCCCATCTATACCACTATCCTATATATCATGTCATATACCCCTGTCCCTACCGTCCCTACCATCCCAATCATCCCATCTATACCACTATCCTATATATCATGTCATATACCCCTGTCCCTACCGTCCCTACCATCCCAACCATCCCATCTATACCACTGTCCCTATATCATATCAAATACCCCTGTCCCTACCGTCCCTACCATCCCAATCATCCCATCTATACCACTATCCTATATATCATGTCATATACCCCTGTCCCTACCGTCCCTACCATCCCAACCATCCCATCTATACCACTATCCTATAAATCATGTCATATACCCCTGTCCCTACCGTCCCTTCCATCCCAACCATCCCATCTATACCACTATCCTATATATCATGTCATATACCCCTGTCCCTACCGTCCCTACCATCCCAATCATCCCATCTATACCACTATCATATCAAATACCCCTGTCCCTACCGTCCCTACCATCCCAATCATCCCATCTATACCACTATCCTATATATCATGTCATATACCCCTGTCCCTACCGTCCCTACCATCCCAACCATCCCATCTATACCACTATCCTATAAATCATGTCATATACCCCTGTCCCTACCGTCCCTACCATCCCAACCATCCCATCTATACCACTATCCTATATATCATGTCATATACCCCTGTCCCTACCGTCCCTACCATCCCAACCATCCCATCTATACCACTGTCCCTATATCATATCAAATACCCCTGTCCCTACCGTCCCTACCATCCCAATCATCCCATCTATACCACTATCCTATATATCATATCATATACCCCTGTCCATACCGTCCCTACCATCCCAATCATCCCATCTATACCACTATCCTATATATCCTATCATATACCCCTGTCCCTACCGTCCCTACCATCCCAACCATCCCATCTATACCACTATCCTATATATCATTTCATATACCCCTGTCCCTACCTTCCCTACCATCCCAACCATCCCATCTATACCACTATCCTATATATCATGTCATATACCCCTGTCCCTACCGTCCCTACCATCCCAACCATCCCATCTATACCACTATCCTATATATCATGTCATATACCCCTGTCCCTACCGTCCCTATCATCCCAACCATCCCATCTATACCACTGTCCCTATATCATATCAAATACCCCTGTCCCTACCGTCCCTACCATCCCAATCATCCCATCTATACCACTATCCTATATATCATATCATATACCCCTGTCCCTACCGTCCCTACCATCCCAACCATCCCATATATACCACTATCCTATATATCATGTCATATACCCCAGTCCCTACCGTCCCTACCATCCCAACCATCCCAACCATCCCATCTATACCACTATCCTGTATATCATGTCATATACCCCTGTCCCTACCGTCCCTACCATCCCAACCATCCCATCTATACCACTATCCTATATATCATATCATATACCCCTGTCCCTACCGTCCCTACCATCCCAACCATCCCATCTATACCACTATCCTATATATCATGTCATATACCCCTGTCCCTACCGTCCCTACCATCCCAACCATCCCATCTATACCACTATCCTATATATCATGTCAAATACCCCTGTCCCTACCGTCCCTACAATCCCAACCATCCCATCTATACCACTATCCTATATATCATGTCATATACCCCAGTCCCTACCGTCCCTACCATCCCAACCATCCCATCTATACCACTATCCTGTATATCATGTCATATACCCCTGTCCCTACCGTCCCTACCATCCCAACCATCCCATCTATACCACTATCCTATATATCAAGTCATATACCCCTGTCCCTACCGTCCCTACCATCCCAACTATCCTATCTATACCACTATCCTATATATCATATCATATACCCCTTTCCCTACCGTCCCTACCATCCCAACCATCCCATCTATACCACTATCCTATATATCATATCATATACCCCTTTCCCTATTGTACCTACCATCCCAACCATCCCATCCATACCACTTTCCTATATATCATATCATATACCCCTGTCCCTACCGTCCCTACCATCCCAACCATCCCATCTATACCACTATCCTATATATCATATCATATACCCCGGTCCCTACCGTCCCTACCATCCCAACCATCCCATCTATACCACTATCCTATATATCATATCATATACCCCGGTCCCTACCGTCCCTACCATCCCAACCATTCCCATCTATACCAGTATCCTATATATCATATCATATACCCCTGTCCCTACCGTCCCTACCATCCCAACTATCCCTTCTATACCAGTATCCTATTTATCATATCATATACCCCTGTCCTTACCGTCCCTACCATCCCAACTATCCCATCTATACCACTATCCTATATATCATATCATATACCCCTGTCCCTACCGTCCCTACCATCCCAACTATCCCATCTATACCACTATCCTATATATCATATCATATACCCCTGTCCCTACCGTCCCTACCATCCCAACAATCCCATATTTACCACTATCCTATATATCATATCATATACCCCTGTCCCTACCATCCCATCTATACCACTGTCCCTATATCATATCAAATACCCCTGTCCCTACCGTCCCTACCATCACAACCATCCCATATATACCAGTATCCTATATATCATATCATATACCCCTGTCCCTACCGTCCCTACCATCCCAACTATCTTTTCTATACCAGTATCCTATATATCATATCATATACCCCTGTCCTTACCGTCCCTACCATCCCAACTATCCCATCTATACCAGTATCCTATATATCATATCATATACCCCTGTCCCTACCGTCCTACCATCCCAACTATCCCATCTATACCACTATCCTATATATCATATCATATACCCCTGTCCCTACCGTCCCTACCATCCCAACTATCCCATCTATACCACTATTCTATATATCATATCATATACCCCTGTCCCTACCGTCCCTACCATCCCAATCATCCCATATTTACCACTATCCTATATATCATATCATAAACCCCTGTCCCTACCGTCCCAACCATCCCAACTATCCCATCTATACCAGTATCCTATATATCATATCATAAATCTCTGTCCCTACCGTCCCTACCATCCCAATCATCCCATCTATACCACTATCCTATATATCATATCATATACCCCTGTCCCTACCGTCCCTACCATCCCATCTATACCAGTATCCTATATATCATATCATATACCCCTGTCCATACCGTCCCTACCATCCCAACTATCCCATCTATACCACTATCCTATATATCATATTATATACCCCTGTCCCTACCGTCCCTACCATCCCAACTATCCCATCTATACCACTATCCTATATATCATATCATATACCCCTGTCCCTACCGTCCCTACCATCACAACTATCCCATCTATACCACTATCCTATATATCATATCATATACCCCTGTCCCTACCGTCCCTACCATCCCAACTATCCCATCTATAACACTATCCTATATATCATATCATATACCCCTGTCCCTACCGTCCCTACCATCCCAACTATCCCATCTATACCACTATCCTATATATCATATCATATACCCCTGTCCCTACCGTCCCTACCATCCCAACTATCCCATCTATACCACTATTCTATATATCATATCATATACCCCTGTCCCTACCGTCCCTACCATCCCAATCATCCCATATTTACCACTATCCTATATATCATATCATATACCCCTGTCCCTACCATTCCATCTATACCACTGTCCCTATATCATATCAAATACCCCTGTCCCTACCGTCCCTACCATCCCAACCATCCCATCTATACCAGTATCCTATATATCATATCATATACCCCTGTCCCTACCGTCCCTACCATCCCAACTATCCCATCTATACCACTATCCTATATATCATATCATATACCCCTGTCCCTACCGTCCCTACCATCCCAACTATCCCATCTATACCACTATCCTATATATCATATTATATACCCCTGTCCCTACCGTCCCTACCATCCCAACTATCCCATCTATAACACTATCCTATATATCATATCATATACTCCTGTCCCTACCGTCCCTACCATCCCAACTATCCCATCTATACCACTATCCTATATATCATATCATATACCCCTGTCCCTACCGTCCCTACCATCCCAACTATCCCATCTATACCACTATTCTATATATCATATCATATACCCCTGTCCCTACCGTCCCTACCATCCCAACCATCCCATCTATACCAGTATCCTATATATCATATCATATACCCCTGTCCCTACCGTCCCTACCATCCCAACTATCCCTTCTATACCAGTATCCTATATATCATATCATATACCCCTGTCCTTACCGTCCCTACCATCCCAACTATCCCATCTATACCACTATTCTATATATCATATCATATACCCCTGTCCCTACCGTCCCTACCATCCCAATCATCCCATATTTACCACTATCCTATATATCATATCATATACCCCTGTCCCTACCATCCCATCTATACCACTGTCCCTATATCATATCAAATACCCCTGTCCCTACCGTCCCTACCATCCCAACCATCCCATATATACCAGTATCCTATATATCATATCATATACCCCTGTCCCTACCGTCCCTACCATCCCAACTATCTTTTCTATACCAGTATCCTATATATCATATCATATACCCCTGTCCTTACCGTCCCTACCATCCCAACTATCCCATCTATACCAGTATCCTATATATCATATCATATACCCCTGTCCCTACCGTCCCTACCATCCCAACTATCCCATCTATACCACTATCCTATATATCATATCATATACCCCTGTCCCTACCGTCCCTACCATCCCAACTATCCCATCTATACCACTATTCTATATATCATATCATATACCCCTGTCCCTACCGTCCCTACCATCCCAATCATCCCATATTTACCACTATCCTATATATCATATCATATACCCCTGTCCCTACCGTCCCAACCATCCCAACTATCCCATCTATACCAGTATCCTATATATCATATCATAAAGCTCTGTCCCTACCGTCCCTACCATCCCAATCATCCCATCTATACCACTATCCTATATATCATATCATATACCCCTGTCCCTACCATCCCTACCATCCCATCTATACCAGTATCCTATATATCATATCATATACCCCTGTCCATACCGTCCCTAACATCCCAACTATCCCATCTATACCACTATCCTATATATCATATCATATACCCCTGTCCCTACCGTCCCTACCATCCCAACTATCCCATCTATACCACTATCCTATATATCATATCATATACCCCTGTCCCTACCGTCCCTACCATCACAACTATCCCATCTATACCACTATCCTATATATCATATCATATACCCCTGTCCCTACCGTCCCTACCATCCCAACTATCCCATCTATAACACTATCCTATATATCATATCATATACCCCTGTCCCTACCGTCCCTACCATCCCAACTATCCCATCTATACCACTATCCTATATATCATATCATATACCCCTGTCCCTACCGTCCCTACCATCCCAACTATCCCATCTATACCACTATTCTATATATCATATCATATACCCCTGTCCCTACCGTCCCTACCATCCCAATCATCCCATATTTACCACTATCCTATATATCATATCATATACCCCTGTCCCTACCATTCCATCTATACCACTGTCCCTATATCATATCAAATACCCCTGTCCCTACCGTCCCTACCATCCCAACCATCCCATCTATACCAGTATCCTATATATCATATCATATACCCCTGTCCCTACCGTCCCTACCATCCCAACTATCCCTTCTATACCAGTATCCTATATATCATATCATATACCCCTGTCCTTACCGTCCCTACCATCCCAACTATCCCATCTATACCAGTATCCTATATATCATATCATATACCCCTGTCCCTACCGTCCCTACCATCCCAACTATCCCATCTATACCACTATTCTATATATCATATCATATACCCCTGTCCCTACCGTCCCTACCATCCCAATCATCCCATATTTACCACTATCCTATATATCATATCATATACCCCTGTCCCTACCGTCTCTACCATCCCAATCATCCCATCTATACCACTATCCTATATATCATATCATATACCCCGGTCCCTACCGTCCCTACCATCCCAATCATCCCATCTATACCACTATCCTATATATAATATCATATACCCCGGTCCCTACCGTCCCTACCATCCCATCTATACCAGTATCCTATATATCATATCATATACCCCTGTCCCTACCGTCCCTACCATCCCAACTATCCCATCTATACCAGTATCCTATATATCATATCATAAACCCCTGTCCCTACCGTCCCTACCATCCCAATCATCCCATCTATACCAGTATCCTATATATCATATCATATACCCTGTCCCTACCATCCCTACCATCCCAACCATCCCATCTATACCAGTATCCTATATATCATATCATAAACCCCTGTCCCTACCGTCCCTACCATCCCAATCATCCCATCTATACCAGTATCCTATATATCATATCATATACCCTGTCCCTACCATCCCTACCATCCCAACCATCCCATCTATACCAGTATCCTATATATCATATCATATACCCCTGTCCCTACCGTCCCTACCATCCCAACTATCCCATCTATACCAGTATCCTATATATCATATCATATACCCCTGTCCCTACCGTCCCTACCATCCCAACTATCCCATCTATACCACTATCCTATATATCATATCATATACCCCTGTCACTACCGTCCCTACCATCCCAATCATCCCATCTATACCACTATCCTATATATCATATCATATACCCCGGTCCCTACCGTCCCTACCATCCCATCTATACCAGTATCCTATATATCATATCATATACCCCTGTCCCTACCGTCCCTACCATCCCAACTATCCCATCTATACCAGTATCCTATATAATCATAAGACGCTAATCTATGGACAAATTTCTTATTTTTTCACCTAAACTTTGAAATTTTGACCAAAATATGCCAATTTTTCATTTTGTTGGCAAAATTCAAAAAGACAACGGTAATTAAAGTGAAAAAAAATAAGAAAATCGTCCCTAGATTAGTTTCTTAAAATCAAAATCAAATAATTTTGGGATTTTTTTTATTCGAAAATAATTTTGATAGCTTGTCCGAAAAAATGGTCAAAAAAGTCATTTGTTGTGATTTTCTCAAAAAACAATATTTTTGGGCAAAATTAATGTCAAATATATAACAGACATACATAATTGTATTCCTATAGGATTGGCGCACCAATAGAGTAAAATAAATAACCAAAAGAAGGAATGATGGAAGCCTGCTTCCACTGTTCCGTCCAAGGGCGACTGATGATGATGATGATATAAAAGTATCTGACCCAAATACTTTCTAAAAATGTATACTTTTATATACATTTAAATTACAGCACTCACAAAATTCTTACAGTGACTCCCATGAGTCCCCCTTAAAGGGGCATAGAGAGATTGTTCAAAAAATTAAATTCAAATTTGTAACCTTGTTTATATAGATAGAAACCCTCTCATGTAAGATTTTTTACCAACAAATGAGTAAAAATGCAAAATAAAGACATTTTCTGAGCATTTCCGAAGGTATATTAGTGCTTTTCACTTTTGCGTTGGTATTTTGATTAAAATTCGCCATAAATTGAATTAGGGAGGTACTGACAACGCATCACGCAACAAACCATAGCCTGTCTTCAAGGTTATTTTGAATACACATGAAAGAAACAAGTTAAAAGCCATTTGTGGCCTTTTATATGAATTACAGCACTCACAAAATTCTTGAAGTGACTCCCTTGAGTCCCCTAAGGGGCATAGAGAGATTTTTCAAAAAAATGAAATTCAAAATTTTAACCTTGTTTATATAGATGATATACATAGAAACCATTGGTGAAGTTCGATAGGATCTCTATTGAAATTAAAAATTCTAGCAAATCCATGAATTTGACATTAAAAGCTGCAAATTAAGCTCTATAATTTTAGGTGGTAGTTGGTACATTTGTAAACATTACGTATATGTGAAACCACAACTTCTGCAAAAAAATGGGAGGGCTCTCTCCATGAAGGATCTCTTTGTGCCCCTTTAACTACACATAATTTTAGAACAAAAACAAAACTAACAAATTCTCATACCAATTTTTAAAATAAATAATAGTGAAATACCAATAAGTTTTCAATTTTGCTCATACAAAAATACCAGAATAAAGAATACATTGTACGCACAACATATCTGATTTCCAGGTAACCATTGAGAGTGGCGTATCCAGGGGGTCAATTGTGGCAAGGCCCAAATGTTATAGAAAATTGGCCTGATCGTAAGGAGAAAAGGGTCTCAAATTGGATGATTTAGCAGCGTTTGTATTCTTTTCCGATATTTTTCTCTAACCCCTATCGCAATGGCTACGCCACTGTACAGCGTGTCCCAAAAAACTGGGTTCAAAAGTTTGCGAGCTTTATAACTAAAAAAAAATTAGGAAACATGGATAGTTCATATTTAGGGATATTAAACAAAATATGCCTGACTTTAATTGGTTAAACTCTGTGATTAATCCAACTTTTTGAAATACAAAGATTTTAATAGAGTGTGGTCAAAAGTCATTTGTCCCACTTTTCAAGGAAAACCCCCATGTTGCAATGTGTTGCAATTGCGCATCGTTGTAACTTCATCAACGTTTTGCTTTTGCATTCATTCTTTACAAAGACTTGGGCAGTAAAAAAAAATATCTGGGTCATATTGCAATAAAACAAGTTCATTATTTACATAAACATTAAAACAAAGTGTTCTTTGTTATAGTCCGAGCTTTTGTTAAGTTCTTTCGGAGCATAAACCCCATGCCGGGAAAACTGCAGATAGCACAGTGTCATGCAATGCACGGATGGTTTATTCCTTAAATCGGGACAAATGGGTTCTGACTACGCTCTATTCAAATCTTTGTATATCAGAAAGTTTAAATTGGATTGGTCTCCGAATTTACCAAATTAAGATCAGGTATATTCTATTTGATATCCTGAAATATAAACTATCTATGTTTCCTAATTATTTCGTTATAAGCTCGCAAGCTTTTGAACCCAGTTTTTTGGGACACGCTGTAAATCAGGGTTCACAAATCCCAAGATATTTAATAACATATGTGTTTATAAACCTGGTGTATCCATCATCATACACGATGATCAAGGCGCGATTGTTATTATTGCGCTGCCATTAGGAAATCATTACATTCATTTCGCTTCATTACGTAATGCTGCTGTCAATGCGCATATCCATATCTGCACTTATATAGGCCTATGTAAATTATTAGTTCATAAATATTAGTCATTAAACGTATTGGTATAAAGCGGTATTTATATTAAAATGGTCTGTTGCGCTGTAAAACGTTTATTCTTGCTCGTTTAAAATCATAATATTATCTTTAAAATATCTTCAATTTCATCATGACCAGTGTCAAATGAAAGGTGCTGATGTCCGCTATTATACAATGTATGATGATGCCCATAAATACAGCGTCTGTGGCATAAATGAGATTGAATCAAGACTATTCTTTTCTCATGTCTGAAGGTTGACAGCAAAATTGTTAACTTTATTTGTTGGGAGAGGGAGAGCCTGTTTTTAATTCAACCAGCATGCCTATATAGGCTTTTTAAGCCTGACCCGAGCAATTTGCTTGAGTCTGGTCCCTTCAGGATACTGAATGTCTCGACCGTTGATGATTATATAGATGATTTTCCACCATATCGTCGATTTGCTGTCCAGAAGTCGTCTCATAGTAAAAGTTTTTGAAGTCGATAGGTTTTAAGAAAATATGCATTTACACTCCAAAATAGCCTCTAAAATCACTCCAATCACCACCATCTTTATAGTTTAAACAAATTTACACAACCCCCCTGTTCAAAAATAAAAAGTTACATAACCCCCCCCCCCATTTCAACATATGAAAGTTACATGACCCACCCTATAGTTTACCCCCCCCCCCCCCCCCCACGCCCCCCCCCCCCCCCACTCCACCATAATTAATGAACGGTCCCCATGGACAGGGGTATATGATATGATATATAGGATACTGGTATAGATGGGATGGTTGGGATGGTAGGGACGGTAGGGACGGTAGGGACAGGGGTATATGACATGATATACAGGATAGTGGTATAAATGGGATGGTTGGGATGGTAGGGACGGTAGGGACAGGGGTATATGATATGATATATAGGATAGTGGTATAGATGGGATGGTTGGGATGGTAGGGACGGTAGGGACAGGGGTATATGATATGATATATAGGATAGTGGTATAGATGGGATAGTTGGGATGGTAGGCACGGTAGGGACAGGGGTATATGATATGATATATAGGATAGTGGTATAGATGGGATAGGTGGGATGGTAGGGACGGTAGGGTCAGGGGTATTTAATATGATATATAGGATACTGGTATAGATTGGATGGTTTGGATGGTAGGGACGGTAGGGACAGGAGGATATGATATGATATATAGGATAGTGGTATAGATGGGATGGTAGGAACGGTAGGGACATGGGTATTTGATATGATAATGGTATAGATGGGATGGTAGGGACGGTAGTGACAGGAGGATATGATATGATATATAGGATAGTGGTATAGATGGGATGGTTGGGATAGTAGGGACGGTAGGGACAGGGGTATTTGATATGATATTAAGGATACTGGTATAGATGGGATGGTTGGGATGGAAGGGACGGGTAGGGACAGGGGTATATGATATGACATATAGGATAGTGGTATAGATGGGATAGTTGGGATGGTAGGGACGGTAGGGACAGGGGTATATGATATGATATATAGGATACTGGTATAGTTGGGATGGTAGGGACGGTAAGGACAGGGGTATATGATATGATATATAGGATACTGGTATAGAAGGGATAATTGGGATGGTAGGGACGGTAGGGACGGGTATTTGATATGATATAGGGACAGTGGTATAGATGGGATGGTAGAGACAGGGGTATATGATATGATGTATAGAATAGTGGTATAGATGGAATAGTTGGGATGGTAGGGACGGTAGGGACAGGGGTATATGATATGATATATAGGATACTGGTATAGATGGGATGGTTGGGATGGTAGGGACGGTAGGGACAGGTATATATGATATGATATATAGAATAGTGGTATATATGGGATGATTGGGATGGTAGGGACGGTAGGGACAGGGGTATATGATATGATATATAGGATAGTGGTGTATATGGGATAGTTGGGATGGTAGGGACGGTAGGGACAGGGGTATATGATATGATATATAGGATAGTGGTATAGATGGGATAGTTGGGAGGGTAGGGACAGGGATATATGATATGATATATATAGGATAGTGGTATAGATGGGATGATTGGGATGGTAGGGACGGTAGGGACAGGGGTATTTGATATGATATAGGGACAGTGGTATAGATGGGATGATTGGGATGGTAGGGACGGTAGGGACAGGGGTATTTGATATGATATAGGGACAGTGGTATAGATGGGATGGTAGGGACAGGGGTATATGATATGATATATAGGATAGTGGTATAGATGGGATAGGTGGGATGGTAGGGACGGTAGGGTCAGGGGTATATGATATGATATATAGGATACTGGTATAGATGGGATAGTTGGGATGGTAGGGACGGTAGGGACAGGAGGATATGATATGATATATAGGATAGTGGTATAGATGGGATGGTAGGAACGGTAGGGACAGGGGTATTTGATATGATAATGGTATAGATGGGATGGTAGGGACGGTAGTGACAGGAGGATATGATATGATATATAGGATAGTGGTATAGATGGGATGGTTGGGATAGTAGGGACGGTAGGGACAGGGGTATTTGATATGATATTAAGGATACTGGTATAGATGGGATGGTTGGGATGGAAGGGACGGGTAGGGACAGGGGTATATGATATGACATATAGGATAGTGGTATAGATGGGATAGTTGGGATGGTAGGGACGGTAGGGACAGGGGTATATGATATGATATATAGGATACTGGTATAGTTGGGATGGTAGGGACGGTAAGGACAGGGGTATATGATATGATATATAGGATACTGGTATAGAAGGGATAATTGGGATGGTAGGGACGGTAGGGACGGGTATTTGATATGATATAGGGACAGTGGTATAGATGGGATGGTAGAGACAGGGGTATATGATATGATGTATAGAATAGTGGTATAGATGGAATAGTTGGGATGGTAGGGACGGTAGGGACAGGGGTATATGATATGATATATAGGATACTGGTATAGATGGGATGGTTGGGATGGTAGGGACGGTAGGGACAGGTATATATGATATGATATATAGAATAGTGGTATATATGGGATGATTGGGATAATAGGGACGGTAGGGACAGGGGTATATGATATGATATATAGGATAGTGGTGTATATGGGATAGTTGGGATGGTAGGGACGGTAGGGACAGGGGTATATGATATGATATATAGGATAGTGGTATAGATGGGATAGTTGGGAGGGTAGGGACAGGGATATATGATATGATATATATAGGATAGTGGTATAGATGGGATGATTGGGATGGTAGGGACGGTAGGGACAGGGGTATTTGATATGATATAGGGACAGTGGTATAGATGGGATGATTGGGATGGTAGGGACGGTAGGGACAGGGGTATTTGATATGATATAGGGACAGTGGTATAGATGGGATGGTAGGGACAGGGGTATATGATATGATATATAGGATAGTGGTATAGATGGGATAGTTGGGATGGTAGGGACGGTAGGGACAGGGGTATATGATATGATATATAGGATACTGGTATAGATGGGATAGTTGGGATGGTAGGGACGGTAGGGACAGGGGTATATGATATGATATATAGGATACTGGTATAGATGGGATGGTTGGGATGGTAGGGACGGTAGGGACAGGGGTATTTGATATGATATAGGGACAGTGGTATAGATGGGATGGTAGGGACAGGGGTATATGATATGATATATAGGACAGTGGTATAGATGGGATGGTTGGGATGGTAGGGACGGTAGGGACAGGGGTATATGATATGATATATAGGATAGTGGTATAGATGGGATAGTTGGGATGGTAGGGACGGTAGGGACAGGGGTATATGATATGATATATAGGATACTGGTATAGATGGGATAGTTGGGATGGTAGGGACGGTAGGGACAGGGGTATATGATATGATATATAGGATACTGGTATAGATGGGATGGTTGGGATGGTAGGGACGGTAGGGACAGGGGTATTTGATATGATATAGGGACAGTGGTATAGATGGGATGGTAGGGACAGGGGTATATGATATGATATATAGGAGAGTGGTATAGATGGGATGGTTGGGATGGTAGGGACGGTAGGGACAGCGGTATATGGTATGATATATGATATATAGGATAGTGGTATAGATGGGATGATTGGGATGGTAGGGACGATAGGGACAGTGGTATTTGATATGATATATAGAATCCTGGTATAGATGGGATAGTTGGGATGGTAGGGACGGTAGGGACAGGGGTATATGATATGATATATAGGATACTGGTATAGATGGGATAGTTGGGATGGTAGGGACGGTAGGGACAGGGGTATATGATATGATATATAGGATACTGGTATAGATGGGATGGTTGGGATGGTAGGGACGGTAGGGACAGGGGTATTTGATATGATATAGGGACAGTGGTATAGATGGGATGGTAGGGACAGGGGTATATGATATGATATATAGGACAGTGGTATAGATGGGATGGTTGGGATGGTAGGGACGGTAGGGACAGCGGTATATGGTATGATATATGATATATAGGATAGTGGTATAGATGGGATGATTGGGATGGTAGGGACGATAGGGACAGGGGTATTTGATATGATATATAGAATACTGGTATAGATGGGATAGTTGGGATGGTAGGGACGGTAGGGACAGGGGTATATGATATGATATATAGGATAGTGGTATAGATGGGATGATTGGGATGGTAGGGACGGTAGGGACAGGGGTATTTGATATGATATAGGGACTGTGGTATAGATGGGATGGTTGGGATAGTGGGGACGGTAGGGACAGGGGTATATGATATGATATATAGGATAGTGGTATAGATGGGATAGTTGGGATGGTAGGGACGGTAGGGACAGGGGTATAAGATATGATATATAGGATAGTGGAATAGATGGGATGATTGGGATGGTAGGGACGGTATGGACAGGGGTATTTGATATGATATATGGACAGTGGTATAGATGGGATGGTTGGGATGGTAGGGACAGGGGTATATGATGTATAGGATAGTGGTATAGATGGGATAGTTGGGATGGTAGGGACGGTAGGGACAGGGGTATATATGATATGATATATAGGATAGTGGTATAGATGGGATGGTTGGGATAGTAGGGACGGTAGGGACAGCGGTATATGATATGATATATAGGATAGTGGTATAGATGGGATGATTGGGATGGTAGGGACGGTAGGGACAGGGGTATTTGATATAATATAGGGACAGTAAAATAGATGGGATGGTTGGGATGGTAGGGACGGTAGGGACAGGGGTATAGGATATAATATAGGATAGTGGTATAGATGGGATGGTTGGGATGGTATGGACGGTAGGGACAGGGGTATATATGATATGATATATAGGATAGTGGTATAGATGGGATGGTGGGATGGTAGGGACGGTAGGGACAGCGGTATATGGTATGATATATAGTATAGTGGTATAGATGGGATGTTTGGGATCGTAGGGACGGTAGGGACAGGGGTATATGATATGATATATAGGATAGTGGTATAGATGGGATGGTTGGGATGGTAGGGACGGTAGGGACAGCGGTATATGGTATGATATATAAGATAGTGGTATAGATAGGATGATTGGGATAGTAGGGACGGTAGGGACAGGGGTATTTGATATGATATAGGGACAGTGGTATAGATGGGATGGTTGGGATGGTAGGGACGGTAGGGACAGGGGTATATGATATAATATAGGATAGTGGTATAGATGGGATGGTTGGGATGGTAGGGACGGTAGGGACAGCGGTATATGATATGATATATAGGATAGTGGTATAGATGGGATGATTGGGATGGTAGAGACGGTAGGGACAGGGGTATATGATATGATATATAGGATAGTGGTATAGATGGGATGATTGGGATGGTAGGGACGGTAGGGACAGGGGTATACGATATGATATATAGGATAGTGGTATAGATGGGATGGTTGGGATGGTAGGGACGGTAGTGACAGGGGTATATGATATGTAGGATAGTGGTATAGATGGGATAGTTGGGATGGTAGGGACGGTAGGGACAGGGGTATATGATATGATATATAGGATAGTGGTATAGATGGGATGATTGGGATGGTAGGGACGGTAGGGACAGGGGTATTTGATATGATATAGGGACAGTGGTATAGATGGGATGGTTGGGATGGTAGGGACGGTAGGAGAAGGTGTATATGATATGATATATAGGATAGTGGTATAGATGGGATGATTGGGATGGTAGGGACGGTAGGGACAGGGGTATTTGATATGATATAGGGACAGTGGTATAGATGGGATGGTTGGGATGGTAGGGACGGTAGGGACAGGGGTATATTATATGATATATAGGATAGTGGTATAGATGGGATGATTAGGATAGTAGGGACAGGGGTATTTGATATGATATATAGGATAGTGGTATAGATGGGATGGTTGGGATGGTAGGGACGGTAGGGACAGGGGTATATGATATGATATATAGGATAGTGGTATAGATGGGATGATTAGGATAGTAGGGACAGGGGTATTTGATATGATATATAGGATAGTGGTATAGATGGGATGGTTGGGATGGTAGGGCCGGTAGGGACAGGGGTATATGATATGATATATAGGATAGTGGTATAGATGGGATAGTTGGGATGGTAGGGACGGTAGGGACAGGGGTATATGATATGATATAGGGACAGTGGTATAGATGGGATGGTTGGGATGGTAGGGACGGTAGGGACAGGGGTATATGATATGATATATAGGATAGTGGTATAGATGGGATAGTTGGGATGGTAGGGACGGTAGGGACAGGGGTATATGATATGATATATAGGATACTGGTATAGATAAGATGATTGGGATGGTAGGGACGGTAGGGACAGGGGTATTTGACATGATATATAGGATAGTGGTATAGATGGGATGGTTGGGATGGTAGGGACGGTAGGGATAGGGGTATATGACATGATATATAGGATACTGGTAGAGATGGGATGGTTGGGATGGTAGAGACAGGGGTATTTGATATGATATATAGGATAGTGGTATAGATGGGATGGTTGGGATGGTAGGGACGGTAGGGACAGGGGTATATGATATGATATATAGGATAGTGGTATAGATGGGATGATTGGGATGGTAGGGACGGTAGGGACAGGGGTATACGATATGATATATAGGATAGTGGTATAGATGGGATGGTTGGGATGGTAGGGACGGTAGTGACAGGGGTATATGATATGTAGGATAGTGGTATAGATGGGATAGTTGGGATGGTAGGGACGGTAGGGACAGGGGTATTTGATATGATATAGGGACAGTGGTATAGATGGGATGGTTGGGATGGTAGGGACAGGGGTATATGATGTGTAGGATAGTGGTATAGATGGGATAGTTGGGATGGTAGGGACGGTAGGGACAGGGGTATATATGATATGATATATAGGATAGTGGTATAGATGGGATGGTTGGGATGGTAGGGACGGTAGGGACAGCGGTATATGATATGATATATAGGATAGTGGTATAGATGGGATGATTGGGATGGTAGGGACGGTAGGGACAGGGGTATTTGATATAATATAGGGACAGTAAAATAGATGGGATGGTTGGGATGGTAGGGACGGTAGGGACAGGGGTATATGATATAATATAGGATAGTGGTATAGATGGGATGGTTGGGATGGTAGGGACGGTAGGGACAGGGGTATATGATATGATATATAGGATAGTGGTATAGATGGGATGATTGGGATGGTAGGGACGGTAGGGACAGGGGTATATGACATGATATATAGGATAGTTGTATAAATGGGATGATTGGGATGGTAGGGACGGTAGGGACAGGGGTATTTGATATGATATAGTGACAGTGGTATAGATGGGATGGTTGGGATGGTAGGGACGGTAGGGACAGGGGTATATGACATGATATATAGGATAGTGGTATAGATGGGATGGTAGGGACGGTAGGGACAGGGGTATATAGGATAGTGGTATAGATGGGATGGTAGGGACGGTAGGGACAGGGGTATATGACATGATATATAGGATAGTGGTATAGATGGGATGGTTGGGATGGTAGGGACGGTAGGGACAGGGGTATATGATATGATATATAGGATAGTGGTATAGATGGGATGATTGGGATGGTAGGGACGGTAGGGACAGGGGTATATGACATGATATATAGGATAGTGGTATAGATGGGATGATTGGGATGGTAGGGACGGTAGGGACAGGGGTATTTGATATGATATAGGGACAGTGGTATAGATGGGATGGTTGGGATGGTAGGGACGGTAGGGACAGGGGTATATGACATGATATACAGGATAGTGGTATAGATGGGATGGTTGGGATGGTTGGGATGGTAGGGACGGTAGGGACTGGGTATATGACATGATATATAGGATAGTGGTATAGATGGGATGGTTGGGATTGTAGGGACGGTAGGGACAGGGGTATTTGACATGATATATAGGATAGTGGTATAGATGGGATGGTTGGGATGGTAGGGACGGTAGGGACAGGGGTATATGACATGATATATAGGATAGTGGTATAGATGGGATGGTTGGGATGGTAAGGACGGTAGGGACAGGGGTATATGATATGATATATAGGATAGTGGTATAGATGGGATGATTGGGATGGTAGGGACGGTAGGGACAGGGGTATATGATATGATATATAGGATAGTGGTATAGATGGGATGATTGGGATGGTAGGGACGGTAGGGACAGGGGTATATGACATGATATATAGGATAGTGGTATAGATGGGATGATTGGGATGGTAGGGACGGTAGGGACAGGGGTATTTGATATGATATAGGGACAGTGGTATAGATGGGATGGTTGGGATGGTAGGGACGGTAGGGACAGGGTTATATGACATGATATATAGGATAGTGGTATAGATGGGATGATTGGGATGGTAGGGACGGTAGGGACAGGGGTATATGACATGATATATAGGATAGATAGGCTATGGGATAGAGGGATGGAGGTGGTGATAGTAGGGATAGCTAATGGTATACTGTAGGCATTATAATATCAGTATTAATATTCATATAAATGCATATAATTAACATAAATTTATACTTATATACATGAATATTAATAACAAAATGGCTACTATACATTTGCATAGATATGACTTCTTATATGGTAGCATAACTGAACTACCGAGGCTAATAGATACAATGCATTATAATTAATAAGCATGGATACAATTGCCGGGGATACACAGTGAGATAAATATGTAACTCATAGGCCTATGCACATATTGATGATATGCGGTATTTCAACAGAAGGGTTAGGGTAGGACTGGTTTCGAAACTCAGTTATGATATGAGAGATTCTCTTCAACCACGCCGTTTTATGGCAATATAGGGGTGGAGCAATACATTTAAGAAAATTCATGCTATATGCAGTATTGTTTATGTTATCAAAACATATCTTTATTCCGTACAAGTTTATACGGTATGATTTTGGACCTTAGTGAGGCTGTTGTAATGGGATAAGTGTAATCATTATATTCACATTTGTACATGACAAAGATGTTAGGTTCAAAAATAATAAAATAAAATAAACAATTGCTATCTTAATTAGTAATTAATATGTATATTAAGTTGGGTTCCTTGGCCGGGATAAACAAATTCATTCCCACGCTAAGTCAATTAAAGGGACATTAAGTGGTGTTGAAAATTTTAAAATGTTTAAAAATTTACTTCAGAATTCAAGATGAACATTAAAAATTGCCATTATTGTTGTTTCTACTAACAAAAACACAGCAAAACTTGATTAAAACAATAGCATCGCTATTTATTGAAAAACGCCCTCTATGCAAATATGGTTCGCGTTATGTATCACGCGTACTGCAGGGGGAAACTGTCGGACGTAAAATGCTCGTCCCGGCTGTACGAGCATTTTTGAATCGACGTTTCCTTGTACAAAGAGAGCTGATTTTTCTTAATCCTTAAGTTCATACATGTAATACAATTATAAAAATATACTAATCTCAGTTTTTATCATAATTGAGGGCGCAGCCTCCAACACATCTCTTAGTGCCCCTTGAAGCATTGGAGTGTAAGATCGAAGGCATTGAAATGGGCATTTGGATACGCCGGCTCGAGCCGGGCCGGATTTGGGTGTTGACGGATAATGTGTGTTCAGATAGCGGAAGCCTTGATCCACCATTGATCATGGCTTTAAAATCAGAGGGGCAATGAGCACTGTCAGGTAGCAGCCCCTGATGTGTGTCTGTCTTTTGGGTATTAACCCTGTGGTCTAATTTGCCCGTGGAATTAAATAGTTCGCCTTTGTAAATTTGTAGATCAAGAAAGGTGACTAGTTTGTCAGAGGTTTCAATATTAGTGTTGGATGTGCAGTATTCATTTTAGACATAAGGCCTTCAAGTTCAGATCTAGGGCCGTTGTAGAACATCAAAATATCGTCACGGTATCGGCGATAGAATGTGATGTTTTTGTCAGTATTAGATTGAACCATGGACTGATAAGTCCATGATTGCATGACCAAATCCGAAATTTCTGGCGAGCTGATGTTACCCTGACTCGCTCCGTATGTTTGTGTGTAGAATTGACCATCAAATTCAAAACAATTTCTTTTCAGAATGAGTTCGAGAATTTTACGCACTAGGTATGATGACCGTGGTTTCGGTATTTGATATTTAATGTTTGATTTTTCCAATCTACCAATGACAATTTTAATGCATTTATCCTGTGGTATATTCGTAGCACAGCGATGGAATTACCCACATGACTTTCTACCCGGGGTAGACCGACCCGGGGTGGACCAACCCCGAGTGGACTATAACTTTTGGACTTGTATTAATTTTTAATTGGTGTTGATGTCACTGTCAGATCTTAAAGTTATTTGAACATAGTAAACCCAGGGTGATATTTGCTGACATATTGTTAACGTTAAGTCGTCAATCAAATTCATTTGTCAACTCTGAGTAATCACAGTCTGCTTATATCAGATCTTAAATTATATGAACATAGTCAACCCAGGGTGTTCTTATTCTTTGCCGACATGTTGTCAACAAGTAATTTGAACATCGTCAACCCATAGTGACCTGGGGGGGGGGGGGGGGGGGGGGGGCGGGGTAGGATCATTGGTAGGATCAAAAAAAATTCGCACGCTCCAAAAATTTCGCACGGTCACAAAAGGGTGCAGGGTCACAAAATTTCGCACGGTCACAAAATTTCGAAGTCCAAATAGCACAACATTCAACAAATAATGCCCAATCCTCAGTGTTTTTTGGCCTAGGCCCTATTATTTTTTTTGCGCGCAAATTTAGCGTCCCGGTAGTGCGGATTTAGCGTCCCGGTATTTGGAGCCAGGGGGGGGGGGGGGGCAACTTGCCCCCACCCCCCCCCCCCCCCCCTTCACCCCCGGTCGGTACGCCACTGCCACGGTATGATTACGCGGTAGTACATTCACGCAACGCACAATATCGTGCAATTCTAGTGGCATTTTTGAGCCAAATTCGAGAGCTGTTTTTGCTTTTTTTGGAGCCAATTGCTTACCAATTTCACTGGAATATACTTTATCACACTTCCAGTTATTTCCTCTATATTTCATGCAAAGTAGGCGACACTTTCCAGATTTATAGTAAGATACTGTTTCCAATATCAAGCAACACTGGAACAAAACGTTCCAGTAGGCCTACATGTAGGGATCAATACCGGAACATTTTTATATGTTCCAGTATCGGGCAATGGGACAACAACAAAATTCACTGAAAACATTACACAACAACGTTTTGATCATAAAATTATTCAAAAAAAGAAATTAAATGTTTCGGTCTTCGTTTTTTTAAATTGTTTAAATTTTATTTATAACAATAGGCTGAAGAGCCAGGACAAAATCCAATAGTGACAAGCACTAAATTAAAGGGATGCCCGAACATCAAAAAGTCTGTCAAGAGTATTTCAGACCAAAAGTATCAATGTCATTGGAGATTCTCACATCTTTGTAGGGTGGATCGCGTCTCGCGAAGATATGGAGTGTATGTAGAGTGAGTATACTATAGACCATTTCAAATTGAGATTGGAAATCTTCGAAAAAACAGGTCACGTGGAGTAGGTGCGTAGTGCGTTCTTCGCAACAGTTGATCGCATTTATAGCATTGGTTGTCCGCCTAGCGATTTACTATGTTTTAACATAGTAAAATAACATAGCGTGTTTTAACATAGTAAAGTAACATATCGTGTATGTTAAAACATACACGTGTACACCCATGAGAAGTAAAACGTGGAACGAGACTATTTTGTTTTTATCAACAATGGCGTCGACCGGCAACTTTCCAAATGTATCGAGCAGAACGGTAAAATGTGAAAATATTACCCCGAATATCTTTTATCTCACCGTTTTTGTTACTGAAACACCGCAACATACAACTTTGTGAGGGATACAATCTATCACCAACACTAGCGCAATTTACTATACCTCATAAATATTCATTAGCTAATCGCGGTTTCCTATTGGTCTATTCCGTTAGCTACGCACTTCAGTATTTAGCCTACTTCCTCGCGTACGGGAAAGACGCATACGCGGGGGGAAAATAAGGGTACTACCGAACCCCTAGGAGGCAACTACCGCACCCCCTGAACGAAACAGTCTCATCCCCTGAACGAAGCAGTTCCACAAACGTATACACGTCACATTGTATAGAACTTTGCATTCTGGCGACGAGCATGGTTATTTTGTTGTTGTCAAAACATGCAAAATGGCGTCGTCTGCTGCTGGTCGTTTTGCGGAACTGTCAGAGACGGATTTAGTTGTAAGTTTTTATAATTTCGTGATGAATATTTATGATGTATAGTAAAACAAATACAACATGGTTTATATCGGGAAGTAGTGTGAATTACTGGCCCCTCGGTGTTGGATGAGTGCGTCTACTTCCCTCCGCTACGCGTCGGGAAGTAGACGCACTCATCCAACACCTCGGGGCCAGTAATTCACACTACTTCCCTCTATACCATGTTGTATCTGTATACTACCACACGGGCAGACGGCCGACGGGTGAAACCCCCTTTTTCCGGCACATGGACAGACTTGTGAGCTCACAAGTCATGTAATCGAGCGTCAAAACACTCGGAAACATTCGGAACCGATCGTATATTTTCGGATTTGAAATGGTCTATAGTGAGTGAGCGGTCGGTAGTGTTCTTTTAGTGTCAATGCACCTACACCTCCCATAATTGAAGAACTTTATAGTTTCTTGTCCCTAAACTTTTATTTCATTTGTACTCATTCATAAAACATTGGTGATTTCAGGAACTTTCACGGAGTAAACCAATTTACGAACGCTAACACAAAATATATGAAACTTATCAAGCGCTGTAACTTTTGAACTATTATTGTGATGTATATAAAAGTATACATTTTTGGGAACAAAATGAGTCAGAGAATCCATTTTTGATATCAAATTTCACTAAATATGCTGATTTTTGTATTATTTTGTATGTTAGACAAGGGTTAGACAGGTGAAAATAAAATAAATTAATTACAAGTTATCTTTTCCCATAACCTACAGTCTCGAACCAGATGAAATTACAGTGATAACTTGCGCAAGAAATTGTTCATTACAGGCACGTGACCCCCTGGCATAGTGGACTAAGACAGTGTATTCCATGCTGGAGGACCCGAATTCGAATCCCGTCGCCGGCAAGTCCGGATTTCCCCGCTAAAATTTTCCCATTTCCACCCCTGGATAGTTTTTTCAACATTTACGTCCCAAAAGTGTTAGGGTTAAAATGGATAACAAAATCATCTTTTGTCACACTTTCTCAAAAGAAAGGAAATAACCCAGTCTGATTTGCCGTGTTTTCTCATGTACAGGAGAGTTTATATCATTGAAAGTTTTTTGGTATACGACTGTCTTTAAGATGTCCAATTTTCGGTTGTCGTTTTTTCTTCTCAGGGAAAGGGACTCTTGGAGCCCTGTTTTAGGAGGAGCGGTCTTATAATATCTCCCACTAGGGAGTTATGAACCTTTTTTTTATATGTCATCATCATTCATATAACTCGGGTACTTGCGCAATCGATAAAACATGAAAAGAATCCGTCTACCCTCATTTTCCTTACCTTCATCATGCTTCTTCTATGGAATGTTGCTGTATAGATTTCAGCAAAGAAACCCTTACACTCTTTTAAGACAAAGGTATTGGGTTACTCCTTCATGTAATATCGCACGAAATAACATTATAACATATATGAATATAGCACGAAATATTAGCACGAAATATAATATATACATAATTATAACGCAAAATATAATACATCAATATAGCACGAACATCAAAATAGCACGAAATATATACATTGATACCATTATGTCTTTATATCATACATTTAATTACCTTTTCCCCTGTGACATTGTGTCATCTGTGACATGGCGGGTTTAATTCGTTTCATATAACGAATTATGATTGTACAGATTGTGCGTTTCTTAATTTTTAAATTAATATTTTTAATTTTTATGTTTTACATTTTTAAATTTTAAATTTTAAATTTTTAAATTTTAAATTTCAAATTTTTAAATTTTAAATTTCAAATTTTTAAATTTTAAATTTCAAATTTTTAAATTTTAAATTTCAAATTTTTAAATTTTTAATTTGAATTTTTAATTGATTGATTTTATCTTTGTGCGGCGCATTGTGTTTCCTTGCGGTTTGAAATGCGTCTTTTAAATGCCTGTTTATTATATTATTATTATATACTATTATGTCTTTATTTATCATACATTTAATTACTTTTTCGCCTGTGACAGTGTGTCATCTGTGACATGACGGAATTAAATTCATTCTATATACTATTATGTCTTTTTATATTATACATTTAATTACTTTTTCGCCTGTGACATTGTGTCATCTGTGACATGACGGATTTAATTCATTCTATATACTATTATGTCTTTTTTATATTATACATTTAATTACTTTTTCATCTGTGACATTGTGTCATCTGTGACATGACGGATTTAATTCATTCTATATACTATTATGTCTTTTTATATTATACATTTAATTACTTTTACCCCTGTGACATTGTGTCATCTGTGACATGACGGGATTAATTCATTCTATATACTATTATGTCTTTATATATCATACATTTAATTACTTTTTCGCCTGTGACATTGTGTCATCTGTGACATGGCGGGTTTAATTCATTCTATATACTATTATGTCTTTTTATATTATACATTTAATTACTTTTTCGCCTGTGACATTGTGTCATCTGTGACATGGCGGGTTTAATTCATTTCATATACTATTATGTCTTTATATATCATACATTTAATTACTTTTTCCCCTGTGACATTGTGTCATCTGTGACATGGCGGGTTTAATTCGTTTCATATACTATTATGTCTTTATATATCATACATTTAATTACTTTTTCGCCTGTGACATTGTGTCATCTGTGTCATGACGGATTTAATTCATTCTATATACAATTATGTCTTTTTATATTATACATTTAAATTACTTTTTCGCCTGTGACATTGTGTCATCTGTGACACGGCCGGATTATATCATTCTATATACTATTATGTCTTTATATATCATACATTTAATTACTTTTTCACCTGTGACATTGTGTCATCTGTGACATGGTGGGTTTAATTCATTCTATATACTGTTATGTCTTTATATATCATACATTTAATTACTTTTTCGCCTGTGACATTGTGTCATCTGTGTCGATGTCATGACGGATTTAATTCATTCTATATACAATTATGTCTTTTTATATTATACATTTAAATTACTTTTTCGCCTGTGATATTGTGTCATCTGTGACATGGCGGGTTTAATTCATTCTATATACTATTATGTCTTTATATATCATACATTTAATTACCTTTTCGCCTGTGACATGACGGATTTAATTCATTCTATATACAATTATGTTTTTTATATTATACAATTAATTACTTTTTCGCCTGTGACATTGTGTCATCTGTGTCATGACGGATTTAATTCATTCTATATACAATTATTCCTTTTTATATTATACATTTAAATTACTTTTTCGCCTGTGATATTGTGTCATCTGTGACATGACGGATTTAATTCATTCTATAAACAATTATGTCTTTTTATATTATACATTTAATTACTTTTTCGCCTGTGACATTGTGTCATCTGTGACATGACGGATTTATTTCATTCTATATACAATTATGTTTTTTACATTATACAATTAATTACTTTTTCGCCTGTGACATTGTGTCATCTGTGACATGGCGGGTTTAATTCATTTCATATACTATTATGTCTTTATATATCATACATTTAATTACTTTTTCGCCTGTGATATTGTGTCATCTGTGTCATGACGGATTTAATTCATTCTATATACAATTATGTCTTTTTATATTATACATTTAAATTACTTTTTCGCCTGTGACATTGTGTCATCTGTGGCATGGCAATGGTAATACCATTTATATTAAGTCATAGTATGTATATATACAATATTTCGTGCTATATTACATGAAGGATACACCGTATTTCCGGACTCGGTTTAACTTTATAAGAATGGGTGCATGTTTAACGTGATGCGAAATCACTTTAAGATTGAAAATAATTTAATAATTTAGATATTTTCAAATGCCGTTTGTTTGACTTACTTGCTTTAGGTCGAGCCTGAGCGAGCGGGCTATTTGATTATGAACAGGCAACATGTGGTATTTTCTTCCCGTGTACACAGAGAATGGTTTAAGCGCCAAAGTGGTGTGTATTGAATGGCATTGAGAATGAACAAATAATAATGATGATAGTAAGTCAAATCCAGTGTTTTTATCAACTCGAGTATATACATAGAAATGCAATACAAGAGTACTTTATGCACAAATCACAAATTTTTGAAATGGCAATTTTTGTATACAACTTACATTAACACTTTCAAAATTTCACAAAAGGGTTTCAAAAATGTCAAAATTATTGAATTTAATCACCATATTTGGAATCGCCATGAGAAATGCATTAAAATAAGTACAAATATGTATGATCCTAATTGGATCAGAAATTCTTGTGATCGACTTTGAAAGTTGGGAAAGGTATCTAACAAATCTGTTTTGTATATGGTAAAACTAAAGTGTTAACAATGTACATTTTTAATTCCCACAAATTTCTAAAATCAACACATTTGAGAAATCTGCTTCTGAAAAAGTGTCTTTGATTGTTACCACTTTGTAGATATAATAGCTTACAAATTAAACTAAATTTCGTCGATTTCATTAAAGATACTCACCCCAAAACACATATAGAAGCAACATCAACTGTGACACCCCTAATCGCTTTGTCTCATAGAACAGCATATTTATTCCGAGAATAGTAAACTAAAACACCTATACGGTCTGCTTGAACATTTTGTATTGGCTTTTCAGTCCCAACTTCTGACTGTGATCCGATCAAAGTAATCCTTTTACCTGACTGAGCGACATCTCAAGCGAGATCGTTTATGGGCATCACAAGCAAGGTTTATGAGATAAATGACTTGCATTAGAAAAAAAGTTCTTGTGTTCATGGTAACAAAAACAAGATAATAGCCTTATTATAAATTGTGTGTGTCGTCATTGTCATGGAAACGATTGTAAATATTCAGCTACCAATCCGTGAGTAGTTGCGTGCGTGAGTGACTAAATTGAAAACAAATGCACGTAATATCATCTCCGTTTTGTATATACAGGGTGTCTTACAAAAGATTACAGCGTATACCTTTAAGTGATCGTAACTTCCTAAGTAGGCCTAAGTGTCGGAATAGAACAATTCAGCGACGCTAATTAAAGTAGTCTAAGGTTAAAAAACATTCAATATGTAATTATAACTACAGGAATTCTCTATGACATTCCTTTAGATCTGCCTTACACCAGTATGACATAGAAGAGTTTGCATTAGCTTTTGCACATGCAACCTCTGAGACCCTAGCCATTCGGGCAATTGCATTTGATTTTGTGTTTTACTAATCTAGTATGGATACTTTCATTATTGGTTTGCTACTAAACAACAATTCTTTACTCCCGTGCTAAACGATAGTTGTAAATTCTCTTTTGCAGCTCGTTCCCAATTCCCATAGCATTTTGATGGAGACTACGAAGAATATGTAGCTTAAGAGCATCCTCAGTTGAAGGAAGTATACGAATTATATCACAGTTCTTTGTTGCAAAGCACTTAATCCCATGTATTCAATGATTCATGATTGTTTCTGTTGCCTTTGTTGTTGTATAATGACGAAAAAGGCGGTCTGTATCGAAGATCGCTTGCACTATGTAAGGCTGTTCTAAACTCCACAATCGGGGCGTAATGACATATTTAGAAGACTTTCCAAATACTCAGAGGAAAGGAGAAGTGCTGGACCTGACGATAGACCTCGAAGTATGATACCACAATTATTAGGTAAATAACGTTGCATATTGCCTTTTCCATGGAGTACAAAGATACAGAGGAAGATTATCTTTATTGATAGAGATGGCCACACATACTTTCCAGTGCGGTAAGTCTATCTCCTCAGCTTTTTTTACGCGCGGTTTCGGTATAAACATGTCACAACATTTAAATGTCGTACAATAAGTGACCTTTAACCTTCAGAATATAGAATTTGACATACAACTGTAGTGAGTGCTAATAGTTTCAATTTCATAAATTCAATTTATATATGCATCCATTCTTAACACTTTCTACGCGGCTGTTAGTTTTACCATATTATACAAAACAGATTTTCAGAAACCTTTCCCAACTTTCAAGGTCTATCTCAAGGATTACAGAACCAATACTTGGCATGTTTGTACTTATTATAACGCAATTATCATGATGATTTCAAATATGGTAATGAAATTCAATAATGCTGACATTTTTGAAACATTTTATGAAGTTTTGGAATGTCGTCTGCAGTGTTAATTTAGACTTGGTATAAGGTGCATTTGATATCTCTACCTTTTGAAAATCAATCACAGATTCAATTTATAGTGAAATAGGTGGCCATAGTGTTCTTAGTATAACTAGAGTTTGCAAGAGAAAAAAGTTTACAGGTTTGTTCCCAAGGGTTTAACCTATCTGAAAACCGTAATTCCAGGAGTAGGCCTATGTTCTGAGGTCATGGGTCAAATCATTTTAAAGCCGAACTTGGAGGTCTGGGGCTCATACTACTGATGGTTCTAGGATGTGATACAATACCTGGTGTGTACCCCATACATGTAGCTAATTCCGAGCCCGTTTATTTCGTTGACATTGCCCCTTTCAATCAATCGTGCCAACCATCCTTTGTCATTAGCAATTCGACAAGCGGATGAAGGCATGTTCAAGGCATTGAAGTCTATGTCTTGCTTAGACTAACAAAGGAAAAGGTTCATGGGTGAGATCAATCTCTCTATCTCGAGAATACACCTCAATTCTGCATGATTCTTCTATCGGAAGAAAATTAAATGCAGCTAGTGGTATGCCTGTCTTGCTTGTCGCGCTGTCTGCCTGTTGGCACAAAGAGGCTGCGTGCTGGAGAACCAAATGCTAATATCAAAAAACCTGACTTGAGGTTGATCTCGCGTAAAGTACGCGTAAATGGGTTTTGACGCGACTTTGATTGAGTATGTTTTAATTAGCTTCCAAATGTCAGAGACTTATATTTCTTAGAATTTTCAAGGATTAACATACCGTATGTAATGTTTGCACGTCAACGATCACACACATCGTGAATTGTAAAACAATCAAATCGTTCTATAAGGGACCGTTCATAATTTACCGGAGGGGGTTGGGGGGGGGGGGGGGGGGCACCAAACAGGGGGGTCATAACTTTAAAGCCAAAATAGACCTCAATCATGGGAAATATGGCTATTTTTCTCGCGCTATGATTTTCGGTGTTTTAAAGCACGTTTAAAGCCAAAATAGACCTAATTATATAAAAAAACCTAGCTACGCCGCTGCATGCCCATGCTGAGAATATGCCCATGTTGACAGCATGCCCCACATACACTGTCTGAAATTATGCATGCCCACACCTACACTGCCTGAAAAAAGTTAAAGTGCTAACTTTTAAGTATCTAGGGAAGGGGGGGGGGGGGGGGGGGGGGGGCGGTGTCATGTGTTTTTTGGTTGTTGCTTTCTTCGGTCCCCCCGGTAGACCGGTAGAAATAATGAACGGTCTCTAAGGACAAACAAATAAACAATCAAACAGAAAACCCTAAAAAAACGTACGAAGAAAGAAAAATTGCATTCAGCATTTTTAATAACTGAAGAGTTCTGAGACAAAACAATTTATAAATCCATCATTATTAAAACCATAAATGCCATCATTAGTAATAGTGCAATTAGATGCATTCCACGTTTTTTAATAACTGAAGATTGTTGAGACAAACGATCTATAAACCGATGCATAATGATGATAAAACCATAAATGCCATCATTAGTAACAGTTCAATTAGATGCATTCCCAATAGAAATAAACTCTTGTGACTTTTTGGGCTATCCTTGGTCTTATCAAAGTGCTTTCTGTCTGTGTTTTTACTATTGTTCTCTTATCGTATTTATTATATTTGATTACGGTATTGTATGTACCATCTATGTGTTTTAATGTGCAATATTGATTTGGCTAAATAAATATGAAATGAAATGAAACATTCCGCGTTTTTTAATAACTGAAGGTTTTTGAGACAAACGACTTATTTATAAAATGTATATTATAATCTTGATATGTTATTGTAATTTTATTCATGCCGATGCCAACATACACCAAAGTTCTTTGCGTTATATAGCTAATGATTTTTATTTGGGTGCCCAACTGTTTTCAAGCTTTGCTCTGATTTGGTCAATAGTATATTAATTGTATTGTCTTTGTATGTACCTCATTTATGGTGAATAAACTGAAACTGAAACTGAAACTGAAACGGTATTATTTCGTACTCAAAAGTATCAGCATGTTATACAGAAACGTTATAATAGATCAACTCACTTAAAGGTGCTATGTATGTATTTGAAATCTATCGTGTTTTTTGTTGTTATCATTTGTAGTTTACTATTTCACCTATGGTTGATTTTGATTTCTATAACAAAATACACGAACAACTATGTTTTGTAATTAGTGGTAAGCATGACCATAACCTCCAAAACAAAACAAATTCCTAAATATTTGAGAGAGATGACGCTCCTTCTCGATACCAAACGACTGAATGTACTTTTAATTACTTATTGAAAGTCAACGGTTTCATCTGAGAGCTCAAGGTCTAATGGTCCTTGTCAATTTCATCGATAATCAAGCTAATGGTCTAACCGATCAGTGACTTTCAAATAAAAGGGATGGCTAAGCCGGTATTTTCTGTTGAAGCTATGTGTCTCCGATTTCATGAGGAAGAATCATACAATGTCACGTAGCCTCTAGCGCTGTCATGAAATAACTCCTCAACAGTAATAAATAACCCGACACTCTCACCTTGAAACTATCATCGATCTGAAAAGATGCACTCATTGTCCTGAGTGCTCGTGGGTTCGAGTTTAGGTGTAAAATAATACCGAAAAGGAAGTTCACAAGCTTGTGAATAAGCTTAGGTTAAGGTCTTGAACCAGCATCTTGGTTTTCCAAACATTACTCCACACGCTTAGAAATGAGTGTCACATTTTGTTGGGTACAAAAGAAATGTGTAGTTTTTTACCCAATATTGTGGTAAACATCGATTTCGTAAAATGACTTTTTACACATGCAATAGTTTACTACTGAATTCCGAGTTTTGTGTCTTACACAACACATAGTGAACATTTTACCCATCAAATAGCTAAAGTTTACCCAACAAAGTTACTCTACACAACCGTGTGCATAATGTTGTGTAAGTGTTACACAACAAAAGGGTAAATTGCCTACACAGAATTATTGGGTAAAGGACATTTACCCAATTCATGTGTACCAAAATGACACTGTTGAGTAAACCTCTTCACAACCCTACACATAATTGGGTCAAAATGGGGAACATGGTCGTTTTGGTTTTAACATTTACCCAACGATATTGTAGTTTTAAACTTTGTTGGGTAAAATTTCTGTGTAGAAAGCCGCGTTACCGATCGATGTAACTATTGTCCAGTCAATGTAAAGTAAACTAGCCGTGCGTGTAGTGTCGCGCGACCATATTATTATCAAGGTCGATTTTCGACGGTTTGCCGGCAACCTGACCTTCACACATCGGTCTCCCTTAAGATAATATAGCATTATAATTTACTAGTGTCGTTATATTGATGCTTTTTATTTCAATCTCAACATTTACCAACTAATTTCAGCAATTTCTTTCTATCTTGTCATATTTAGTCATACAAAATAGTTTATATTAACACAAAACACTTCCACATATCAACTACTTCGTTAGCACAAGTGGCTACAGCGTCAGTCTTTGAATACAGATATTGTGGGTTCGAGGACCGTTCCGGTCAAGTTAAGCTCTTCTAAAAATCTTTAATTCCGTGGATAATAAAATTGCGAAAGAAGATTAGAATGCAAATATGACACCCAAAATGGCTTAAAATATATACCTGCATTTTTTAAATTAATTTATGTGTACCAAAATGACACTTTTGGGTAAAACCTGTTGTGGAAGGTGTTGGGTCAAAATAGGGTGCAAGACTTTAAACACTTCACTGTTTGTTTTTGTTGTTATTAATTTGGCGTTGCGATATTGGTTTAAAAAATCTTGATGATTATTTCACCAGTTTACCCAACATATTCTGGATTGATAATTAAGTTCCATTCCGGGTTCCATTGTATACCAAGTTATTCCTTAAGATAAGTAAAACCTTTTACAGCAATTGCAGATTTATAAAAATATAAATAATCAAGACACGGGCCTACTATCATTTTATACATTTGAAATATAGTGGTAAAAAAGGTACACTTTCCGCCACCTTACCGTCTAATAAAAAAAATACCAGAGTCCAAACAATTAGTAAAAAGATGTCAACGGGCGCATTGATTTTTAGTTGTGGTCACCGGATCTATACCGTTATATACTTGGTCCTCACCGGCCGGGTACTGGGCTCACCGTCCTCATACATTTGTAGCTTACCGTTCTCACCGGGTGCAGAACACCTCCTCATCGTGTCCTCGGTCGATACCGTTCTACACCGAGTCTGTACCGGGTTATTACCGGCCTGGTACCGGGCTCACCGGCCTCATACAGTTCTAGCTTACCGTTCTCACCGTGTCCTCACGTGTGCAAACCACCTCTACACCGGGTCATCACTGGTCGGAACGCCTGGGTACCGGCCGAACCGCCTTGTAGGGCCTCCTCGGGCTTTCTTTTTTGAAATAGTTCAGGCGCTAAACATGTTTTGGTTTTTTGGTTTTGTTTTTTGCCTTACTCACTTTTTGTGAAAGTTTTATTGACTAAATGTACTAGAATTGAGCAAAAATAGTCTGATTTTAACGGTTTGGGGCTATGTTTAGAGAATAATGACTGCATAACAACTGTTTTCGTGAATTTGTTTTGACATCACAGGTTTTTGTTCCGGTCTGAGGAATTGTCCCGAAGGGGCGCAGCCCCTGAGAGACAATTCCGAATGATCAGAACAACAACCGAGGATTTCAAAACACATTCACGAAAATAGTTGTCAAGCAGTCATTATTAAGCTTTAATCGTGTTTCTCATAACTCACTCACTAACGATCACTTTAGCTTTTATTCAAGCAACACACATGATATATAACTGAAGAACTTTATGTCACCTTATGCTTCTAAAATATGAACCATTGAAGTTGTGCAACTGAAATTTTGGAATACAACTATTTTAAGGATGACCCTTCATAGAATAGAAAACATAAGTTGAAAATCGGGCCAGCAATCGGAACACCTACTTTTAATACTTCTTAAATATGTGTAATATATAAAAATGAAACCAAATTACCCTAAAGCAACTGAAAAGCGGGAAAGAAGAAAAAAAAGTCGCAACAGAAAACCCTAAGATGTTAAACATATTGCAATCGTGGGACTCATACTATCATTTAGAACAATTCCATATTGGTAAGCAATAACACCCTCGGGTTCACAGGGTTTTGTGTCCCAAATAAAGATCTATAATGAAGTTGTTTTAGTTAGTGAGTTAGTTAATTAGTTAATTAGTTAGTTGGTAAGTTAGTTAGTTAGTTAGTTAGTTTGTTTGTTTGTTTGTTAGTTAGTTAGTTAGTTAGTTAGTTAGTTAGTTAGTTAGTTAGTTAGTTATTGAAATTCAACTTGAACTCAAAGTATGAAAAATGAATGCAACCATTTTTTAGAATATTATAAGCACACCCAATATTTAGAATGCATCAAAACGATCAGTGGCGGCGGAAGCAAAACCACCCTCGAGTTCACAAGTTTCTGTGTCCCAAATAACGGTCTATAATAAAGTTATTTGTGTTAGTTATTCAACTAGTTAGATTTTCATATTTTGAACTAAAATGTTATTAATAGTCTAGAAAAATGTTCATGAAGCCAGCTTGTGTGACAAATTGAACTTATTGAAGCATAATTTGATGAAACATTGAAGTAATTCGCGCGAAGCACTCAAATGTATGGCCAATTTTAAGACTAAAGATGGTCAAGATGACGTTAAAAACACGTCACTTGTCATTTTTTTCGGAACCACCACAAAACTTCTTTCTTGGGGGTTCAACCTCCTCCGCTTGCAATACCGATGAACACCACGTATATAACACTACACATCGACATCTACATCCCTCCCTGCCCACCTAACTCACCAACATATCTATCATGTCAACTGCCCACATTATAGACATCCGCCTACAATTTGGACAAATACATCCCCAGCTGCTCCCTTTTCCGACTTCCTAATAAGACGACACACAGAACGTATACATATTTCACTAGACTTAAACTTTTAAAATACTATTGCCTATACAACATTGGACCACATGAAACAAAAATATCGTTTTAGGGGTTCTGGATTAAGGTGAGGGGCTACCTTAATTTTGCAAAAAGACACCCATGATATTATCATATTGACATATAAAACATACTTGGATGTAGTTTCAAGTCAAAGGTCACCTAATTTGCATAATAATGGTGGTCATCTTGAATTTTGGGACAAAAAGCAAAATAAAGAGGAAAATCTGATCTTTCACTTCAATACTATTTTTTTAAAACCTGTTCTACTCATTATATGGTAGCCCATTACCTTAAAACAACGGCCCTTCAGTAACATCAATAGTTGGCCTACTTAAATCGGTGCTGCACTTCGACAATGGTATATAGGCTACAATTATTGACGTCTCTTATATAACCACATACATCGCTGCATCTCATTGATATCCAAAACCATTCAAACGGAGTTAATAGTTGAGATTTGTGAGTGACGGAACAAAATAAGAGCCCAGAAACTCAATTTAGGACTAATATATCATCATGAGGTCATGGGTTCCAACTACAGCCATGTGACATCAATACTATATCCAGAGTTGATCAAATACGTTCAGGCCCATCAAACAAGATTGATTTCATGACCAGTCCTATCTTTTACTGGAGCAGACACGATACAAACATACATAACGATACCAATGAACATGCATACTAAACACTACAGGCCCAACGCCCTAAAAACGGGTAACTTTAATTTGAGAATTTGATGAAATAAAATCCCATCAAACTTGCTGCAATTTTTAGGAAATCAAAAACAGGCATCGGAATGTGGATTCTAAGCAAAATTTCTACCTGACGTATTTGGTACATATGAAAAATCTATTCAAACAAATTAGTTAGCAATGCCTTAACATTGAAAATGTGACCTATAAAGGCTATAAAAACATCTCTCCTTTCTCATCCCTGGCTCCCAACTCAACACTCAAAAATTGGTAACCATGCGTGTTCTAAATATTGAGGAAAAGGGACTTATTTTCTAGTGTCTGCAAGGACCGCGAAATCATGAAAATAGGGGGAATTTTATGAGTCTGTCTACGCGAAAAAGGGGGTATTTACGAAATCTGAAAAATGTTCATATTTTGGGATCCTTCTGCTCCACCCCGGTACGATTATAATTATTTGATCAGAACACAACCCAACGCCACCATTTGGGGTACATAGCACAGGACCATACGCACCTGGTAATGTTAGAAGCAACCTGTTTTTTTTAAAATCTATGTATGTATCAAAGTGTCAAGGAAAAAGGGTGTTTACAATTCTAGTCATTGAAAACCAAAAATGGGATTTTTCAATCCCATCTTGTCCTCGATTTTGCACAAAAAAAGGGTTAAAATTGATGAAAAATCTTTGCAAAGTGGTATTTTGAAAAAATGAAGAACACGCATGGTTATCAACTTTGTGTTGACTTGGGGCCGGGTTCTCTTCTAACCATAGATCCTTGATCCAACACACCGCATACTACTCGGGATACTACTGCCCGCATTTAGACACCCGCCTATTAGATAACATGTATATACACAGTGCGTGTCAGAAAGGGCATTAGACATATAAAATGACTTATAGAAGCATGCATTACCACAAACACAAATATATCCCCACTAACCAGGGTTTTGAATTAACACTTCACTACAATATCATGAACATAACTAAATTATATAACGTGAAAAGATAACATTTGATATGTATTTGATCGTTTATAAGTAAGATTTGGGTTCACCGAAAAAAATGGACATTATTTGTCAATTGTGCACGTGTGGCAGGTTTGTACAGCATAACCCAAAGCATAACCTGTGCTATGCCTATTTATAGTCGATTCATCTCATCCCCCCCCCCCCCCCATTTTTTAAAAATATTTTGAGTTTATTATTTTTACACATACATAATTATTATTTTCATACATACATTTTCACGCCTTCACAATTTTCAATATTTTTACAATATTTTCACATAGGCCTAATATTCATATTACATGATTTTCAATATTTTCACGTATTACATGTTTTCAATATTTTCATATTACATGTTTTCAATATTTTAATATTACTCATACTACATATTATTACATGTTTTCATGATTTTCAAAATTTTCATATTTGATTATTAGATAAATATCAAATCAAACAATCAAAAAACTACATCGTAGACCTGAGTCTGCGATCTACATTTTTTCACTCATACATACATAACATATTATCATTGGTTTCATACATAATTGTTCCAATATTACGAGGGGCATTCAGTAAATAATGAAAGTGATCATGGTATGGGATGCATGAGTGATTCTATTGAGGGATAATGTGATCAATACAAAGTATGAACCTTTGTCTTTCAAACAATACACTTTTGGAATGTTAGATACCTTTGGTTATGTAATGTCATTAACATAAACACAATAGGTTTCAGACACTGACTGAAATCTGTCAATTATTTGGCTGGATATGTAATATGTTGAAAATGGGTTGATCGATACATTTGCGTATATCTCGGCAATGCAAGCATAAAAACAGATAACACTTGGCACATAGTTAGAACACACACTTATCTCCGCTTGACATTATTTTTTAGACCTGAATTACTTAACGCAAATAAGAAGGGACCATCTCAAATGCGCTTTAATATAGCAAAATCCGCAATAATATACCTTTGAAAACAACAAAGGATAAAGAACAATGGAGGGATTATAATTTAGTAAATTTGTGTGGGATGTAAAGCAATAATAGTGGGGATTTCAGAAGGAGCTGTTCATAAAATTTCCTCAAACCATTGAAATTATGTGACGATTACTTTAACAATACATATATAGTAGCTCTAAAGATAACAGTAATAAGAGAGGTTGTGGCAGCCATCTTTGATTGATACATTCATGTATATCTTTATTTTGAGTATCACAATATTTAAACACATTGATTTAAGCATTTTTAATTATTTCTGATTAGAATTTGAAGGCACAGTAAGCTTTTATCTGGTAAATTTCTTGATTTTAGCCATTTGTGGCCCTGTTCAAAATGATCTGCCGTCTGCGCATGCGCACATTTTCTGCAGGTTTCATGCGAATAAGTTCAGAAAATTAGTTAACTATCATATGGAATCTCCCAAACTGGTTAATTGCTTGGATTTTTCATAAATTGTTTGATTTTCCGCAATATTAGTGATTCGCTGACTGGGCATTTTTCAATGAAAATTGGCTATTTGAAATACTGATATTTGTATACTTTTTATTCGATTGCCTCTCCTTACTTTTTACTCATATACTACATACATCAAATTACACAGGGATTTAAGTTATTGTCTTTTTATCATACTTACGTGAAAAAAAATGGGATTTACCTGCTTCTGGTGTCATGTTATGCAATCTTCTTATCACATGTTTCATACAAATAATTCAAATTTCCCGCCAAATAACTGATTAAGTAGTGTCCCAAGTGTACTTACTTTGAGACAATGCTATGACGTCATAGTTCACACTTATAAATCCAAAACTGTACTGTTTGAAAGATAAAGGTTCATACTTTGTATTGATCACATTATCCCCTCAATAGAATCACTCATGCATCCCATACCATGATCACTCTCATTATTTACTGAATGCCCCTCGTATATTACGTCATGTATCCTTTTACACAGTTATTTGTACATTATCTAATTTTGTAAATTCATATTTAACTTTTACATCATATCATCAACATGTTTATAATATTGAATTTGTATCAATATACATGTGCATTATACAAATATCTTTGATATGCAGGTAGGTACATATTTTAAATAATTACATTTTTAACGTTTTATAAATCTCTGATTTGCAGCTCGGCTAGATTATGTTAGACACCTTTGGACTTCACCAGTCAACTGACCCGTCGGGTAGATTACGTGCTGGTTCGACACCACTATATCGACAGACCCCACTGATGGTTATATCCCCTACCAGATCGCTTCTGAGTCTTGGATACTCCCGTGCAGTCCTCTTTATCGAGGATTGGACAACATCAGTGGCCTACTGAAGTCCAACAGTGTTGGATGCATCGTGACACTTCTTGGAAAAATAAATTCCAGAATTTGAATTAATTTCCCCTGTGACTATAGCTACTGGATTGACTGAGAATATTATTTACATATTACGTTTTACTAATATTAACCTAACAATAAGCATTAGTATTTACATGCAGATGTTAAAAGGGTTGTAATTCTTATTGTCCTCCTCGGCATATTGTTACATCTGTCTTCTTCATTGTTGCTAGTAAGACCCTCATTCACTGTTATCTCCATTCTGAAATAAATTGTATATCGGTATAGTTTGTAACTTGTAGAAAACAAACAACCTACCAACTAACAAAACGACCAACAAACCAAACCAACCAACCAAACCGACCAACCAACCAACGAATACCCCAACAAACATACAATCAACCAATTCACCAACCAACCAACCAACCAACAAACAAACAAATATCAAATGTACTACTATTTCAGCTTTTATATTATTTCATATTCGTTCAGATAATAGATTATATGTCTTACTTGCTGCAATACAGTCTGTATAATAACTTTAAAAAATGGAAACATGACAGATGGCGCTATTATCATCTATTATAATAGATGTTAACACTTGCCTGACTACATGTAGGGATTTCCTGACCTTCAACGCGGCTATTAGTTATGCAATACAGATTTTTTTTCTTTCTTCTAGAAACCTCTTACAACTTTCAAAAACTTATCTCAAGAATTACTGAACCAATACTAGGCATGTTTGTACTTATTTTTAATGCATTTTTCGTGGTGATGAAATTCAATAATGTTGACATTTTATGAAATGTTGGAACTATCGTTGAACTATCGTACTGCCGCGTGTAAAGTGTTAAAATGGTGCCACATATGGGGTACATTTGTAGCGATATTAGAGTCATTATGATGCCTAACGGTTGTGTACTTTACCTTGGTCTTTATGAAAATAGCGAAAACGTCAGCCTTCCCAAGACCTGGAATGTTAGAAGAACAATAAGTTCAATCAAAAGCATTCATAGCGGGATATCATGATGTGTTCACCACAAAATGCGCTGACGACACGATTGTGTTTTAAAAAATCAAAACAATTACGTCACCTCACCTGGAACCGTATCATATTTGGTCATTTTGGGTCATTATTTCAATGAATGAACTTGTACACAAAAATGATCATTTGAATCTTCCAGCTTTTATTTTCTATTAGAGTCGAGGGATTAGAACAAACCTCAGTATTTCTTATACATGTAAGCATTGAGCATGAATTTGGCGTAACATATTATACAAACTCTACCCTGAAAGACACATATACACGGTCAAAACAATGAATGCATAAAATCAGTTTAATAAAATATTGTGTTGTCTGCTTCACAGTCAGTCACGCATATGTAGGCCTATACAGTTTCTAACCCTAAACATCGATGAAACCTAAAGTGTGTCAAATCAAATTGTCAATACCTCGAGTATTGTCTTCTAAATAAAGATACATTTTCTGAAAGACGATTCCGATTTAGAATGACCTCGGTCTCATTTAGTCATTTCGATGTTAAAATTCTTTAAAACTTTAACTTACCTGCGTCAATTCCAACATTCCAATTGACTCTTGTGGACACTGTGCTGTAGAGGAACACTGGTAATTCACTGTGACTCGTCTGCCAATCACATATGCCATGTTTGGTTAGCATTAACAACCAACCAGCATCTCCTGCACAGCCATTCTGGGACGCCATATAGAAGCTTGTTCCGTTATATCTGCGTTGAAAAGCAATATATATGTGATGTCAATATACATATGAGGTGAAATGAATCGGTTGAAAGTTATTTTTAGCTATAAATATCTATAGTATGAAATAAAGCAATCCTACCCTTCGACTGAAAAGTACTGCAAAGTTGCAATGTCCGTGAATGGTGAACTGATCACGCGGTCTTTAGTCATCCAGTTGTTACTGGTAGATCCGGTGGCATTGAATCCGATATTTAGCAGCTCAACACCGGTTGTGTCAAACAAACTGATCTTAACCTGTAAAATAATCAAATGTTTTACGATATTAGAACATAATTTATACAGAAACAGACAGAACGGTGTGTGAGGTGAACGTCAGCATTGTCCCCATTTTACGATGGACTTGAATCAGGAAAAATAAGTTCCACTCGTTTCACCTATCACATTGTCCCTCTTCTTTTCTGTCTGTATGGTTCCCCTTTCCCCTTTCTCTCTCTCTTTCATTTTCCTTGCCAATTCCTCATTCTCGCCATTTCTCCGGCCTTTTCTTTTCCCATTTGCTTCTCCTCTCCCTTTATAGCTCCTTCTCGTCCCTGTTATGTCGTCGAGGCGCGCGCCCTACTTGCTAATCCACTGGTAACACGGAAATCACAGTTTCTTGTAGTAGTCCGGTACTATGTTTCCAAAAATCATCATTATTAAGTCTTTTGGTATGGTTAATAAAAGTATTTGAAAGGATTTGGCTTTCACAACGATGTCAAATCTCTTGTTTATTATAATATATAATGAGAACAACCGGCTGAATGGTTTCAAATAAAGATATATCATTCATTGAGCCAATCAGAGTTATCGTAAAAATGGTGCAATTTGGAAGTGGATTGACCTTCAAACATTGGAACCTCTATTCTCAATGGTTACTCAAATGCATTAAGTCACATGATAAACATGAAAAACTAAAAAGAAACATTGCAGGAATTGAAGTGGTGCCAATGACATTCTATTATACCTCTTGAATATCAAGTTTGTCCCAATCCAGGATATTGTAGGTCTTGCAGTGCGTCGCCATGGTGTTATTCGGAGGAGGATGCTGACAGGTAGGTGAATAATAGGGACGAAATTGACTGGTTACATTTGATATCCACAGTTCATATGGATCCGGAGTTGAAACACCAGCAACTGCTTTGAATACCATCTGCCATTCAATATCTATGGAAGGTAAAGAAAATAATTCGAGACGCTGTATGATATATCAATTGAAGGCATATTATGCGATCTTTTCCATGGGAAGCCCTCTATCCTTGATTTTTTTAAAGCAGATTTTCTTGCAGATTTACATTGCTGATTATAACTCATAATAAAATCTGAGTTACATGGTGATACTATTTATTTCATCATTCTTTATTCAATCATTAAAAATACAGTAACATTGATAAAAAGAACGTACATAAAACCCAGGACACGATGTTGGCCCGTCAATGACCAGCACTGACCGACCAACATACAGGCAGGGAAAGACAGGACAGGACAAGACAATACAAACATTACCATTATAAATAATTTAAGATTTGAATCAGGTATATGGCGGAGACCCGAAGCCATTGCGCACTGCGTGAAGGTTCTTGGGTCATACTTTTAGACATGGGGCTGTGTCCCATTGGGGCTCGTTTCGAGCATTCCAGATCGTGTAACTGCACAGCAATGAGATGTTACTAATCTCTTTAATGACAGGATTAGAAAGTTTTGACCCAACAAACCTAAACGCAATACGCAGTCTCTTCAGATTCTCATCAGTGACAAGACCCCTCGAACCGATCTCGACGCAGTTGAGGTTGCATTTAAAACCGTTCTTTGATATATCAGCTTGGAGTGTTTGATACCGCTCAATTTTACGTTTGTGAGCCTTTGCGATATTGGTTTCAAATGGAACAGTAAGCTCGAATATATGAACAGATTTGTCATTTTCATTGATAAGCATAAGATCGGGACGTTGAGCAGTAGGTACAATATTTGGGGGGATTGTACCACCTGTGACTGTGTGACCAATTACTTCAAAATCATGATTTTAGAGTGGATTTAGAATGAAAATAAACTGTCCTTCGGCAGGACAATCTATTTTCAACCATTTTTTGAATAACTTTTACTACACTGCATAGTATCCTGCACGCAAACTGCGCAGAATGTTTTGGTATCAAACCAATTCATGTTCTAATATCAAACAAATTTACTGCCGTTAAAACTTTATTCCAGGCAGTAAAAAAGGCGATAGTTGCCAATGAATATGAATGTGATATAGTTATAAGAAGTTATTTTGTAACTTTTAATATCTTAAAAGTCCTTAGGGGGCTGTCAAGTGTCGTTGTATGAATTTTTCAAGCACTGTAACTTTCAAACTATTTATGTGTTGTACATAAAAGTATACACTTTTTTCAATGAAATGAGTCAGGGAATCCATTTTTCGTATCAAATTTCACTGAAAATCGTGATTTTTTATATTTTTGCCCAAAAATGCCTCTTTTTTGCCTACATTTTTCAAACAACCTAACAAAATAATTTGTAGGTAAAAAATTCTAAAATTTTACAGAAAGCATCTTAATTCAATTATCTAGGACACGTATTTTTTGTTTGCCTTTAAAAAAAATAGTTTTGAAATTATTGACCAAAAAGTGCTAAAAACTGAATTTTTAGATTTGTTTATCTCAAAATTCACATTTTTAGTACTTTTTGGTCAATAATTTCAGAACTAAAAATGTTAAAGGCAAAAAAAAAATACGTGTCCTAGATAATTGAATTAAGATGCTTTCTGTAAAATTTTAGAATATTTTACCCAAAAATTATTTTGTTAGATTGTTTGAAAAAAATTGTCCCCAAAAAAGGCATTTTTGGACAAAAATATAAAAATCACGATTTTCAGTGAAATTTGATACGAAAAATGGATTCATTGAACCCTTCCCTTCAAAAAAATGTATCCTTTTATATGGATTATATGAATAATGACGAAGTTACGGCAGTTTTACGGAGGCTATTTCTGACACTTGACAGCCCCCTTAATAGAGCAACTACCAATAGTAGGATTGTGTATTTGCCAACACATTGAAGGAACGTGACATGTTGGCTAAAGTGAAATCGGGTGTAGAATATAATCTGAATCTGAAGTCAAGAATACATACAGAGGTCAAAACATTGCACGTAATTACGTGTACTTAAATGTGTTTCTGGGTTCCGAAATAGGGGAATCACCCGGATTGTTTTAGATTTGTGTCTATAAGAGGGTTCCGTTAGTGTAAATTTTCCAGTACCGGCATCGCCTAGCATTGTGTGTCTCGGCTCCGAATGAGGATAGTTAAAACAATCCATTTGTTTAAAAATTGTAACAAAGTGAGCTAATGAAATTAGATATGTTATCAATGTCAAACGATAATATTGTATAGATTTGTATCTAAAATAAAAAGATACACAAATGTTCCGTTAGTGTACATTTTCCAGTACCAGCATCGCCTCGCATTGTTGCAATAAATTGCTTGCGTATACCTAACAATTAATTGCGAATGGGCAGTGTTGTTGCTATATACTGTAATGTTTTTATTTCTATTTCTTTTTCTTCCTTTTTTCTTCTTTTTTTACGTTTGCACAGCACTCGTGCTTTTATTTTCTTAATCTTTTACACAAAATAACATACATGTAGCATGATTATAACATGTTGTCGTTGATAAGTTACGGAAATCATAACTCAATCAGCGAGTATCCTGTACCTCCAAATATCAATAGCCTTGAGATAAGTGGCTCACGATCATCAATGATACATGACGCACTCAGTCGAGTTGACAAAACAAAACAATATATTTTGATAGACATAGAATCGTACCTTTAATTTATATGTTTAGACACGTTTTTAAATCATTCCATTGTTCTGTGTTTGTGATTGGAATCTTTTGGTGTTTTTTGAATTAGCTAGTAAATCATTAAGTTTTTTAACTTCTAAATAAAACAAATGGAATATTGGAATCTATTTTTGGGCTTCGTTATATATCATGCGAAACTTGTATATTGCATAACATGCAAGGATGATTATAACATTGGCTATATCAAATTCAGAGTTATCTATTTTCCAGCCACAAATTACGTATTCAAGAGATATTCTGAAAGAAACATCTTTAAAAGTACTCAAACATGTTGTTACCTGTTTCCAAAAAAAATTGTTCTTGATACATGAGACAAGACAAAAAAATGTGTATAATCGTCAAGTTTATTACAGAAAATACATTTGTCTGATTCGATTAATTTCCATTTATATAAATTTATTTTTGCATGGAAGTAGATTATAAATCAGGTTATTTATACTGAAAGTGACCAATCTTGTTAAGAATTTTATACTTAATTTTAAACACAAATATGTTATACCAGTCATTTCTTGGTGTCAACTTTTGTTCCCAATATTTAATACATTTTGCTTGTTTTTTATCTTGGTTTAGCATCATATAAATCCAGTGACGATCGATGTTCTTTTTGTAATCAGGTCCAGGAAACAATTTATAATCATTCTGTATGTGTTCTATTACTAATAACATCTGGAGAAAGCTCGAGGAATGGATACTATTCAAATGTAAAATTAAGGTTTCGCTGTGCGATAATGACATTTTCTTTGGCAAATTCCCCATTAGTAATCATCCTGCTCTTAATAACATCATGCTGATCGCGAAATTTGCTTTATACAGAAATAGGCATGCATAGGCATACTCGGCATGCTTGTACTTAATGTAATGCATTTGTCATGGTGATGTCAAATATGGTAATTAGATTCAATCATTTTGAAACATTTTATGAAATTTTGGAATGTCGTCTGCAGACGCCTGCCGCGTGGAAAGTGTTAACATACATTCTGGTCATTTATTTCAAAAAAGGTATTTTTTACTTGTTCCCACAATCGTAGATCTCCTTCTTTTGATCCTGTCTACCAACGTTTAGGCCAAATTAAATTAATTGTTTGTCTCAAAGCTCCTCTCCTGTTGTAAAACTAATGCGGAATGCGGGTTTTTTTTTTAAATATAAAATATTGAAATCCTTTTAAAAGTGAACTTTTGTATTTAAGATGATGTGATCAATGAAAATCTGAAAAATCGGTGAAATTTTGGGATTTTTTTTTTGAAAAAAAAATGTAAAAAAATCTTCTAATGCGCATCAATAAACTAACGCGCGCGGGAGCTTTGAGACAAACAATTAATTTAATTTGGCCTTAGGGATTTATGTTATCAGCATGAGTAGATTAAACATGTTAAAAGGACATTTTATAATATTCTCGAGTTCTCTCAAGTTAACAAATCTATTCTCAATAATAATATCACTTAAATAATATATATGAGCGTGTATCCATTTACGGAACTTAAACACTTTACCACCATTTCTTTCATTATCATTACCCCATAACGTAGCACTGTTTGAAGTATTATTATTACGTATATTTTGCAAATAATACCATGATTCTAATAGATCTTGATAAAAAGATGGTAATTTACCTTTAGTTATATCATATACATCTTCACGTTTACTCTTGAGATCGAGTAAAAAGGGTAACCCACCAATCTTTATTCTGATTAATTTTTAGAGCTAGTATGTGATATTCTACAATAGGCATATTTAAGCCACCATATTCCATATATCCAGTGATTGTATCTATTTTGACCTTTTCACAGTTAGAACCCCAAAGATACCTGAATATTTTATTGTTGATTACTTTTATGACATACTTTGGAACAACGAAGTCGCATTATACAAAATTTGTGATATACCCAATGTTTTTGGAGGACGGGTACCGGCATCCTAAGATTTTCAAATCGAAGTTTGTGTGCGAAATATCTCGAAAAATACAGCTTGAATTAGTAAGATTTGTGGACACGATATTGGTACAGTATTTATCTCCGCTGAGTTCGAGTGACTGGTTATTTGGAGAATTATGAGGGATAATGTTCCCGCGATAGGGATATTTATTTTCTATTCCGACATCGTCACATCAAAGAAAATGGCGGCGATTCTAGTTATTGTACCCCCGTATATCACCATAATGTTTTATATACTCCATCCGCTCCGTCGCTGATCGCAAGCGTGGATCACCGTTTTTCCAATCAAGGGGCGTAATTTTGTTTTGTTGTAGTTTACTACTCATGTGTGTGGGCGGAAAGAGTTCAAGCGTAATAGAGCATGAAACTAAAACTATATGAATCCCCCAATCCCAAACGCCACTACGCGCAATTGAGTTTGTTGAATTTTGTTCACCGCTAGGCTATGTACCACCCCTAGAGATTGCCTCAGAAAAAAATTGTGTTTGCGATTTCGTCTTTATTAATCCATCAATGGATTCCGGATTTTGTGAGCATGTACAAATCGCAAATAACTTGGACGAGTTCAAAGTTGGGGTTAATCTGCCTTATAGGAGTAAAAATATTTTTTTGCCTTGAGAAGCATATTTTTCTTAGTAAAATACAACGATGCATGCTCGGGGGTGGTACTCACGTATGTAAGGCATACGGGGACGTGCCGCTCCAGTGGGTCGTTTTTTCATGAGACATCCTTAGCCATGGGTAGGCTTTTCAACTGAAAAATCCTTAGACATGGGTCTATCCAAAATCACCCTTAGAAATGGGTATAGGGGATTTGATTCTCCAGCGGCACACCCCCGACCAAACCAAATCTGAGTACCCCCCCCCCCCCCCCCCCCTTCCCGGGGATACATGAGCGTTGCTATTTTTGTTTGATGTTTACATAACAAACATAGTCCCCCGACTTGTCGCGGTTTTAGTTATACCATTGTAATACTTGCTATACGTCACCATACTTGATGTATGAGGGCGAATCTTTGCTGTATAGATAATCAATTGTTTGATGTTTACGTAACAATTGGATGCCTTTTTCACTGAATCACGCTGGGCCCATTACGTGGAAAGAGCGTGGACATTTACATAACAATAGTGATCACGTATCATACATGACTTCGACATAGATGGCGATAGTGATGAGCTAATCGATGCGTGCAGAGACGGTCGTTATACACAAGGATAATGTAAGTATAGATAAGTAATTGCCCATCTCTTTTAAATCTTTCACGGTCAACGTCCACCGTCATTGGTCAAAACCAACGCTATTGTTAGGTCTGTAGCTAATTTGCATAAACTAGACAATCAAGCCGTTCATTCAAACAACTTCCCATAACATATAAGGCCTAGTCAAAACAAACACTGTGTTACCCTTTCAAAAAGACTGAACATTTGTTTGCAAAATCTTGGGTCGGGATTTTTTTTTATAGGCCTAGCACAAGTACAAAATTAGCAAAAATATCGGGACTATTTTCAATAATTTTGTTCAACATAAAACCGCTAATATTTCCCCTTAAAACATAACTCTGCCCTACACCCTTTTATTTTATTCACTGAGTTGTTATTCTAAATTAATGAATAGGCCTATGCTTCAAACATTTACATCAGATTTACATTTAGTACATTTTTACATGTTTGTATCCGATCCAGGGGTAATAGTTTTTGCTGACAGTTACTTGGACAAAAGTATTTACCCTTGACTTGAGTAAAAAACAACAACAAACACAGGGTACGCCCCACGCACCCCTTAGTCATTCTTTGACAGCTTGCATATTGACCTCTATTCAAGTTTAAAATGGATGAGTTTGAAAACAAATCGACCAACTCAATCGGAAATGTTTAAGATTTGGAAGGGTAACGTAACGATGTTTTTGGCCTTTGGATACAATCTTGACAATAGGCACCAATTATCTGCGCTCATAAAAACTCCGTAACACCCTGACACAAACAAACATTTTCTAGAGATCAATTGGATCAATAAACTTCCACTTCAACATCAAGTAGCCTAAACAATTTTCTCGCCATAAAGTAGCCGTCAATTTCCAATGCAGACAGGGCTGGACTCGGATGAGCATGATGAGATGGATTCGCCCGTTGGTATCTATTTCCAAGTTTTAAAAATCATGAATTTACAATTGATGGAATCATGGAATGGAATGGAATATACTATACTATACTATACTATACTATACTATACTATACTATACTATACTATACTATACTATACTATACTATACTATACTATACTATACTATACTATACTATACTATACTATACTATACTATACTATACTATACTATACTATACTATACTAAATTAATAGACTATAATAGAATATAATAACCCCCTCTCAAAAAGGCTACACAATTCATACAAGACACCTCTATCAACAATAGTATTTTTACACGTACCTCGGATGTATACAAGACATCACACCCCGCACGTACAGGTTTGTGTTACTGCGCTTTCAGTTTTATGTTTGGTACAAGTAAAGTCCCGGGCGGACAAGGGGGGTGGGGGGGGCGGTGGCACTTAACTTTGTTAGTGGTAGGGTGTGTCGTCCAGGGTCTCAAAAGAAGGAGGGGTGCTTAGGAACTGGGCTGAGAGAATATTTTTTATAAAGGTGTATGTTCCGATCACGTTTTTGGGGCTTTCACATCAAATATCAGAAGAATCCCCATATTTTTCTCATTATGTCTGTAAAATCTTAGGAGCCAGAAATGTTCCATTTAGAAATCATAGGGTAAAATGTGGTGAATTACTGTCAAAGGTGGTTAACCACCAAACAGTTTGTGTACTACTCAATGGGCAAATATTTTGTGACCATGTGCTTCTCAAAAAATAGAACCGTTGGAGTTATGCAACTCAAACTTTGAAATGCGACCATTTTAAAGATGACCTTTCATGTAAAATAGAAAACATCAAGTTGAAAATCGGGCCAGCAATCGGAACATCTACCTTTAAGACTGATTTTCTCGAAAAATAGATCTTTTAAAACACTTTTCACACGCGGCTATTACTTTTAGTTTTACCATTATACAAAACAGATTTTCAGAAACCTTTCCCACCTTATCTCATGAACTATTGAACCCAAACTAGACAAGTTTGCACTTATTTTAATATTGTAATGACATTCAATAATTTTAACATTTTTCAAAACATTTTGGGAAATTTCGGAACTGTCGTCTGCAAACGCCTGCCGCGAGGAAAGTGTTAAATAACTGGGTTGTTTTTAATATTTGATTAGGGAGCAAATCAAAACTCGACCGCGCGACAACCGGCGGTTCCGCCCGGTTTGACCGCATATCATTGTTTAGAACAATAGAAACCGGCTGCAACCTCACGGAACTTCTGCACGGAACAACCGGTGGTTGCCGGGCGGTCGAGTTTTGATGTGCTCCCTTTAGAATGAGTAGGGTCTACGCAGTGGCGTGGCATGACCAGTATAGGCCTATAAACAGGGCGGGTGCAAGAAACACAATGATTGCCTGATTGGCTTTTAACCAATTATACTTTAGACCAACTTCAAGCCAATTTTAGCTAGTTGTCGAGAAATAACCGACATAATTATACTTTAGACCAACTTCAAGCCAATTTTATCTAGTTGTTGTCGAGAAATAACCGACATGACTATAGTAACTCAATACTGAAAATTTGCAATTCACACTTAAATTTGCCATGATTGACTCTAAGACTAATTTCTTAAATATCATAAACTTAATTTATTAGGCACACTCGCGGTACTTATATGGCATATGATTCCCATTGCTAAATGAATCATAAGCAATTTGAATAAACTGTTGTATGAATATCATTTTTTTTATTGGGACGGGGGCGGAAGCTGTTGGAATTTTACCGTCGAATCCGGATAAAAACACTGACGCGCACCCCTCTTGATTAGAAAAACGTATGACCCCCTTATTTGTTGTCAATTAAAAACTGCGTGATCCCACTCATCAATTACTCCCGTCCCGACCCGGTGGAAATAATAAACGGTTCCTAATAATTTTAGTTTCGAATACGGGTATATTCTGTTCAAATATCACTATTAATTTAAGTTAGCTTTTTATTCATTCAGCAGGCGGCAAAAAAAACCCATGTCTATGCAAAAAAGAAACCCTATTGTACGGTCGGTCGGGGGCTTTTTTCTTATTTTCCTTTGACATGTTTGAACTGGAAATGACCGTAAAATAAATAAAAATCTTAAATGAAATCTGGCCATATCTATGGGAAATTTAATCTAATTTCTTTACGGTGAATGGTGTCAATAGATGTTTCACATTCATTTACGGTCTAGGCGGTGAGTTGTAGGCTATGGCGGCACCAGTATCATAACAGTCTATGGGGTGGGGTCGGAGTGGGGTTTGGTTGGGGCAAGTTTTGTTAGTCGCATGAAGAAAGAAGATGCGCTGGCCTGGAAGCGCGCACATTTTTTTCCACAGTCAAATTTTGACAAATTGCAGGGGCCAGTGCCTCTGGTAATTTTTGTAACCCAATATTTAAAAAGGAGAGAGAAAGGAGAAAATAGAGAAAGGAGAAAGAGAAAAAGGGGAATAAAAGGGAATGAAGAGAGTACAGATATTTACGCAAGTAAAGGGGTCTACCGTTCACATGTCACATGGTAATGTCGCAAAAAATAGCTACAAATTCAGCTAAAAATCATGTTTTAATAGTGGGCTAATTGAAAATAATTTCAATCAATGGCAATGCCCCTTGCAACTCGCAACAAGATCACTTTCATTACATTTCGACAAACCCTCGTATGTTCTTGTTCAATCACCACTAGGTTCAAGCAGCACACGCTTACTATTTTGAAACTGTCCAAAGCTTCATGACAATAAATCTTCAATTGAATTATAGTTATTTAATGTATCGATAAATGCATTCAATGAATAGAATTAGTTAAAGAATAAATAATCAGAAATTCATAAATAATGAAAACAACCCATCGATTTATCTATCAAATATATTTGTAAATGTAATCAAAAACAATGAACAAGAAATATAATAATCAATCAATGATTAAATTTGTTTTATTTTATTGAAATGCGATTGATAGATTACTTGAATAATGACTAACATTTATATATTTATTTTTGCTTTTAGTATTAAATAATATTAATGAATGAACTGTTGGAATAAGTAATAGACAACATCAATAAGTTAATAATTAATTAACATTCTTATTAATAAGTTAATTAATTAATTCGAGAATAAATTAATTAATTATAGATTGGTATAGTGATTCATCTAAATAATTAAGTTGATTTAATTGTATTTTCTATTCATTTACTTGATTTTCAAATAATGTTAATAAATTAAGTGTTTTGCATAATTAATTAAGTTATTTATTTATATTTATATAAATTAATAGATAGATAAATGCATTCATACAAATGATGGAATATGTGTGCTATGTATAATATCGTGCTGTATTTTTATTACAATACATTTCCATTTATCCAAATTCAATGAAGTTTATTCAATGAAGGCTATTAATTGAAAATAATTTAATAGGTATAGGTCAATATAAATGCGTAAGTGTTGTTTTGAGAGAAATTAGAAAAATCAATGCACGCGCGCTGATGTTGATGTGTGAATAATGGTACGACCCTGCAGGGGGTGCTATTGTGAGTATATCAACATTTGCGCAAGTGCATTGATTTTCTATTTTTTCGAGAAACAAAACATACGCATGTATTGACCAGATTCATACACGACAATAATACAAATCAAAATTCACAATTTGAGCATAATATTGATCTCCCTTATAACGAATAAAAACATCATCAAACATGTTAACAAGTTTGCTACCACTACCCGCAGTAAAAATCGGCGAACCCGCTGTGCCTGAACAACAAATCAAAACAAAGCGCACGATGCGCGCATTGAAGAATATTGGACGCATCCGGGTACTTTGGTTGAACCAAGGCATCAATATTCAATACACAGTTTATCGTACCGTTAAAAAGCCTGATAGAAATAATACTTAATAAAATATCTATATAAAATTATGATTGTATGTAATCCAACGAATTGGATTGTAATTGTGTCTTATCATGCAAAATAATAAACATTTCTCTTCGGAATAAAGATAAATTGTCATTACTTATTTTCAAGCATAAATAAATATCACAAACAACTATACTATAAAAGTATATATATTACGTTATAAACTTTATAAAATAATTACAAATATCAAAAATATCAATAAGGGACCGTTCATTATTTATGGTGGAGGGGGGTAAATATAGGGGGGTCATGTAACTTTCATATGTTGAAATGGGGGTGGGGGGGGGGGGGTTATGTAACTTTTTATTCTTTAACAGGGGGGGGGGGTTGTGTAACTTTATTTAACTATAAAGATGGTGGTGATTGGGGTGATTTTAGAGGCTATTTTGGAGTGTAAATGCAATTTTTTTGTGCGATTCGCGCACATTTTCTTATGACCTTTCAACTTCAAAACATGTAGGCTACTTATGATGAGACTACTTTCGTACAGCAATTTTTTGTGCACGCCCTGCTCGGACGATCTGTTGGAAAAACACCTATATATATAATCATCAATGGTTGAAAACATTAGAGCCATGAGGTGTATAAAAACATGTTAATAGCCTAGGCCTATGTCCCAAAATCCAATTTGATTAAAAACGGTAATTTCTTGCATGCTTTTCACCTCGTCTTACTCACAGTTCTGCACCAAAGCTCACAAGAATATTTCATACGTTTTTGTCTGGATGTTCTAACTTTTTTCGGCTTACAAAGACTCACAAAACACCAAAAATGTATAAATATATGACAAATGTTCCGCCTCGCCACGCTCGCTATGTAGTTAGTCATTAAATTATTGGCCGTTCAGAGGTCACAACCAACGAATCCATGGGCAAAAGAAAAATACATCCGCTAAGTATGTGACAAGTTGATTTTGAAGGGGGGTTGTGTAAAAATCTATTGGTTAGTAGGGGGGGGGGGGTAATGTAATTTTCAGTTTCAGCTGTAGGGGGGGGGGGTAGGTTATTTTGACATACGAGTCTTGAATTTGTCCCACCCCCCCCCCCCCCTCCACCATAAATAATGAACGGTCCATAACGAATAGATACCATTTTTTGAGTAATTGTTAAGTAGTGTATATCTTGTAGCATCATTCTGAATCCTAAATATAATCTATACTTTACTTCAGAATAGAACTTTAGAATTCAATCTAAGCCTACTACAACACCAACCATTTTATTATTGTCTCATTTTCTGAACCTTTGCCCCTTACTTAATAATGTATAGTTATGTTGCGTCCGAGTGGTTGTACCTGGTCACACGCATTTAAAAAAAAAAAATAGATCACAGTATAAGCTACCGAAAATAGTGTGGACACAAATATCTTGGTTAAAATATTTAAACAAATCATCATTGCCTGATTTTTTTTACTATGGTGAGGTCTCTGTTAAAATTCACACTATATTAATTTGAACAAAACATGTAATAAATACCCCTATTTTAAACTGTAATAAGAGGTCTGCCGTTTCGAAATAGAATATATCAGGAAATCGTGTTTATACCTACCTTTCAACTTCATGCCTTCACGCAAGTATGATTTCATGGATTATTGCCAAAATGCCCAATCATCAAAGTATACATGATCAAGCCCCATGTCCTTTGCAATCCTTAAATTCATTTTGATGTCCACATTTACAAAGCGAACCTTCAATTTCCATAGGAAGATTACGGATTTCCCGGTTTCCAAATTCTTCAAATTTAATTCAATAGCCTTTTTTTTATTCAATCGAAATATTTACACATTTGTAACCTAAAATGTTAATGTCAAAATTCTCCTCCGCCATTGATGAATCATCCATGAAACAAATGAAAACGGTAGAATATGTACTTAAGTAACATTTTGACGAATTGAATTATGGGTGAGTACCTCATATTTGTGTTCATTCCATGTTGTCAATCAACGCCCGTCCTCCATGGTTCTGGTAAGACCCTAACATAATAATGTTAAGAAACTGCAACAAACTGATCTCCCGAATATTGTTCACTCAATCAATAAACCGTCCGAATGACAACCACCAAATCCAAACACCGCGAAACCCACAAACCGCGAAACCCACAAACCGCGAAACCCACAAACCGCGAAACCCGAGAACCGCTCTAGTTATTATAGCTACCGTCCCGTAGTATGTAAGTTTCTTGCTTTCCAACCATTTAAAATTGTATCTATTTTGTTTATTTTGAGTTTCCAATTAAGGTCTTCAGCTACTTGTTTATCTTTGCTGAAATACACTCCTAGACATTTCACCGGATTGTTTGTCCATTTGATGTCTTTGTCTTTACATAACCACATACCTCCACTTTTGCTTAGATTCATTATTACACCCGAGGCATTACCGAATTCGTTTATTGTATTTATAACAGTCGTAACAGAAGGAATATCATTTACAAATATTGTAGCATCATCGGCTAATTGTGTTATTTTAACTTCTAGATTTTCATCATTTTCGAATTTTACACCATTTCTGTGATCTATAGATAGTTTGCCCTGATAATAGCAATAATATTATTATATGTCAATTATTTTTGCCGAGCCATATTGTTTAAACAATCCTTGAATTGTTGTTCACACTTTTGAAAGTTAAGGAGGGAGATTAAAACAAAGACAATCATTATAGATTAATTTCCTATCAGCATTTAGCTTATTAAATTCCGAATACAAAGGTTATGAATGCTTGAAGACATTTGCTACACGAAAACTAGCCTTGGTTCAAGGCGACTCTATCCTCCCCCACCTCCATCCTACCCCCTCACTACCCCACCCCTCCCCCATCCCACCACACCCCATCCACCTCACCTTACCAACAACTACCGCAACCGGTGGAAAATGTTCACGGTTCGGCGATATAGCTCTACACACACAGGCAGCCGAAGTCGCTAGCAATGGTCGAGCCGCGCAGCGGCTCGGCATGGTTCGAGTGGTGTGTGTTAGCGTGTAATAGCATGGTAATAGTCACTGTGAGATCGCGCGCGACTACATTGGATTGACATACAATACAGGTAGGCCCGCTGCACTGGTATCAAATGAATAGTGGTAGAGAGGGTGTGTGTGGTGGGGGAGAAAATAAGGACTTGATTTCAAGTCTACACGAAAACACGAGGTTTTTTTCGTATACTGTGTGTCAGTGATTAATGCAATAAAAATAAACAATGAATGCTAAATGTAATTGTTTTGACTGAATGATAACATCCCAACGTAATGAATAAAATTTCATTAATGGGTCATTATTCATATTTAAGGTGTAATAGGTATAGTAAGTAATTCGAAATAAAAGTGTAAATATTTTGTCACGTAAAAACAGGCATTTTCGGCCATTGTTTGCCCCAAAATCATTTTTTATCACAAACTAAAACAAAACAAAAGTGTTCACTCCCACAAAAAGAAACTACAGGCACATTTACCCCAGAAATGACATATAAGAATGTATTTGTATGTTATTTTCACCCCTAACTGTTTTGTTCACACTCGTGTCAGTCAAACTGGGGTCTAATCTTGAACATGTTGAACCTTGTCTTATTCTGTTAATTTCATCAGGACATTTTCATTTTGTATCATGACATATTGAAAAACAAATTTAAACACATTTAAAATGATTTACCATGACCACTTTACAAACCTTGTCACCAAAGAAAGAATGGTATCAACTCACTCCTTGCTTCAAAAAGTCACAAAGTTTTAGCAACAAATAATTAAAACAGGACACAGCTTCGATCTGCCATTTTCACAAAATAGTCTGTAATTTCTATAAGAAATTTCCCATTCTTAAAATCAAAAATTCCTAAGAAAGCTATTTTATGTATGTAGAACTTTAATAACTCAATCAACATGATCAACAGTATCGGTATTCATAGCTGAATAAATTCAACGGCATTTTTCCGTCATAAATAATTCTTGGATTAAAATTAGCCTAAGCAATTATCAATTGAAAATATCATGAGCCAGGCATTCAATCGGATGATATTGTATTTTTAGTACAACAATGATTGAATTCAACTGGGAATATATGTACAAGACAAGTATATCGGATGGCAATATTTCAAAACCGATTGATGAAATGTTTTGAGATAACAAAGTAGAGAATAACCATTTCGAATGGAGAGGTATTTAGTGTAATATTTAAAAATGAAACAACCATTTTCAAATTGGATTTTACTGAAATTTATCAGCATAAAATTTGCCATTGGAAGAAAACATGACAAGCGTAAAACCAAATGATTTGAATATAAACCAATGATGAAATTTTAAAAAAGAATTAATAAAAATGAAAAGGGGAAGTTGGAAATAAAAGCACAGCATGATTTAATGACCAAGATTTAAAGCAAATTACTGTAAAATGTGTATCCCTCTCCCTATAGATCATTTAACACCGGCCTGATAAAAACAAGAGGTTTTAACTTAGACTGTTCATTTTATTCTTAAACTTGGTACGATAATTTTGAAAAGAGCGACAGAACGGCTCCATAAAAATCAACAGTATATTATGGGTCTATGTCCTTGTATACCCGGCCGCAAAATTTAAACCTAATCTATTTTCATAAACAAATCAGAAATGAGGAATTCTTGGTTCTTAAAGCAAGCTGCGAAATGAAAAGCCCCTGGGTCACTCCATATCTCTATAACCCTGAAGTCAAAAGGAGTTTCATGGACCACAATGATAAATCATGTAGGTAGTAGAAAACTTAAAATCAAGTTGATAGAATTTCTTTCAAAATATATTTGATATATTTGGTGGGGGAGAAAATAAGGACTTGGTGGGGGAGAAAATAAGGACTTGATTTCAAGTCTACACGAAAACACGAGGTTTTTTTCGTATACTGTGTGTCAGTGATTAATGCAATAAAAATAAACAATGAATGCTAAATGTAATTGTTTTGACTGAATGATAACATCCCAACGTAATGAATAAAATTTCATTAATGGGTCATTATTCATATTTAAGGTGTAATAGGTATAGTAAGTAATTCGAAATATAAGTGTAAATATTTTGTCACGTAAAAACAGGCATTTTCGGCCATTGTTTGCCCCAAAATCATTTTTTATCACAAACTAAAACAAAACAAAAGTGTTCACTCCCACAAAAAGAAACTACAGGCACATTTACCCCAGAAATGACATATAAGAATTTATTTGTATGTTATTTTCACCCCTAACTGTTTTGTTCACACTCGTGTCAGTCAAACTGGGGTCTAATCTTGAACATGTTGAACCTTGTCTTATTCTGTTAATTTCATCAGGACATTTTCATTTTGTATCATGACATATTGAAAAACAAATTTAAACACATTTAAAATGATTTACCATGACCACCTTACAAACCTTGCCACCAAAGAAAGAATGGTATCAACTCACTCCTTAATTCAAAAAGTCACAAAGTTTTAGCAACAAATAATTAAAACAGGACACAGCTTCGATCTGCCATTTTCACAAAATAGTCTGTAATTTCTATAAGAAATTTCCCATTCTTAAAATCAAAAATTCCTAAGAAAGCTATTTTATGTATGTAGAACTTTAATAACTCAATCAACATGATCAACAGTATCGGTATTCATAGCTGAATAAATTCAACGGCATTTTTCCGTCATAAATAATTCTTGGATTAAAATTAGCCTAAGCAATTATCAATTGAAAATATCATGAGCCAGGCATTCAATCGGATGATATTGTATTTTTAGTACAACAATGATTGAATTCAACTGGGAATACCGTTAAACTTCATCTATAAGCACCCATTGACTAATAGTTAATAAGCAGAGAATAGATAAAAAGGTATGAGCGCCCTCTTTTGATCTAGAGAAATTAGCACGAATTTGTTTAGTGTATTCGATATTCAATACTATAAAGATGTATTACTCTCTAAATAATTTCATGGACAGACGAATTGCTCAATTGGTAAAGCGCCCGGTAAAGCGTCAACTTCAGTATCACGAGGTTGGTGGATCAATTCTCAACTACACCTTTTGCAATTTCTTTTGAAATCCAAGTGATATAGAAATTAATGCAAACTTGAATGTAAAATGATTACTCAATTATACTAGCTTTATTGTTATTTTTCAAAAAACAAGCGCATAATTAATTTGATTGTATAAAGTAATGATCTTAATAGTCCAACCTTTTTATAAGCTAAAACACATTTATACTACAAATTAACCACAGCAAAATGTATTCATTGGCTTATTTTAAATGTTTCACACAGTAATCTTAAACGTTTCCTTCATCATGATTTAAGGGCAAATTATGATGATGCATATTAGGTTGGTAGATCAAGTTAAGCAACAAAATGAAAGTAACTATGCAAACCACTATAATCCTGGTCTCACAATGAATGAATAGGTGAATGAATGGATGGCTATTAAATCAATTTATTTCCAATAAGATAGAGGGCCGTCCATTTATACCGACCCATCAATCATACATGTAGTTATATATGGGCGGCCATCACTGTCAAAAAGGTCAAAAAACAGACAAAGGTCTCAAAAAACAAGCAAAGGTCTCAAAAAACCAGATAAATGTCTCAAAAAACAGACAAAGGTCTCAAAAAACAAGCAAAGGTCTCAAAAAACCAGATAAATGTCTCAAAAAACAGACAAAGGTCTCAAAAAACAAGCAAAGGTCTCAAAAAACAGACAAAGGTCTCAAAAAGCAGACAAAGGTCTCAAAAAACAAGCAAAGGTCTCAAAAAAACAGATAAATGTCTCAAAAAACAGACAAAGGTCTCAAAAAACAAGCAAAGGTCTCAAAAAACAGACAAAGGTCTCAAAAAGCAGACAAAGGTCTCAAAAAACAGACAAAGGTCTCAAAAAAAGCGCAAAGGTCTCAAAAAACAGATAAATGTCTCAAAAAAACAGACAAAGGTCTCAAAAAACAGACAAAGGTCTCAAAAAACCAGCAAAGGTCTCAAAAAAACAGACAACGGTCTCAAAAAAACAAGCAAAGTCTCAAAAACTCGTAAAGGTCTCAAAATCTGGAAAGGTCAAAACTTACAGAGACGTCTCAAATCGCAATAAGGTCAAAAATCACAATACGGTCTCAAATCGCAATAAGGTCAAAAAACGCAATACGGTCAAAAATCACAGTACGGTCAAAAAACGGAATACGGTCAAAAATCACAATAAGGTCAAACAAGAAGAGTCTTTAAAAAAGACAATCATCGCTCAAACGCAATACGGTCAAAAATCACAGTACGGTCAAAAAACGGAATACGGTCAAAAATCACAATAAGGTCAAAAATCTCGTTAAGGGCAAAATCGTGTTTAAGGCCTCAGGCAGGCAGTCTTGTTTGTTTCTCGCAAAATATTTGTAAAATCATAATTGTTTCTCGAAAAATAGTTGTATTTAAAAAATATATATATTTTGGCCATAATTAAAATAAAATCTTGTTTCACGTAAAATGTTTGAATTTTTTTTCGGTTCATAAAAAAAAATATTTTGGCAATATTTAAAAAAAAATCTTGTTTCTCGTATTTTGTTAAAAAAATATTTTGACAATGATTAAAATAATCTTGTTTCTTGTAAAATGTTTGAATTTTTTGTAGTTTCATAAAAACAAAATGTTGGCCATAATTAAAAAAGAATCTTGTTTCTCGTATTTTGTTAAACAAATATTTGTGGCCATATTTTTAAAAATCTTGTTTCTCGTAAAATGTTTGATTTTTTTTGTAGTTTTATAAAAAAAATAAAAAAATGGCCGTAATTTAAAAAAATCTCGTTTCTCGTATATATTTTGTAACAAAAATCTTGTTTCTCGTAAAATATTTGAAATATTTGTTGTTTTTAAAAAGAAAATTTGGCCATGATTAAAATAAACTTGTTAATCGTAATTAGTATTATCTTTAAATTTAGAAGCACAAATTAAATTATGCCCTAACAAAGTTAGGGCATAATTTCAGTGCTAAAGCGAAAGGCTCAAAAATGTCTCAAACGTTCAATTACAGATAAAGGTTAATAAATGTTAATATCATAATAAAACGAATCTTTAAACAAAATATTTGTAAATTAAAAATAAAAAAATCTTGTTTATCGAAAATATTGGCTGTCTTTTAAAACTTTATTAGGGCATAATTTAATTTGTGCTTCTAAATTTAAAGATAATACTAATTACGATTAACAAGATTATTTTAATCATGGCCAAATTTTCTTTTTAAAAACAACAAATATTTCAAATATTTTACGAGAAACAAGATTTTTGTTACAAAATATATACTAATTACGATTAACAAGATTATTTTAATCATGGCCAAATTTTCTTTTTAAAAACAAATAATTTCAAATATTTTACGAGAAACGAGATTTTTGTTACAAAATATATACGAGAAACGAGATTTTTTTAATTATGGCCATTTTTTAAATTATTTTTATAAAACTACAAAAAAAATCAAACATTTTACGAGAAACAAGATTTTTTAAAATATGGCCACAAATATTTGTTTAACAAAATACGAGAAACAAGATTCTTTTTTAATTATGGCCAACATTTTGTTTTTATGAAACTACAAAAAATTCAAACATTTTACAAGGAACAAGATTATTTTAATCATTGTCAAAATATTTTTTTAACAAAATACGAGAAACAAGATTTTTTTCTAAATATTGCCAAAAATTTTTTTTTTATGAACCGAAAAAAAATTCAAACATTTTACGTGAAACAAGATTTTATTTTAATTATGGCCAAAATATATATATTTTTTAAATACAAATATTTTGCGAGAAACAAACAAGACTGCCTGCCTGAGGCCTTAAACACGATTTTGCCCTTAACGAGATTTTTGACCTTATTGTGATTTTTGACCGTATTCCGTTTTTTGACCGTACTGTGATTTTTGACCGTATTGCGTTTGAGCGATGATTGTCTTTTATAAAGACTCTTCTTGTTTGACCTTATTGTGATTTTTGACCGTATTCCGTTTTTTGACCGTACTGTGATTTTTGACCGTATTGCGTTTGAGCGATGATTGTCTTTTTTAAAGATTCTTCTTGTTTGACCTTATTGTGATTTTTGACCGTATTCCGTTTTTTGACCGTACTATGATTTTTGACCGTATTGCGTTTTTTGACCTTATTGCGATTTGAGACGTCTCTGTAAGTTTTGACCTTTCCAGATTTTGAGACCTTTACGAGTTTTTGATACTTTGCTTGTTTTTTGAGACCGTTGTCTGTTTTTTTGAGACCTTTGCTGGTTTTTTGAGACCTTTGTCTGTTTTTTGAGACCTTTGTCTGTTTTTTTGAGACATTTATCTGTTTTTTTAGACCTTTGCTTGTTTTTTGAGACCTTTGTCTGTTTTTTGAGACCTTTGTTTGCTTTTTGAGACCTTTGTCTGTTTTTTGAGACCTTTGCTTGTTTTTTGAGACCTTTGTCTGTTTTTTGAGACATTTATCTGGTTTTTTGAGACCTTTGCTTGTTTTTTGAGACCTTTGTCTGCTTTTTGAGACCTTTGTCTGTTTTTTGAGACCTTTGCTTGTTTTTTGAGACCTTTGTCTGTTTTTTGAGACATTTATCTGGTTTTTTGAGACCTTTGCTTGTTTTTTGAGACCTTTGTCTGTTTTTTGAGACATTTATCTTGTTTTTTGAGACCTTTGCTTGTTTTTTGAGACCTTTGTCTGTTTTTTGAGACCTTTGTTTGTTTTTTGACCTTTTTGACAGTGATGGCCGCCCATAGTTATAAAACAGTATCTGACACAGCAGTCTCGTTTAGATCAATTGGTTAAGCCGGCAGTTAGGGCAATTGTGATCGCGGGTTCCAGATGACAATTCCTGGTTCGAATCTCACTTCAAGACTTCTTCTTTTGGAAAGGTCATAATTTTCAAATTCTTGACAGTGTTTTATTTTTATCATGAATGAACAAGGAATCTATCTTTTTCGTTGGTTTTTTTATATATATATTTTTTAAATGAAACAAAATTTAATCAAACTGGACACGCAAGCCATGGCCATTCAATAACGTTTTGACTGTTTGCCTGTTGTCCTCATTGATTCGAAACGCGATATTACACGTTTGTGCCATACCTATTCTTGGAGAAACACAAAGCACAAAACAAATAAAACAAAACTGAGTGGAAATAATAAAAGAAATCACGCGAAGGACTTATTTACGGCACCATCCATCTTTTTAAGTCTGTTTAAGTTTTTCGGAACTATAATACACACGTTTGACGGATTGCCTTTAAATTGCACGCCTAATGAACATGTCATAGTTTGAGCAGCTCACGTGGTATTGAAGGTCATGCATTACATTCATGTAAATGGTAGTATAGTGGCCACGTGTTATTGATTTATAACGGATTAGTTTTAGAATTACGAAACTGTGTCTATATCACTAAAGAAGTCCTCTGCCCCAAATTCGATAGACATGCTACATGCTTGTATCGATCAACTGTGAACCATATACATGTACATGTACATGTATGTGTCTCTATAAACTCAATCAGGAATTGTCATCTAGAACCAACAATGGCCAAAACCATAAGTAGCAGAACTGAAAAGCAGTGAATTGTAATCAACGTATTGTCTCATTGTACTCCATCCATGCATGTCTTCACAAAAATTCGTTGAGGTTGATTTAAATGTTTGTACTATTTATAAACGATTGTGATAACATTAAAATTAAAATAAAAAATAGTAGAAAGAGAGGGGAAAAAAGGGAAAACCCACATTAAAGACAAAGATAGATTCACTATTTATTCATGGTAAAAACAAAGTTAAGAATTTGATATACACCGTAAATATTTATAAACTTTCCAAAAGAAGAAGTCTTGAAGTGAGATTCGAACCAGGAATTGTCATCTGGAACCTGCGATCACAATTGCCCTAACTGCCGGCTTAACCAATTGATCTAAACGAGACTGCTGTGTCAGATACTGTTTTATAACTACATGTATGATTGATGGGTCGGTATAAATGGACGGCCCTCTATCTTATTGGAAATAAATTGATTTAATAGCCATCCATTCATTCACCTATTCATTCATTGTGAGACCAGGATTATAGTGGTTTGCATAGTTACTTTCATTTTGTTGCTTAACTTGATCTACCAACCTAATATGCATCATCATAATTTGCCCTTAAATCATGATGAAGGAAACGTTTAAGATTACTGTGTGAAACATTTAAAATAAGCCAATGAATACATTTTGCTGTGGTTAATTTGTAGTATAAATGTGTTTTAGCTTATAAAAAGGTTGGACTATTAAGATCATTACTTTATACAATCAAATTAATTATGCGCTTGTTTTTTGAAAAATAACAATAAAGCTAGTATAATTGAGTAATCATTTTACATTCAAGTTTGCATTAATTTCTATATCACTTGGATTTCAAAAGAAATTGCAAAAGGTGTAGTTGAGAATTGATCCACCAACCTCGTGATACTGAAGTTGACGCTTTACCGGGCGCTTTACCAATTGAGCAATTCGTCTGTCCATGAAATTATTTAGAGAGTAATACATCTTTATAGTATTGAATATCGAATACACTAAACAAATTCGTGCTAATTTCTCTAGATCAAAAGAGGGCGCTCATACCTTTTTATCTATTCTCTGCTTATTAACTATTAGTCAATGGGTGCTTATAGATGAAGTTTAACGGTATATGTACAAGACAAGTATATCGGATGGCAATATTTCAAAACCGATTGATGAAATGTTTTGAGATAACAAAGTAGAGAATAACCATTTCGAATGGAGAGGTATTTAGTGTAATATTTAAAAATGAAACAACCATTTTCAAATTGGATTTTACTGAAATTTATCAGCATAAAATTTGCCATTGGAAGAAAACATGACAAGCGTAAAACCAAATGATTTGAATATAAACCAATGATGAAATTTTAAAAAAGAATTAATAAAAATGAAAAGGGGAAGTTGGAAATAAAAGCACAGCATGATTTAATGACCAAGATTTAAAGCAAATTACTGTAAAATGTGTATCCCTCTCCCTATAGATCATTTAACACCGGCCTGATAAAAACAAGAGGTTTTAACTTAGACTGTTCATTTTATTCTTAAACTTGGTACGATAATTTTGAAAAGAGCGACAGAACGGCTCCATAAAAATCAACAGTATATTATGGGTCTATGTCCTTGTATACCCGGCCGCAAAATTTAAACCTAATCTATTTTCATAAACAAATCAGAAATGAGGAATTCTTGGTTCTTAAAGCAAGCTGCGAAATGAAAAGCCCCTGGGTCACTCCATATCTCTATAACCCTGAAGTCAAAAGGAGTTTCATGGACCACAATGATAAATCATGTAGGTAGTAGAAAACTTGAAATCAAGTTGATAGAATTTCATTCAAAATATATTGTGGTAAGAACGCATATAATTTTAGGAAAGTGCAGTTTTGAACGCACGCATTTTATTCGTAATGATCGAATCTTGGAAAAATAAGCCTAGCAAGTAAACTAAAACATACCGGTTACGTAAGGTGAAATATACTTTTAACCACTTTCAAGTGTTTGTAACGCCTATACCACCCGAGACAGACTTACCCCATAAATCAAACACACTATTCCTCCATCCACCGCCACATATCTGTGAAGGATTTCCATTGCATTCCATGTTGCATTCTGATTCCGGAGCTTTGCCGTGTTTTCCATACAATACTTCGTCGACACCACACGAACACATCCGGGCATATTGAAATCCTACGTAGCGTTTGTTTCGATCCCGACAACGGTTAAAACATATCTCATATGTAAGAGAACTACTGATCATCGAGTCATCAGGAAAGGCCCTGTCTTGTGTATCTATGTAACATCCGAGGTACAGCGGCGAAGATCCTGTCATAATTAAACATTAAAACCTGTAATTAGTCATTTGTTCTCGTTCAAAAGTCTATTATATTCATTTGTATGGCTGACTAAGACCATCTGTTTATCCTCGCTCATAATATGATGACTCTATATTGTGTAACTTTAATTTGGGCAAATATTTTACCCCCGTTTTCAACATGTTTAAAATGTTGCCAAATTCTCACGTTAAGACCCTCTTTTCGAAAGTGTTTCCACCTGCGGATCGTAAAGACTTATTCAGTGATATGTTAAAGGCTACGCCCTCAATTTTGATAAAAACTGGGATTTGTACATTTTTCCAATTTTGTATTTGGCCTACATGTATACACTTACTTACACTTGTAAGGATTCAGAAAAATCAGCCCTCTTCGTACAACAAAACATCGATTCGAATATTCTTTCCTATGGCAATAAAAGAATTTCACACTATAACCTGTGGAGCATGGGTCCATTTTGGGGGTTTTCCGGTCCCGGTGCTGGCGCGCACAGGGAGTATACCAACATGTTCATTAATGTCAGTAGGATTACAACCTAGGTGAGCATCATTGCCAATTTATGTGTTTAATTGACCTTTGACCTTGATTTTACTGTAAAAGGTCACTATGTTTCAATGTGTTTCAAAGCCATGTGTGCTCCAAGCTATAAACAGTAAAGATATGCTGGGCATAAGGCTCATTTCGTGATTTCGTGTTTGGTAACAGCAAAAATGATCAACACTACTGCGTATCCCTTTCAGCCATTTTAAGCCTTGTGCCAGTTCCCATCAGAATGCCATAACCAAAAATCATTACCAGTTTCAATAGTGTGGATACAGGTACGTGGAGATGCAGGGGCGTAACCAGAGGGTGGGATGGGGTTGGGGGTAGGGGGTAGGGCGCATTTGCCACCCCTGCCAAAAGGCTCGCCACCTGTTGCCCCAATGAAATGGCAAATCATGAATATGATCACAAATTAGTCGGACATCCCCCCTGCCTAGTTACGCCACTGTTATGGAACATTCAAAACCAAGGGGATTCTACGACACACAACGTGAAAATTAGTTGTTTTAGTTGAGACAATGCTCAATTGCTCCAAGAAGAGGAAATATTTTAAAAAAAAGATTGTTAATTTCATTCAGAAGAAATAGGATGCCCAACGGTTTTGATGAATGCATGATAACGATTAACTACGCTCGCAGTACACTTGTTCAGAGGTTTTTAATTTACGAATCGGGCAGTATTCTCGTATCGTTTAATCTCCCGGATTTGAATCATTCTTTCATTGAAATGCATGATGAGAGACCGAATAAGGATTTCTCTTTTACGGTCACTGCAACTAGCTACAACCAGGGGACAATAGAATAAAGGGACTAGAAACGATATTAACCGCCAATTGCGTCTCTATATGTATCATATTATGTATCATATTTAATATTATATAAAATGCGAGTTGCAATGCAAATATGCAATGCAAGTGTGCTTCAGGAGGTTGGTGTGAAGATAAGGCTACTTGGGCTGATCAATTCCTAAACTCTCTCTTATTTCGGTTATATTGCCAGACGCTAAGGAAACTGTCTAAAGAATACAATTAACACGTAATTGTTCAATAAAATGTTAAGAGGTAAAATGTAATAATTTAAGATGTATGAAAAAATGATAGAACAGACTAGTTGGAATGTACATACTGTAAACCTTGTGTTCCTATTAATTTCAATAGTGAAATAATTTGGAAAATGATGTTCTTTGATGTTTTGTATTGGCATTTCTAGAGCGTAGTTGTTTAGTAGGAAATATACAGGCTTCATTCGTATCGAGCAAGACACAACATGCCGTGCTGTGTGAGTGTAACAAACCTATTATCTTCCGTGTTTGCCGTGACAAACCTATTATCTTCATTCTGTTATATAACACATACCTAGGCAAGAGATGTGTGGTTGGCCGACATCGCAATATGACCAACGAACACTCGGATCCATCGTGTAACACCAGGGCTTTGAAAAACCACTTTTTGGGTTTCGACAGAAATCGTGGTCTCCTAACCCATCGTAAGGATAGCTATCAGGCGTAATATCGGTATGGCTATGTGGTGAATGTGACATCCAATGCTGGCATGTTAAACCATTTACAGTAATAGACTTATAGCCTCTGTAGTCTTCACCAGTGGACATCTCGTAACATGCAGAATCTACAGTGAATATCGCGTCTTTCTATTGTAAACAAATTTAATTTATTCTACGTTGTCTTGTCTGTTTCCCCACTCGATGACATTTCGGGGTTTCTTTATATTTTGAGCAACGTAGGGCTCTTAAATTAGATTGTTGATCTTGACTTTGTTTTGTTGCACTGCAATTCATTTCTATTATATAATTTTTACAAAATAGTTCATTTTTATTAAAACCAATCAAAACTAAAAACGAAACAACAAACCCTCGCTAAAACATTTTTTCCTCTGACCCTCTGACACCAGACTCTAATATCTAGATTTCTCATTTTAAATAGCTTTTGTTTCTACATATTATTACATTTTTAAATGGGCCCGGGAAATGGACTTGTAAATATACATACCTGTAACCTCAACTTCAAAACTGCACCTCTCGGAATTTTCACTGTAGTCATACGCGCACGCAGTACAGGTAACGACAGTACGTCCAATTTGAAATAGCGATCCGGGTGAGGGCGTGCATTGAACAGTAACAACACGATCTGGCGGGTTCTCGTCATTGTCGGTTGCCACGATGTTCCATGAAACAAAACTGGACGTTTGTCCCGGTATAGTGGTTCCCGACATAGTAGACGGACAGCCTATAGCAGGTGGTTCCTTATCTACAGAGAATGAATGGAAGCCGATACAATTAATGATGAAATAATTCATTAACCAATTTCAACCGGCATTGTAGAAGGGCTGTTACACCTTTTACTGAACGACTTTCCCTAAAATATTATAAAATATGAAGAACATTTCTGAGACGACAATGTCTTAATTTAAAGAAATATGTGCCAGGAGAGCCTTCCCATTGCCTTCAAAACGGCAGAGAACCTAACAGTTCCAAGGGCGCTGCACTTAACCCCTCCTGGACTCTGCCCCTGGACCCAGAATTCCCCGTGTACGTGCATTGGGCCCTTAAAGGCACATTATGTGATCTTTTCCAAGTAGCGCCCTCTATCATTAATTTTTACTATGAAAGCAGATTTTCTAGCAGATTTGCATTTTTGATCATAAATCATAAAGATCTTCTAAGTTACAGATCGATACGATTCCTAATTACTTCAAAATCATGGTTTGAAAATAGATTGTACCGAGCGGTACAATCTATTTTTCAAAAATTTTACTCTAAATTCACTCTAAAACCATGATTTTGAGGTTATTAGGAATCATATCGCTCTGTAACTTGGAATATATTCATGATTTATGATCAGAAAAGTAAATCTGCAGGAAATCTGCTTCCAAATTTGTTTCGAAGATTGAGGGCGTCCCCTGGAAAAGATCACATAATATACCTTTAAGCGGACCCCTACCTCTGGACCCCACGCCGATTTCGCCCCCCCCCCCCCCGAATTATTCCGACACACGTCAAGGTTGCGTTATTAACCGAATAAAAAATTCGTATCCGTAATGATTCGCGCTAAAATATATTCCTTGAAACCCCTAGGGCCCTACCCAATAATAAACGTATAAACTTATGCATGACCTTCTCATTGAGGCTCTTATATGCACTTCTTCAATATATGGCCGTGGGCCCTTCCCATTCCAACATAGCTGTTGATTGTCCAAGGGCTGTGGATGATTCAAAGGTACCATTGTTCGTCATATCAGTAGAATATCATTGAATCCCTCAAGGAAAAATAAATGCATAACTTCATGCCAGGCCTTCACAATGAGGCCCTAATGAGCACATCTTCACTTGAATACATACCAGCAATGTAGACGTGGAAACTGCATGTTACTTTATTCTCACTGCTGTCTACAGCCTCGCATACGACCTCCGTTTGTCCAATGGTAAAGTCAGACCCTGATGTTGGAACGCAGCTAACACTGATAACTTCTCCGCTGTTGTCAGTAGCCGTGGGTCCTTCCCATTCCATCATAGCTATTGGTTGTCCAAGGTCTGTTTCATTAGTTGGATCGGTAGGACAGGATTTTATATTGGGTTGTTCAACGTCTGCAAGATTAACGGTTACATTACGGGAAAATGACGTTACACTTCTTTAATCTAGTGCACACGGACCAATATTATATTGATTCTGTAGACAATTCCCCTCGGGTATTTTTATTCCAATTTTCCCATATCATAAAATTTAAATGGGCGTCTATAAGGTTTGCACCTGGTTTGACCCTGATGCTGGAAAGCAGACCACACTTACTGCTTCCCTGTTGTCATCAGTGGTTGTGGGTCCTTCCCATTCCACCCAAGCTGCTGGTTTTCCAAGGTCTGTTTCTTCAATTTGATTGGATGGGCAGGGTTATATCTCGGGTTGCTCTTTGTCTTGATGATTAACAGTTTCGTTACAGGATCATATCGTATACTTGATCAAACTATGTGAGCATAGACCCCATAGACATACATTATTTCTGAAGATTATACCACTCTGTTTAGTGTGTATCTATTTACGCATAAAATTGTATTTAATACAATTTCGGTTTTTGAAAAGGCATTCGACAATGTTTGATCGTGTCCTATGCAACATAAAAACTCGCGTTGGGCGTGTCTGCGTTTTTCACTTCATTCGGGTGACGCTCACGCCTTAAAGTATTTGTATTTGAGCCACATGGATAGATTCAAATATATCTTTGTTCTTCTTTGCAATGCACAACGTGAGAACATCCCTAAATCTCTTAAGGAAAAAAATGTATAGCCTCGTGCATGGCTTTCGCAATTATGAGACCCTAATGTGTACATCTTCACTAATGAATACATACCAGTGATGTTAACGAAGAAACTGCACTTTGCTTTGTTCTGATTGCTGTCTACAGCCTCGCATACGATCTCCGTTTGCCCAATGGTAAAGAAAGACCTTGATAGTGGAACGCAGCTAACATTAACCACTTCTCCGCTGTAATCAGTAGCTACGGGTACTTCCCATTCCACTATGGTTCCCGGTTGTCCAAGATCTGCTTCCTTGGTTAGATTAGTTGGACAAGAGTTTATCTTAGGTTGGTCTGTGAGATTCACGGATATAAGAAATATTATTAATAAATTAATTCCTAAAGTTACACTTGTTCAAACACACAACCACAGACTTATATTTCTATATGGAAAGTGTTTATTTTAAAATTATGTTTAGGTTGGCTAGTCCAACATTTAAATAAGGGTTGCTAGTCTGAATATGAAATAAGGTTCGCGAGAAGGCTAGTTCGAAATTTAAATAAGGGTCACTGCTCCGAATATAAAATAAGGTTCGCAAGTTCTATAAAATTAAAGCACGGTTTGCTAGTCCGAATTGCAAAATATTAAAAACATTTTCCAAAGTATATGGATCCTTTTATGATATTCGGACTAGCGGATCTCTTTTTGATATTCGGTATTTATTGATATTCAGACAGTGAACAGTGATATTCGGTCTAGTGAGCGTGTTTGCTATTTGGAATAGAGAACCGTTTTAAAATTTGGACTCGCAAACCATTACATTTTTCGGACTAACAAACTTTTAAAGAAGAACCTTCGGAATAGTGAAACTAATTCAACATTCGGTCTACGACCCTACGGACTTAGCGTTCCTTTGGACTGGTGACCCTTCGAACTGGAGAGAGCTCCCTGTTTGCCTCTATCTTGTCAGTTCTTGTTTCAACATACAAAAAGCATGGTATCAAGTTATCAATCAAAAAATACTTACAGCATAAGCCAGCTCTGTCCAGTAATGTATCAAGAGTGGATTGTATCCAGTTCGAGTTGTTGGTCAGAGGAGTTAGATTGTCGGTAAACCAAAAATCCTTCGATTCGACTACAGACGCAGAGCAGCTTTGTGTATTTATAAATGTTGGTGCAACCACCCAATGACACAGGCAACGCTCTATCGAGGGCAGCGACCATCTATATCGACCAGTAGAAGGGTCAAGTCTTTTCTTAAGCAAGCACACGTGTCCGTTCGAACATGAGACCCATGCTGTACATGTATAATAAAAGTATTGTTTTCTTTGGATTAAGGTGAACACACAATGCTATACACTTTGATGTAAATATATTAGAGTATCGGAGGTGTGGTGTGGAAAATAATCTTGTTTTATCTGGAGAAGCCAAAGGGTGAATCCTGTTAGGGATCTTTAGCCTTATAACCACAAACCAGCACGGGTTTCCTCTTGTTTATTGAATACAAAATATGATAGCCGGTCGATCACGTCGGGTGAAACTGTGTGTATAAAAGTTCATTTTGGGATGGCGACACCCTGGCAAAGCATCTAAATATGATATCAATAATGTTAAAGGTAAAGATATTAATACAAAACCGAATATTAGTAAGTTAACAACAAGTGGTATACGAAACATCTTTAATCTGAAAAAAATTGACAATACCATCAAGTCAGATATTACGAGCGTATACTGAAACTCCCACATGAAATCAATTGGAGTAATATTTGGTCTCTTCCTTTCAAAGTAACGATTGAGGAAAAAATGAAATATTTTTTTCCAATTTAAGCTGCTACATCGTATTATTCCGAGTAATTCTTTTCTAAAGACTGTAAAAATTATTGATAATGAGAATTGCCATTTATGCCTAGAGAACGAATCTATCGAACATATGTTTTGGCTATGCCCTATAATAAATAGAATTGAGTTATAATAAATAGAATTGAGTATGATAACCAAATAACCATTTTGAATATTGCCTTCTGCTGGTCATAATATATCAACGTTGTTATTAATAAATTTAACAATTTTATTTCTTTCCAGAAACACTAAAGAATCAAACATGACCATGTTTTTCTTCTACTGATACCCTGAAAATGGTGGATGGGTAACCATAGCTATTTTCACCATATTTCTACTGAAAATGTTCATAAAGATAAACGTTGTAAACAGAAAACAATTGTCGATGAAATGAAACGCTGGAGATTTGACTTTCTAAAAACGCTGAAATCTTAAGGATATGTTGCCATAGCGATTAACATCATGTTTCTACTGAAAATTTCATAAGCATATTATTTTGTAAGACCGCAGGACAAATTTATAATTCTATGATTTCCCTTATTGATACGTTTTGCGGTGCTACACACGTTCGTCCCATCGCGCATCCTTTCTCCGGAATTCTGAATGTTTTAAAGACCTTATTGACGATTGAATTTCATAATATGCTGACAACATGTTTTAATCAACCTTTGATAACCGTGAAATAAAAATAGTTTACAAAAGAACTCGTCCCCTTCCGGTTATGCAACCGATTGCATAATAACATGAGAGGGTATGCGGATTTCTCATTGTTTATGTAAAAGTGTTCCTTTATTTTTAGACAAAGAGTCTAAGTTAAAAAACGAGAAACTAGTACCGCTATATTTTTACATTTATTTTCTTATGTCATAAAGGTACAACATTTCTAGAAGAAAAAAAGAAAGAAAAAGAACTGCTACCGTTAGTCATCACGAGTTTCGTGTCCACGCCCACACCACCCGCCTAGCCAAAAGCGATCCATATTTGAGCGGACGAGGTGGCGAGTCGCTTGCTCATACGTACAGTATAACTTGGAACATGGATTCACTTCAGCTTACTCCATAAACTCCATATTTTGAACTATAGCGTATACACTAGACCTACACCCATTCACTTTGCTGTTTACTGAGTACATGAGGCTAGTATGAAAATAAGTATTGTTATCATGGTTAGTAAGCGTTTTTGTTTTAATAATTGTATTATTAATTTTTTTATATTTCATTCGCACAAATTTTAACCAAATCGTCAACATCGTATAGATGGGGTGACATGTGACATCATGCCGGGCATTTGGTCGGCAGTTGCCATTGTTCTTAGCCCGGCGGTGTGCGCGCGCATCTTGTTTTGTTTAGGACTCGTGCTTTTAAAACTCGCGCCGGTCTGTTTTAAATTTACAGCCCGCCGTTTTTCCTTTGCTTTGGTTTCGGGAACTTAACGTCAATACATGGTCAATATTATCATTTAGCACGGTTGGGAACCAGTTGAGTAATATTCAAGACAGCAGTCCCACCATATGGTCCGAATGAACCATCACTTATTAAAAGATATTTTTTCGATATTCCACATCCTGATGTGGAACACCACACCGCAAAATTTAGTTGATTTTGCCAAAATTGCATATGATTTGATAACCATGTATCGTAGAGTTTTATTACATCATCAACTTTTGTTTGCGGAAGAATATATTCTTGTCAAATATTTGGAAATCTTATTATAAAGCTATCTTTTTTATTGATTTGAATTTCTTGATTAATTAAAGAAAATTGATGAGTTGGTTTATTTACACCTCAAACTCTGTATTCTATATTTTTTATTATATGATGTCATTTATTTAATATAAATAAATGTATTTCTATTACAGATGCTACATGTAATAAAAAAGATAAGCCCTTTTTATTAAAAGAAAGTACTGACAACTCCAAAGGTGAATTGAACATTGGACTTAAAAGAATTTCAGCTTGGATTGGTTGGTATAATATTTACAAACGCAATATTTGGAGGTGGGCAAGAACTTCCGATATGAATAATTCAATAGAAGAAACAATTCCAGCAGGATCTTATAATTGTTTAGATATAGTGGAAAAACTAACGTCTAAAGTTCCAAATTTGATTCTTACCACAAACTCAGTATAATTAAATTGGTTATTCCAAAGGGTTATACATTATGGCTTTCTGACCCCGTTCGTTACTTATTAGGAATAGACGACAGAGGTTGGCTAGTTGCTGGGACATATGAGGGTGATAGAAGCCAAAAGAATTCTTATCTATCTAAATCAGCTATCTACTTCAAATAATTACAAACAACAAACCAAATATAATTCCATCTCAGCTAGTAACTAGTATTATAATTCCAGCACAAAATGCTGCTTTTAATTCTACCGAATATAAAAGTCTATCGGCTGGAATTATAAATGAATTAGAATTTGAAATTAAGCTCAAATGGGGAAATAATTCTGAACATAAATTAAAGAAATCATGATCAACCCTTTGATATTTTTCTTGAAATAATTTAATTAAAATAAAAGTAATGAGCATTTATGGTAATTTAGGGGGAAAAAACAAAAATACTTCTTTTGGGGAAGTATATTTAAATTCTTATGCATTAATAACTGAAGTAATATCAGGTATTGTAAATGGATATTTGATAATGGGAGCAAATTCTATCATAATAGCAGGACCTCCTATAAATAATTTAGGAGTTCCAAACAAAGGATATGATGATACCGCTAATTTAACAAAATTAAATAAAGCAGGAGATAAAATGAGTGGTGATCATTAATATGGGAAATAATAAAATTTAAAACGATAGAGACCCAACCGAAAAACAACCACCTTTCAAACAAAAGATATGTTGATAACAACGTAACAATTACAGGTATAGGAAAATATCAAGTTACAAAATTGGGAAATGGAATTAAACATTTTAACGCTTCTCTAAGTCCTATCAAGATATGACTCAAAATTTAAAGATTGAAATTAAAAATGATATAGTAACACCTTCAAATAATATATATGGTCACGCGTTATAAACTCGCCTCCCAATAGGGTGGTGCCGTTACATTTTTTAGTTTTATGCTGTCATTTTCCTCAAATATTTTCAAAACCACAAAAGCTATCTCAACAAATTTTGTATCATTTTAAAGCCCTAATAACAAGCTATCTGCCTGCAAAATGGCATTGGTATAGCTAATATAGAAGGGGAGATACAGCTGTTTGATGTTTGGAGACCAGGGGTGGTGCTGGAAGGGGTGCCGCCTGTACAAACTCAATGGGGATAATCCAATAATGGCGATAATCTTTGTTCTTTTTACAATAACTAGTCATCCCCTAATGTTACAAACACCATTCTGGTCCCATTTTAAAGGATATTTAGTAGTCTTTAAGTATGTGGTTCAACAGACTTGTCAACTATTTGTAACAACTAATTAATTATGGATAAGACCATGATCATCAGCTTTCTTCCTATTCGCTACACAGTCAACATGAATAATCAGCCTCAATTTACCGGATTTATAAAAATGACTATAACAGAAAAGGTTTTCAACCTATGATAGCAAAAGTATATATTTTTGGGTTTATCCTTGGTGTAAGACAGCACGAAACTAACCTAGCAACAAATCCTCTATTGAGGGATTAAAGGATTATACAGCTTTATTCAGTAATAGGTCTGGACACTAGTCTAACTTTTAAATATCTTACACCAAGGATACACCCATTTTTGGAAATCTTGTAACTAGAGGAATTCAGAAATGCAGTTTATATCAGGGAAGGGTTCATCCTTAAACAAATATTTCTGAAAATTCTAAAAATATATAAAATAAAAATTAGAGATATTCACTAGCCGGTATAATTACCATACCGACGTAGTAACTTTGACAATTATATATCATCTAATAGATAATTTCATGAAGAATTCAAATATGTAAAGTAAATAATGATAGGGGTAGGTATAAAAAATATATGGATCTCAAATTAAAAATTAAAAAACTCTGATATTTTCCCCAACATTTCCGATCATACCATTTGGTCGTACTATTATTTTAATGGCATATTTGGTTTCCTCATGCAATTTCCCTTCAGAAAATGTATACTTTTACTACCTCAGGGGGGTATACAAGCAAATATAAATGTGTAAAGTTAAAATCATGTCGCGAAAGCCAAAATACGTGTGTAACGCGAAAGGAGGCGAGCTTAAAACACATGACCATATACTTTTGATATGAATTTTACCATTGCTAAAAATGCTTTCTTTGGTAGATGCTCCTGGAAGGGAATTGGGAATTAAAGAAGCTAGATAAATTACAATCAATTCAATCGTGGGATTCGAAGAATGGACTCTTTCTTTTTTCTGAAAAATCAATAACCACTTACAATTGTTTGTTTAGTACAAAATGTAAATGCAAGATATTTTGAGAATAGTGGAAACGTAACCTTTTTTGGTAATAGGATTAACCAATAATGTTATATAGACGCTGATATTACTTTGCCTAATCACCTAGCCTTTCAATATAATGGAACCAAGATTGTTGTGTGGTTAAATGGTGAAAAATTAGATCTCAAGTTAACTTGGGAAAATATAGAGGAACACAATTTGCGGAATCAAAATTTGGATTTTTTTTCTTTATATAACACTTTTGTTAGTGATAAAAAAATATAGTACAACATTTTGTTGAAAACCATGTAATTCATTTTACCAGAGATGTAGTTATCTTATAATTTAATATACTATTAATAAATGGTACTTACATCGTACCGCACCGCCTATGGAAAACATTATATATCCAAACCTTCCGCAAGAAGGTATGGACAATAATACAATATTTCGTCTGAAACAAATATTAGACGTAAACTAATTTTTACAAAATTTTTTAGAAAGCAGAGATAAATTAAGACGATATTATAAAACGTTGTACAATATATTCTATGCAATGACAACAACTACTGGACTAACAAGCATTGGCACGTCAGCCTCTGCTTTAGGAACACATACCACAGGTGTAAGGGCTCTAATTAGTATTCCTTTAGGTTAGGAGGAGTAGCAATTGTATCTGGTGCTTTGAGTCTAATTTCATCAGCGTAAAATAAAGTGGCAATGAAAAAAAATAATCAAAAACATGAAACTATTAAGCAAACTGCTTTGTCAAAGCTAATTAGTTCTATAGATGTGATAGTTTCAAAAGCATTGAATGATAGTCAAATTAGCAATGATGAATTCCAGCTCGTTTTGAGAGAAATGGAATCCTACCGAGGTCATAAGACAGCTATCAAACAAAAACTAGATCTCAGTTGATAAAAATGACTATATAAAGTATATTTTATTGTTGGGATAAGTGTTTTAAACAAAAAAGTCAATCACAACTTTGATCGTAGATCAATAGTTTTTGAACTGTGACCTTTTGAAAAAGACAAGTTGGCCAAAATGGACCATTTTGGTCATATTTTCGCAAAATTGGCACAAAAATGACATGTTATCATCATTAAAAAAATATTTTGACTCATTATGAATTGATAAACCATGTTATAATGTTGGTTTATAGATGAACTTTACATTACAACACATTTCAAAAGTCAATGGTGTCCGCATGCCATGGCAAACAGCTTTAATATCCTTCAAATTCATCGAAAATGGGTAAAATCTGAGTCAAATTTAAAGGATTTGAAGGATATTAAAGCTGGTTGCCATGGCATCAGCATACCATTGACTTTTGAAATGTGTTGTAACGTAATGTATAGTTACTATATACTGAAGAGCATCTAAAATACCAAGCTAAAACGGCTATAATTACTCAACATAACCTTGATTTTCAGTGCAGTAATTAAAATTTGCACTTTACAGCACACAATATCAAAATTTGACAACTCTGCTTTTTATAGATCTCACATAACAAGCCTTCAAATCTTTCTATTTCCCCCCAATTTTATGTATAAAGCTATGGGCGCCACATCCACAGGCGCCACATCCACCGGCCCCACCCTTGACTCACTCGACGTTTAGACTGTTGCTAAACATGTGGCTTTAATCCTTTTTTCATTCGGTAGCTGGATAAAATGTCTTTAATATGATACCAAAAATGTTATGTTTTTTTGACAAATTCTATTTAAGATAGAGACACGTATCACGATTTTAAGGATTTTTGAAACGGCCCCACCTTATTTGATATACCTATTAGTGACCTGTGACCCTATGAGATGTGCGTTTTTATCAGTTGGATTCATTGTTCTTGTAACAGCCCACTTAAAATATTCATCATCGTCATTTTAAATATTGATGATTGCTTTCTTTTAGCCAGCTTGTCTGTAAGAGGAATGTATCAAGCCCCTCCTAATGGTCTATATAGCACATTATAAATCATTAATGACACGATTGAATGGAAGACCCAACCACTACCATTATTCTGATATTTTGCTATTGATTCCAATATTTTATTTACCCATGTCTCATATAATTTATTAAGATTAGTAGCTTCTAGATTGTTATCAACATTGGGATGAAAAAATGCTGTTTTTATTACAAATGTATTAGATAAATTATCTAGTTTTTTCATTCTACATATAAGAACCATTTTAAATTTGTCTGTATTGGAAAGAAGGGTAATAACACCTTGCTTAGCTCCTTCTAACAATCTTTCTGGATCATATCTAATTATTCCATATATTTTATTCTGGATTGTAAAACCTCTGAGAGAAGAAAAGGATCTTTTAATGTCAAAAGGTGTTTTTTTCTTCTTTTTAATAACTACAATCAAACCTTTTTCAATCTGCTTTATTCATTCGCCACTCATATTATTTTCTTTAGCAAACTGACGATAATATTTCAGTGTATAAACAATAGGTGATCTCATCTCTTTCATTTTTAAATCATATAACAATTTTATACCTCCTTTGTAATACACCAGTTGTATAACACTTTTCAGATCCACCAGATTTATAGGAAACTGGTAAATGTTTTATTTTATATTTAACCTCTGTCACACCATCTCTGTATCTAAATTTTTTGGGTAAAGTGATGCTTGATATTATGAAGTCTTTCAAACTTCAGTTTATGATATGTAAAACTATAGACATTTTTGTATTGAGTGACATTGAGAGTTAACAAATAATACTGATGATAGTAATTCAAATTTGTGAAAGTATAAAGAAATCTTGTTAACTCGAGTCCATAGAAATTCAATACAAGAGTACTATGCGCACAAACATGACAAAGGGGAAATATAATGCATGACTTACTTGTTGATCAACCATTTTTAACCACATTTTTTAAATGGCAATTTTCGTATACAGCTTACATTAACACTTTCCACGCGGTAGTAGTCTGCAGACGACAGTTCCAAAAATGTACAAAATATTTCAAAAATGTCAAAAGTATTGAATTGAATCATCATATTTGGAATCACCATGAGAAATGCATTAAAATAAGTGAACATAATTTATGTTTAGTATTGGTTCAGAAATTCTTGTGATCGACTTTGAAGGTTGGGAAAGGTTTCTGAAAAATCTGGTTTGTATATGGTAAAACTAAGAGCCGCGTGGAAAGTGTTAACAATGTACATTTTAATTCCCACAAATTTCTAAACTCAACAAATTTGAGAAATCTGCCTCTGAAAAAGTGTCTTTGATAGTTACCACTTTGTAGATATAACAGCTTACAAATTAAACTAAATTTCGGCGATTTTATTAAAGATACTCACCCCAAAACACAAATAGAAGCAACATCGTCTGTGACACCCCTAATCGCTTCGTCTCATAGAACAGCATATTTATTCCAAGGATAGTAAATAAAACAATATACGGTCTGCTTCAACATTTTGTGTTGGCTTTTCAGATATATCTGATTAGTATCCGATCCAAAGTAATCCTAAACCTGACTGAGCGAGAACTCACCCCAAAACACAATAGAAGCAACATCAACACCCCTAACCGATTCGTCTCAAAGAACAACATAATTATTATTCCGTGGATAGTAAACAAAACAAGTATACGGTCTGCTCGAACATTTTGTGGCTTTATCTATCTGATGAGTATCCGATGTAAATCCTAAACCTGACTGAGCGACATCGGGATCGGGATCTCAAGCGGAATCGTTTATTGGCATGTGATGTGTGAATAATCACGCAATGATACTGACTTGCATTAGAAAACTATTCATGTGTTCATGGTAACAAAACAAGACCATTGTAGCCTTATCATAAATTGTGTGTGTCGTCATTGTCATGGAAACGTTTGTAAATATCCAGCTACCAATCCATGAGGAGTTGCGTGAGTGACTAAATTGAAAACAGATGCATGCATAAAATCATCTCCGTTTTGTATACAGGGTGTCTCAAAAAATTACAACGCACCTGTAAGTGATCGTAACTTCCTAAGTAAGTATCGGAATAGAACAATTCAGCGATTACGTAAAAGTAATCAAAGAACACTCCCATCCAAGTTTGCTCATATTGAGTGTTTCAGACAGCACAGACAAGAAATCAATCAATACTTCTCTCAAAGATAACATTCATTAACTTGTTTTGCTTGTTCCACTTTTTTCTTTTAAATTAAATAATATGCCAGCTATTAACAAAGTTCAACATAACATTTCACATAAAAGTGACCAAGGTTATTTTCATCACATTTTAAAATTGATATGAGTAAATGTTGAAGTTTACTAGGTGCCAATTTGCACGATACGCTAATTCTTTTTATCACAATTGAAGAAAAAAACCGATGGTTAGTATGTATGTACATTGTCAGTTATTGACCAAGTTCAAGATAACCAATAATACTGTGCATACAAATTTGATCTCATAGATAACCTGTTTGAACCTTTCATAGGTGATTTAGTTCGAATTTGGCGGCAATGTTTAGGGGTCAGTTTGTATACATTCGTTGGCCAATTATGCCAATTATATAATGTGTGTTTCACATTCACAATCCAAATTGATGAACGTTAAACACGTTTTCAGTCATAATGTGTAATGAAGGGTACTTCGAGTAATGGTGAATTTCATCAGTTCACCTAACATATTCTTGATTGACATTTAAGTTCCATTTTATACCAAGCTATTGCTTGAAATAAGTAAAACCACTGACAGCAATTGCAGATTTATAAACATATTATAAATAATAAAGACAGGGACCTACTATCATTTATACATTTGGAATATAGTGGTAAAAAAGTTACACTTTCAGAAATATTTGTACATATTATATTGAAACTAGAATTAGCAGATAGAATTTTGTTGCTCTAAACTTATAGCTTTGTATTGGAATGCAGTAAACAGCATAGGATAGATAATTTATCAGTCTGATACCCCCATATGAAATCATGTAATATATTAACCAATTATGGCCCTTTCCCCCTCTCCTGACCAAAAAGTATTTTTTACCTCAAAAAATCACTTTTTGGCACTTTTTGTCAAAAATTTAAAACTAAACATATTTATGTCAAAACTAAAAACATCCCTAGATAAGTGTCTTTAGATGATTTTGGTGCAATTTCAACATTTTTTACCAAACTGATTTTGCTACGTTTGCAACAAATGTTGAGCCAAAAAGTTTTTTTAGTGAACTTTGACACCAAAAATGGATTCTCCGACTCATTTCCTTTCCAAAAAATGTATACTTTTATATAAATCACATATTTCAAAAGTTACATACTTTTTGGGTAAACTTTATTTTGAAAGTTTTATGGACTAAATTTATTAGAATTGAGAAAAACTAGTCTCATTTTTTAACGGGTCGGCGCTAAGTTATGCAACATGTATTGTAATATCATTCTTTGTAAATTATCTCCAATCCACTAGAAAATCATTTAGTATCATCTATGTTTTTCTTGGCTATGTTCGTACAATTGCACAGGAAAGAAAGAGGGTTTAAATCAATACTTTCTGTAAAAAAATATTTATTAATTATAATTATTGTCATTATCAATTAATTATAATTATTGTCATTATCAACTGCAAAGGAATAAGACTCCTGGAAGTGGCAGTGATTAAATTGAATATTATTGTACTAAGAACATATTCAGAAAAAAATAAAAGACCGTCGATCAGCTTCGGGAAAATAGTAGGCTTACGGTCTCCAGATCACCTCGGGGCAATATTTCACCCCATTTCCCTCATGAGCAGTCCATATTTGTATACCATTGATACATCAAATTTTACATAATTGTGTGTGTGCAAAAGAGACATTTTGAGAAAACATTTAACAAATGCCGTCTATAGACTAAATAAGGACTAATTAGCTTATTTTGCTAAAACTGATCGACGGTCTTTTAGACTTAAAATCTGTGTCACCAATTAGGTATAGGGGCAATACCTGCACTATAATATCCAAAAATACATTTTGACCCTGTAATGGAAATGTAGCTGCACATGGATGGGCGCTTCTTATCCCTTAGGTATATTTTTCTCAGGGGTAGGGTATAGGATACAGGGGTTAGGATGTAGGGATTAAAGTATTTAAGGGTAAGGCTACAGGGGTCGAGGTATTATATTAGGGTATGGGTAAGGGGTTTACATTTGGGGTCCCTTGCTAGGTTACCAAGACATCGCAAATCTGCCATTTTGGAATTGAGTACTATGTCGTGCTTCACTCCATTTATACTTAAGTAGTAGTTTTTTCGATTCTTCCATTTAAAGCAAGACACAGACACAGATTTGGTTGCATCATTGTTTTATTCAGCAAAATCTTTACAGAGCGTTAACACATTTTTAATGAGAATTCTAGGAGTTATTGGAGCTTATTGGCAAACCTCGTTCACAGGTTTAAATAAAAATGAACAACTACGGTTGTTTTTGCACTTATATGATATAAATAGAAATAATTGTAATAAAATGTCCTTTATAATAAACACGGTTCCTTTAAAAGGTACATGTTCCGATCACTTTAGCTTTTATTCCATCAACACACTTGATACATAACTGAAGAACTTCATAACTTCATGTCACCTTATGCTTCTAAAATATGAACCATTTGGAGTTGTGCAACTGAAATTCTGGAATATAACTATTTAAGGATGACCCTTCATAGAATAGAAAACATAAGTTGAAAACCGGGCCAGCAATCGGAACACCTACTTTTAATACGTGTAATATATAAAAATAAAACCGAAAAAAGCGGGAAACAATAAAATAAAGTCGCAACAGAAAACCCTAAGATGTTTTAAAACATTATTGCAATCGTGGAACTCATATATCATTTAGAATAAGTCCATATTGGTAAGAATTTAACACCCTCGATTTCATAGGGATCTGTGTCCCAAATAAGATCTATAATAATGTTGTTTTAGTTAGTTAGTTAGTTAGTTAGTTAGTTAGTTAGTTAGTTAGTTAGTTAGTTAGTTAGTTAGTTAGAATGGTCAAGAGTGTTAACATATCCAAAGATGAGCTTTGTAAGACTTATATATATTTTTTGTAGCCCCTGACCTTAATTAATTAGTTAATTGGTTAGTTAGTTAGTTAGTTAGTTATTGAAATTCAACTTAGACTCAAAGTAAAAAAAGAAGAATTTTTTATGGATATTATAAGCACACCCAACATTTAGAATGCATCAAAACGATCAGTGGCGGCGGAAGCAAAACCACCCTCGCGTTCACAGGGTTCTGTGTCCCAAATAAAGATCTATAATTAAGTTATTTGTGTTAGTGAATTAGTTAGTGAATTAGTAAGTAAGTTAGTTAGTTAGTTAGTTAGTTAGTTAGGTAATTAGTTAGTTAAAGAAATTCAACTTGCAACCATTTTTTAGAATATTATAAGCACACCCAACATTTAGAATGCATAAAAACGATCAGTGGCGGCAGAAGCAAAAACATTTAGGAGGGGGTTTGAGCCCAAATGTTGTTTAATAATGTTGAAACTGTCGTGCGCAGATATTTTCAGATTTTGAACTAAAATGTTATTAATAGTCTAGAAAAATGTTCATGAAGCCAGCTTGTGTGACAAATTGAACTTATTGAAGCATAATTTGATGAAACATGTAATTCGCACGGACCGCCCAATTATATGGCCCATTTTTAAGACTAAAGATGGTCAAGATGACGTTAAAAACACGTCACCTGTCATTTTTTCGGAAACCCTACAAAACATTTTTGCTTGGGGGTTCAACCTCCTCCGCTTGCAATACCGATGAACACCACGTATATAACACTACACATCGACATCTACATCCCTCCCTGCTCACCTAACTCACCGCATATCTACCATGTCAACTGCCCGCATTAGACATCCGCCTACAATTTGGACAAATACATCCCCAGCTGCCCTCCCTTTCCCGACTTCCTAATAAGACGACACACTAAACATTTACACATTTCACTAGACTTAAACTATTACAACACTATTGCACACAACATTGGACCACATATGAAAACAAAAATATCGTTTTAGGGGCTCTGGATTAAGGTGAGGGGCTACCTTAATTTTCATTTTTTTGCAAAAAGACACCCATGATATTCATATATTGACATATAAAACATATTGGGATGGAGTTTCAAGTCAAAGGTCACCTAATTTGCATAATAATGCCGGTCATCTTGGATTTTGGGACAAAAAAAGCAAAATAGAGATGAAAATCTGATCTTTCACTTCAATACTATTTTTTAAAAACCTGTTCTACTCATTATATGGTAGCCCATAACCTTAAAACAACGGCCCTTCAGTAACATCAATAGTAGGCCTGCACTTTGACAATAAGGTTTATCGCGAATAAAAAAAACCCATTGATTATCCTTTCCTGTTGCATTGTGGGATCGCAAAAGTGCAAAATCTGCCCCATTCTGGATCCCACAATGCATCAGAAAAGGATAATTAATGGATTTTTTCCGATTGGTGATAAGGCTTATGGTATATACAATTATTGACGTAACTTTATAACCACACAAATCGATGCATCTCATATTGATATCCCAAACCATTCAAACTGAGGTAAGAGTTGAGATTTGTGAGTGACTGAACAAAATTAGAGCGCGAAAATCAGTTTAGGATCAATACATCATCATGAGGTCACGGGTTCCAACTACAGCCATGTGACATCAATACTATATCCAGAGTTGATCAAATACGTTCAGGCCCATCAAACAAGATTAATTTCATGATCAGTCCTATCTTTACTGGAGCAGACACGAAACAAACATACATAACGATACCAATGAACATGCATACTAAACACTACAGGCCCAACACCACTAAAAACGGGTAACTTTAATTTGAGAATTTGAAATAAAATCCCGTCAAACTTGCTGCAAGTTTAGGGAAATCAAAAACAGCCATCGGAATGTGGAGTCTAACAAAAATTACTACCTGACGTATCTGGTACATATGAAAAATGTACTATTCAAAAACATTAGTTAGCAATGCCTTAACATTGAAAATGTGACCTTTTATTTAGTCTATTGTAAAATGGGGTTCTCCAACATCCCTCTTTTCTCATCCCCGGCCCTCAACTCAACACTCAAAAATTGGTAACCATGCGTGTTTTAAATATCGAGGAAAAGGGGCTTATTTTCTAGAGTCTGCAAGGACCGCAAAATTTATTTTATGAATCTTTCTCCACGAATTTTGGAAAAGGGGGTATTTACAAAATCTGAAAATGTTCATATTTTGGAATCCTTAAGCTCCATCCCGGTATCGGTATGGTTATAATTATTTGATCAGTAACACAACCCAACGCCACCATTTGGGGGTACATAGCACAGGACCATACGCACCTGGTAATGTTGGAAGCAACCTGTGTTTTTTTTTATCTATGTATGTATCAAAGTGTCAGTGGTGAAAAAGGGCGTTTACAATTCTAGTCATTGAAAACAAAAAATATGAATATGGGGTATTTTGAAAAAAAACGAAGAACACGCATGGTTATCAACTTTTGTGTTAAGTTGGGGCCGGGTTTTTATCTAACCATAGATCCTTGATCTAACACACCGCATACTACTCGGGATATTACTGCCCGCATTAGACACCCGCCTGCGCGCCTATTACTAACATGATTAGATAACATAGACGTATACATTAGGCCAAACAAAGAAGAAGGTCTGTCTTTTGATTTGTTGTTTTTTTGGATTTGTTTTTTTTGGGGGATTTTCTTTTTTGGATTTAAAAAAAAAAAGTTAAAAAAAGTTCTCTGTAAGCTTGGATAAGCAAAAAAAAAATATAGAAAAAGAAAAAAATCATCGCATAGGACCTACTTCATAGCATATTTTCTAAAAAAGATAAAAAATAAATAAAATCGCACAGCACTTAGCTTTTTTGCACAATGTTTCTGCGACAGAATTTCTTCTTTGTTTGGCCTTATAGTGCGTGTCAGAAAGGGCGTAATAGGCATATTAAATGATTTTACCCTTAGAAGCATGAATTACCACAAACACACATACCGTATATCCCCACTAACCAGGGTTTTAAATTAACACTTCACTACAATGTCAAGAACATAACTAAATTGAATATATAACGTAAAAAGATAACATTTGATATGTATTTGATAGTTTATAAGTTAGATTTGAGTTCACCTAAAAATGGACATTTGTCAATTGTGCACGTGTTGCAGGTTTGTACTGCATAACTGCCTATTTATAGTCGATTCATCTCATATTGATATCCCAATGAATTCAAACGGAGGTAAAAGTTAAGAGTTGTGAGGGACTGAACAAATATTTAACACCCCAAAAATCAATTTAGGATCAATAGATCATAAGGTCACGGGTTCCAACTCCAGATTAATGACACAACATTGGACCACATGAAAACAAAAATATCGTTTTATGAGTTCTGGATTAAAACAACGGTCCTTCGGTAACATCAATAGTACTCTTTAACATCGGTGCTGCACTTTGACAAAGTTATACAATTATTGACGTCACTTTAGAACCACAATTTTATAGTCGATTCATCTCATAATGATATCCCAAACCATTCAAACCAGTTGCACTATCTTAAGATTTATGAAAATCGGTTTAGGATCAATAGATCATTAGGTTATACGAATTCCTACACAGGCATGTGACATCAAAAGCATTTCTCGTATTGATCAAATAAGTTGTTGCCCATCAAAAAAGAATGAACAATTAAGTAGTATAGTCGAGTATGCACTTAAACCGCATTGATTTCATCCGAAATATGGGCTTCCTCATTTAATTCAATTGACATTGCCTAAAACGCTAAATGGAATTTCATGAGGAATGAATCTACTATAACAAATCAGAGCCTCTCATAACAGTATTTTATTTTGTAAACTAAAACCAAATGACGTACCTCCAAATAATGGTATACTGATACACGACCATTATATATTATTGAATTCTCAATGTGAGAAAAAATATTTAGAAGAAAATTAATTCAATGACACACTGAGTCAGACGACGCTGGACACGGGCGTATTCACGAATATTCAGGTTAAAATATGCGAACGAGGTTACGTGATCAAGTAAATGGGACGAACGCTTAACAACGGTTTAAATTCAAAAAATGATACTGACACTGGAGTTGGTTATCCAACTCCAGCGGTTTTAGGATGAAATAATTTAGTTCCAACGTGTAATAAATTTTATGGGGTCATAATCAAAATCCATTGTTACATTGAAACCAACGGAAATTCAAAATTAACGGCCGTTCGTGTCCACCGTCGTCTGCTGAGTCATTTGTAAAGACAAGAGCCCTCTATATTCTAAAATCAGAGGTCTTTGTTCTTACAAAAATCCAGACAAGAAATTCGCTTTTCAAAAACAATGATTATACTGTAAAATTAAATACTGGAATCTAATTTGCAAGGGCTAGGTTGTTAGACACCTTTGGACTTCATCAGACAACTGACTCGTCGGTTAGATTACGTGATGGTTCGAAACCGCTAGGCCTATATCGACAGACCCCACTGATGGTTATATTTCCTACCAGATCGCTTCTGATCTTGGATACTCCCGTGCAGTCCTCTTTATCGAGGATTTGACAAAATCAGTGGCCTGCTGAAGTCGAATAGTGTTGGATGCATCGTGACACTTTTTGGAAAATAAAATTCCAGAATTTGAATTAATTTCCCCTGTGATTACAGCTACTGGATTGACTTCTGAAAGTATTATTTATGTATTACGTTTTACTAATATTAACCTAACAATAAGCATTAGTATTTACATGCAGATTTTAAAAGAGTTGTAATTCTTATTGTCCTCCTCGGCATATTGTTACATCTGTCTTCTTCATTGTTGCTATGTAAGACCCTCATCCACTGTTATCTCCATTCTGAAATAAATTGTATATCGGTATAGTTTGTAACTTGTAGAAAACAAACAACCTAACAACTAACAAAACGACCAACAAACCAAACCAACCAACCAAATCGACCAACCAACCAACGAATACCCCAACAAACATACAATCAACCAATTCACCAACCAACCAACCAACCAACCAACCAACCAACCAACCAACCAACCAACCAACCAACCAACCAACCAACCAACCAACCAACCAACCAACAAACAAACAAATATAAAATGTACCACTACTATATTTCAGCTTTTATATTATTTCATATTCGTTCAGATAATAGATTAAATGTCTGTATAACTTTTAAAAATGGAAACATGACAGATGGCGCTATTATCATCTATTATAATAGATGTTAACAATTGCCTGACTACATGTAGGGATTTCCTGACCTTCAACGCGGCTATTAGTTATACAATACAGATTTTTTTCTTTTCTTTCAGAAACCTCTTACAACTTTCAAAAACTTATCTCAAGAATTACTGAACCGATACTAGGCATGTTTGTACTTATTTTTAATGCATTTTTCGTGGTGATGAAATTCAATAATGTTGACATTTTTGAAACATTTGATGAAATGTTGGAACTATCGTACTGCCGCGTGTAAAGTGTTAAAATGGTGCCACATATGGGGTAGCGATATTAGAGTCATTATGATGCCTGAAGGTTGTGTACTTTACCTTGGTCTTTATGAAAATAGCGAAAACATCAGCCTTCCCAAGACCTGGCATGATAGAAAAACAATAAGTTCAATCAACAGCATTCATAGCGGGATTCATAGCTCTACTTCTATTACCATTGCAAAAAGTTACATACATATGAGCGATATTATGATGCGTTCACCAGAAAATGCGCTGACGACACGATTGTGTTTTAACAAATCAAAACAATTACGTCACCTCACCTGGAACCTCATCATATTTGGTCATTTTTGGTCATTATTTCAATGAATGAAATTGTACACAAATATGACAATTTGAATCTTCCCGCTTTTATTTTCTATTAGAGTCGAGGGGTTAGAACAAACCTCAGTATTTCTTATACATGTAAGCATTGAGCATGAGTTTGGCGTAACATATTATACAAACTCTACCCTCAAAGACACATATACACGGTCAAAACAATGAATGTATCAAATCAGTTTAATAAAATATTGTGTTGTCTGCTTCACAGTCAGTCACGCATATGTAGGCCTATACAGTTTCTAACCCTAAACATCGATGAAACCGAAAGTGTGTCAAATAAAATTGTCAATACCTCGAGTATTGTCTTCTATTAATAAAGACACATTTTCTGAAAGACGATTCCGATTTAGAATGACCTCGTACTCATTAAGTCATTTCGATGTTAAAATCCTTTAAAACTTTAACTTACCTGCGTCAATTCCATCATTCCAATTGACTCTTGTGGTCACTGTGCTGTAGAGGAACAGTGGTAATTCACTGTGACTCGTCTGCCAATCACATATGCCATGTTTGGTTAGCATTAACAACCAACCAGCATCTCCTGCACAGCCATTCTGGGACGCCATATAGAAGTTTGTTCCGTTATATCTGCGTTGAAAAGCAATATGTCATGTCAATATACATGTGAGGTGAAATGAATCGGTTGAAAGTTATTTTTAGCTATAAATATCTAGAGTATGAAAATAAAGCAATCCTACCCTTCGACTGAAAAGTACTGCAAAGATGCAATGTCCGTGAATGGTGAATTGATCACACGGTCTTTAGTCATCCAGTTGTTACTGGTAGATCCGGTGGCATTGAATCCGATATTTAGCAGCTCGACACCGGTTGTGTCAAACAAACTGATCTTAACCTGTAAAATAATCAAATGTTTTACGATAAATTAGAACATAATTTATACAGAAACAGACAGAACGGTGTGTGAGGTGAACGTCAGCATTGTCCCCATTTTACGATGGACTTGAATCAGGAAAAATAACGTTCCGCCCGTTTCACCTATCACATTATCCCTCTTCTTTTCTGTCTGTATGGTTCCCCTTTCCCTTTTCTCTCTCTCTCTTTCATTTTCCTTGCCAATTCCTCATTCTCGCCCTTTCTCCGGCCTTTTCTTTTCCCATTTGCTTCTCCTCTCCCTTTATAGCTCCTTCTCATCCCTGTTATGTTGTCTAGTCGCGCGCCCTACTTGCTAATCCACTGGTAACACGGAAATCACAGTTTCTTGTAGTAGTCCGGTATTATGTTTCCAAAAATCATCATTATTAAGTCTTTTGGTATGGTTAATTAAAGTATTTGAAAGGATGTGGCTTTCACAACGATGTCAAATCTCTTGTTTATTATAATATACAATGAGAGCAACCGGCTGAATGGTTTCAAATAAAGATATATCATTCATTGGGCCAATCAGAGTTATCGTAAGAATGGTGTAATTTGGAAGTGGACTGACCTTCAAACATTGGAACCTCTATTCTCAATGGTTACTCAAATGCATTAAGTCACATGATAAACATGAAAAACTAAAAAGAAACATTGCAGGAAATACAGTGGTGCCAATGACATTCTATTATACCTCTTGAATATCAAGTTTGTCCCAATCCAGGATATTGTAGGTCTTGCAGTGCGTCGCCATGGTGTTATTCGATGGAGGATGCTGACAGGTAGGTGAATAATAGGGACGAAACTGACTGGTTACATTTGATATCCACAGTTCATATGGATCCGGAGTTGAAACACCATCAAGTGCTTTGAATACCATCTGCCATTCAATATCTATGGAAGGTAATGAAAATATTTCGAGACGCTGTATTATATATCAATTAAAGGCATATTATGCGATCTTTTCCATGGGAAGCCCTCTATCCTTGATTTTTTTTAAAGCAGATTTTCTTGCAGATTTACATTGCTGATCATAAATCATAAATACAATATGATTCCTAATTACTTCAAAATCATGATTTTAGAGTGAATTTAGAATGAAAATAAACTGCCCTTCGGCAGGACAATCTATTTTCAACCATTTTTTTAATAACTTTTATTACACTGCATAGTATCCTGCACGCAAACTGTGCAGAACTTTTTGGTATCAAACCAATTTGTGTTTTAATATCAAACAAATTTACTGCCGTTAAAACTTTATTCCAGGCAGTAAAAAAGGCGATAGTTGCCAATGAATATGAATAGTATAAGAAGTTATTTTGTAACTTTTAATATCTTAAAAGTCCTTAATAGAGCAACTACCAATAGTAGGATTGTGTATTTGCCAACACATTGAATGAACGTGACATGTTGGCTAAAGTGAAATCGGGTGTAGAATATAATCTGAATCTGAAGTCAAGAATACATACAGAGTTCAAAACATTTCACGTAATTACGTGTACTGAAATGTGTGTCTGGGCTCCGAAATAGGGGAATCAGGATTGTGTTAGATTTGTATCTATAAGAGGGTACACAATGTTCCGTTAGTGTAAATTTGTCAGTACCGGCATCATCTAGAATTGTGTGTCTCTGCTCCGAATGAGGATAGTTAAAATAATCCATTTGTTTAAAATTTGTAACATAGTGAGCTAATGAAATTAGATATGTTATCAATCAATGTCAAACGATAATATTGTATAGATTTGTATCTAAAATAAGAGGATGCACAAATGTTCCGTTAGTGTACATTTTCCAGTACCAGCATCGCCTCGCATTGTTGCAATAAATTGCTTGCGTATACCTAACAATTAATTGCGAATGGGCAGTTATTTATTTTTTATTTTTTATTTTGTTATTTTACGTTTACACAGTGCATGGAGCACTCGTGCTTTTATTTTCTTAATCATTTACACAAAATAACATAGCATGATTATAACATATTATTGAAGATAGTCATTTTGTTGTCGTTGATAAGTTACGGAAATCATAACTCAATCAGCGAGTATCCTGTACCTCCAAATATAGCCTTGAGATAAGTGGCTCACGATCATCAATGATACATGACGCTCTCAGTCGAGTTGACTTACAAAACAATATATTTTGATAGACATAGAATCGTACCTTTAATTTATATGTTAAGACACGTTTTTAAATCATTCCATTGTTCTGTGTTTGTGATTGGAATCTTTTGATGTTCTTTGAATTAGCTAGTAAATCATTAAGTTTTTTAACTTCTAAATAAAACAAATGGAATATTGGAATCTATTTGTGGGCTTCGTTATATATCATGCGAAACTTGTATATTGCATAACATGCAAGGATGATTATAACATTGGCTATATCAAATTCAGAGTTATCTATTTTCCAGCCACAAATTACGTATTCAAGAGATATTCTGAAAGAAACATGTTTAAAAGTACTCAAACATGTTGTTACCTGTTTCCAAAAAGAATTGTTCTTGATACATGAGACAAAAAACAATGTGTATAATCGTCAAGTTGATTACAGAAAATACATTTGTCTGATTCGATTAATTTCCATTTATATAAATTTATTTTTGCATGGAAGTAGATTATAAATCAGGTTATTTATACTGAAAGTGACCAATCTTGTTAAGAATTTTATACTTAATTTTAAACACAAATATGTTATACCAGTCATTTCTTGGTGTCAAATTTTGTTCCCAATATTTGATACATTTTGCTTGTTTTTTTATCTTGGTTTAACATCATAAATCCAGCGACGATCGATGTTGTTTTTGTAATCAGGTCCAGGAAACAATTTATCATAATTCTGTATGTGTTCTATTACTAATACTAGGCATAGCACAATGCACACACACAGAGTCTGCCACTGGGAGCATTACACCAGTGAACAACAACATATGAAAAGCTGTATTGCATAAAGCCCTACATCCACTTCTACCTGTTACTCATTTTGCATTATTGAATGAATGGCTATTCACGATGTGGAATGTGGTTTTGTATTGTTGCCTCAATTGGCGTGCATGGATGCACTAATCCAAGTTGTGAAGACAGCCATACACTATTTGGATTAATTAATCATGCAAAATGAGTAACATGTAGGAGTGGTCTGTAATCCCTTATGCAAAACAATCTTTTCATATAATGTATGCAGCTCCACTTTGAAAAACATCCCTATATAAAATTAATTTTCCTCACAGTAGGCACTCATTGTAGGGCAGTGAGCTTGCCATATATGGTAGTCATGACCTTGGACTATATAACCTTGATCCAGGTATAAATACTTATCATCAGGTTTTTTAGTTATGACTGTTTTTACCAATTTTTGAAATTGGCTTTGAACTTGAATATATTGGGCCGATTTAAATAAACCTAACCTGAGATATTGTACTAAACACTTCAATCAATTTAGTGATATGCTCAGTTTTTGCATCCTTTGAGTGCCTACTGTGAGGAAAAGACTGAGAATTTGAATATGGGTATTTAAGAAAAGGAAAAGCTTGTTTAATTTCTAAATCCATCAATATTTGTCAATCAAATTGGGTATACATGTTATATATCTATTACCGATCACTCTTATGATGGGAAAAAAATTGTTGGACATTGCTCATTTGCATATCAATGATTTGAATAGATAATTAGCTAATTTGCATATTTAATGAGCTTATGAAACTAAATTATAGTTTAAAAGATTGGGTATCGTACAATTAGCCATAATACCAAGTTTGATTGCAATACACCATTCACATCTGGATTTATAACATTTACGCATATTAATTAGCTGGACTTAGTCACTTTTTTGATTGCAGTCAGTAAAACTGGTCAAAATGACCAATTTCACTAGGTTATTTTAGCTTAATGCAATATAATTTTACCATATTTTTTAATTTAACATGGTATATAGATATTCAATTGTTAAAGAAATATGTGTAAATGGTGTTTTGAATGTTACATTATTAACAAATTGAGCTCTCTAAATCCTGATAAATTATATTTGTGGGCATTGTTACTGTTTTTGGCAGGTTTTCGGCCATTTTCCAAGTATCTCAAAACACCGTACCACAAGAATGCATTGACCGATTGTCATAATTCTTTTTGGAAAATAAATCTTTCATTGCAATCTTTCATTTGAATCCAATTTTGTACATGTCTCAATCATTTGAATGTTATGTGTGCTATGCCTACTAATACCATTTGGAGAAAGCTCGAGGAATGGATACTATTCAAATGTAAAATTAAGGTTTCGCTGTGCGATAATGACTTTCTCTTTGGCAAATTCCCCATTAGTAATCATCCTGCTCTTAATAACATCATGCTGATCGCGAAATTTGCTTTATACAGAAATAGGCATGCTTGCATGTAATGCATTTGTCATGGTGATGCCAAATATGGTAATTAGATTCAATCATTTTGAAACATTTTGTGAAATTTTGAATGTCGTCTGCAGACGCCTGCCGCGTGAAAAGTGTTAACACTTTCCACGCGGCAGGCAGCTGCAGCCGACATTCCAAAATTTCACAAAATGTTTCAAATATGTCAACATTATTGAATTTCATTACCATATTTGGAATCACCATGAGAAATGCATTAAAATAAGTACAAACAGGGAGTACAAACATGACTAGTATTGGTTCAGTAATCCTTCAGATAGACTTTGATATTTGAGAAAGGTTTCTGAAAAATCTGTTTTGTATTTGGTAAAACCAACAGCCGCGTGGAAAGTGTTAACATACATTCTGGTCATTTATTTCAAAAAAGGTATTTTTTACTTGTTCCCACAATCTTATATCTCCTTCTTTTGATCCTGTCTACCAACGTTTAGGGATTTATGTTATCAGCATGAGTAGATAGATTATATATGTTAAAAGGACATTTTATAATATTTTCGAGATCTCTCAAGTTAACAAATCTATTCTCAATAATAATATCACTTAAATAATATATATGAGCGTGTATCCATTTACGGAAAAACAACACTTTACCACCATTTCTACATTATCATTACCCCATAACGTAGCACTGTTTAAAGTATTCTTATTACGTATATTTTGCAAATAATACCATGATTCTAATATATCTTGATAAAAAGATGGTAATTTACCTTTAGTATATCATATACATCTTCACGTTTACAGTTGAGATCGTGTAAAAAGGGTAAACCCACTAAGTGGATCAAACCATTGTGTAACAACTCGTTTCCACATGGCATCTTTATTCTGAAATAGTTTCATCAGGAATTCAAACGAAGATTATTACCAACTCAGTCACCTTTACGACCCTCTGATCCAGAGTACGTCATCATCATCATCATCTGATGACGTCATCACCAAAAAACAGACTAGAAACACTAGCTCTGGATCAAACACAATCCACTGAGGAAGACAACAGACAAGTTGTTGAAACCCGTATGGAAAAATAGTAAGTTTCCATTCTGGAATTTTTCTATGAAAAATTCATAATCTTTATTCTGGTCAAGTAATCTTGAAATCCACCTAATTTTTAGAGCTAGTATGAGATATTCTACATTAGGCATATTTAAGCCACCATGTTCCATATATCCAGTGATTGTATCTCTTTTGACCTTTTCACGGTTAGAACCCAAAGATACCTGAATATCTTATTGTTGATTGCTTTTATGACGTTTTGGAACATATAACGAAGTCGGATTATACAAAATGTGTGATATACCCAAGGTTTTTATTATAGCTACCTTCCCGTAGTATGTAAGTTTTCTTGCTTTCCAACCATTTCAAATTTAATCTATTTTGTTTATTTATGGTTTCCAATTAAGGTCTTCGGCTACTTGTTTGTTTTTGCTGAAATACGCTCCTAGACATTTCACTGGATTGTTTGTCCATTTGATGTATTTGTTTAAATTTACAGGCATTGTTTTACCTAACCACATACCTTCACTTTGCTTAGATTCATTATTACACCCGAGGCATTACCGAATTCTGTTATTGTATTTATAACAGTCGTAACAGAAGGAATATCATTTACAAATATTGTAGTATCATCGGCTAATTGTGTTATTTTAACTTCTAGATTTTCGTCATTTTGGAAAGGCACTATATAAATACTATTTATTATTATTATTATTATTATTATTATTATTATTATTATAAGAATTTATTTGTATGTTATTTTCACCCCTAACTACTTTGTTCACACTCGTGTCAGTCAAACTGGGGTCTAATCTTGAACATGTTGAACTTTGTCTTATTCTGTTAATTTCATCGAGGACATTTTTATTTTGTTTCGTTATATCATGAAATATTGAAAAACAAATTCAACACATTTAAAATGATTTACCATGACCACTATACAAACCTTGCCACCATAGAAAGAATGGTATCAACTCACTCCTTGCTTCAAAAAGTCACGAAGTTTTAGCAACAAATAATTAAAACAGGACACAGCTTCGATCTGACATTCTCACAAAATAGTCTGTAATTTCTATAAGACATTTCCCATTCTTAAAATCAAAAATTCCGAAGAAAGCTATTTTATATATGTAGAAGTTTAAATAACTCAATCAACATGATCAAAAGAATCGGTATTCATAGCTGAATAAATTCAACGGCATTTTCCATCATAAATAATTCTTGGACAGCCTGTAGATTAAAATTAGCCTAAGCAATTATTAATAATTGAAAATATCATGAGCCAGGCATTCAATCGGATGATATTGTATTTTAGTATAGCAATGATTGAATTCAACTGGGAATATATGTACAAGACAAGTATATCGGATGGCAATATTTCAAAACCGATTGATGAAATGTTTTGAGATAACAAAGTAGAGAATAACCATTTCGAATGGAGAGGTATTTAGTGTAATATTTAAAAATGAAACAACCATTTTCAAATTGGATTTTACTGAAATTTATCAGCATAAAATTTGCCATTGGAAGAAAACATGACAAGCGTAAAAACAAATTATTTGAATATAAACCAATGATGAAATTTTAAAAAAGAATTAATAAAAATGAAAAGGGGAAGTTGGAAATAAAAGCACAGCATGATTTAATGACCAAGATTTAAAGCAAATTACTGTAAAATGTGTATCCCTCTCCCTATAGATCATTTAACACCGGCCTGATAAAAACAAGAGGTTTTAACTTAGACTGTTCATTTTATTCTTAAACTTGGTACGATAATTTTGAAAAGAGCGACAGAACGGCTCCATAAAAATCAACAGTATATCATGGGTCTATGTCCTTGTATACCCGGCCGCAAAATTTAAACCTAATCTATTTTCATAAACAAATCAGAAATGAGGAATTCTTGATTCTTAAAGCAAGCTGCGAAATGAAAAGCCCCTGGGTCACTCCATATCTCTATAACCCTGAAGTCAAAAGGAGTTTCATGGACCACAATGATAAATCATGTAGGTAGTAGATAACTTAAAATCAAGTTGATAGAATTTCATTCAAAATATATTGTGGTTAGAACGCATATAATTTTAGGAAAGTGCAGTTTTGAACGCACGCATTTTATTCGTAATGATCGAATCTTGGAAAAATAAGCCTAGCAAGTAAACTAAAACATACCGGTTACGTAAGGTGACATATACTTTTAACCACTTTCAAGTGTTTGTAACGCCTATACCACCCGAGACAGACTTACCCCATAAATCAAACACACTATTCCTCCATGAACCGCCACATATCTGTGAAGGATTTCCATTGCATTCCATGTTGCATTCTGATTCCGGTGCTTTGCCGTGTTTTCCATACAATACTTCGTCGACACCACACGAACACATCCGGGCATATTGAAATCCTACGTAGCGTTTGTTTCGATCCCGACAACGGTTAAAACATATCTCATATGTAAGAGAACTACTGATCATGGAGTCATCAGGAAAGGCCCTGTCTTGTGTATCTATGTAACATCCGAGGTACAGCGGCGAAGATCCTGTAATAATTAAACATTAAAACCTGTAATTAGTCATTTGTTCTCGTTCAAAAGTCTATTATATTCATTTGTATGGCTGACTAAGACCATCTGTTGCTGGCGCGAACAGGGAGTATACCAACATGTTCATTAATGTCAGTAGGATTACAACCTAGGTGAGCACTATTGCCAACTTATGTGTTTAATTGACCTTTGACTTTGATTTGACTGTGAAAGGTCACTATGTTTCAATGTGTTTCAAAACCATGTGTGCTCCAAGCTATAAACAGTAAAGATATGCTGGGCATAAGGCTCATTTCGTGATTTCGTGTTTGGTAACAGCAAAAATGATCAACATGACTGCGTATCCCTTTCAGCCATTTTAAGCCTTGTGCCAGTTCCCATCAGAATGTCATAACCAAAAATCATTACCAGTTTCAATAGTGTGGATACAGGTACGTGGAGATGCAGAGGCGTAACCAGAGGGTGGGATGGGGTTGGGGGTAGGGGGTAGGGAGCATTTGCCACCCCTGCCAAAAGGCTCGCCACCTGTTGCCCCAATGAAATGGCAAATCATGAATATGATCACAAATTAGTCGGACATCCCCCTGCCTAGTTACGCCACTGTTATGGAACATTCAAAACCAAGGGGATTCTACGACACACAACGTGAACATTAGTGGTTTTAGTTGAGACAATGCTCAATTGCTCCAAGAAGAGGAAATATTTTAATAAAAGATTGTTAATTTCATTCAGAAGAAATAGGATGCCCAACGGTTTAGATGAATGCATGATAACGATTAGCTACGCTCGCAGTACACTTGTTCAGAGGTTTTTAATTTACGAATCGCGCAGTATTCTCGAATCGTTTCATCTCCCGGATTTGAATCATTCTTTCATTGAAATGCATGATGAGAGACCGAATAAGGATTTCTCTTTTACGGTCACTGCAATTAGCTACAACCAGGGACAATAGAATAAAGGGACTATGAAACGATATTAACCGCCAATTCCGTCTCAATATGTATCATATTATGTATCATATTTAAAGGCATATTATGTGATCTTTTCCAGAGAGCGCCCTCTATTCATTATTTTTTTTAGAAAGTAGATTTTCTTGCAGATTTACATTTCTGATCATAAATCATACATACATTCCAAGTTACAGAGCGATACGATTCCTAATTACCTCAAAATCTTGGTTTTAGAGTGAATTTAGAGTGAAAATAATAAACTCTAAAATCATGATTTTGAAGTAATTAAGAATCGTATCGCCCTGTAACTTGGAATGTATGTACGATTTATGATCAGAAATGTAAATCTGCAAGAAAATCTTCTTTCAATTTTTTTTTCGATGTTGAGGGCGTTCCCTGGAAAGATCACATAATATACCTTTAATATTATATAAAATGCGAGTTGCAATGCAAATATGCAATGCAGTGCTTCAGGAGGTTGGTGTGAAGATAAGGCTACTTGGGCTGATCAATTCCTAAACTCTCTCTTATTTCGGTTATATTGCCAGACGCTAAGGAAACTGTCTAAAGAATACAATTTATACGTAATTGTTCAATAAAATGTTAAGAGGTAAAATGTAATAATTTAAGATGTATGAAAAAAATGATAGAACAGACTAGTTGGAATGTACATACTGTAAACCTTATGTTCCTATTAATTTCAATAGTGAAATAATTTGGAAAATGATGTTCTTTGATGTTTTGTATTGGCATTTCTAGAGCGTAGTTGTTTAGTAGGAAATATACAGGCTTCATTCGTATCGAGCAAGACACAACATGCCGTGCTGTGTGAGTGTACTGAGATTCGTACCAGGGTCTATTGATGAATGTATTATGCTTTCTCAACTGATGATAATTGTACAGCCGCAACTCGTATGTTATATAATAGTACAATGAGCATGACGCCATTTGCATTCCCTTCATTCTGTTATATAACACATACCTAGGCAAGAGATGTGTGGTTGGCCGACATCGCAATATGACCAACGAACACTCGGATCCATCGTGTAACACCAGGGCTTTGAAAAAACACTTTTTGGGTTTCGACAGAAATCGTGGTCTCCTAACCCATCGTAAGGATAGATATCAGGCGTAATATGGCTATGGCTATGTGGTGAATGTGACATCCAATTCTGGCATGTTAAACCATTCTCAGAAGTAGACTTATAGCCTCTGTAGTCTTCACCAGTGGACATCTCGTAACATGCAGAATCTACAGTGAATAACAACGTGTATAGAAATCGCTTATATCGCGTCTTTCTATTGTAAACAAATTCAATTTATTCTACGTTGTCTTGTCTGTTTCCCCACTCGATGACATTTCGGGGTTTCTTTATATTTTGAGCAACGTAGGGCTCTTAAATTAGATTGTTGATCTTGACTTTGTTTTGTTGCACTGCAATTCATTTCTATTATATAATTTTTACAAAATAATTCATTTTTATTAAAACCAATCAAAACTAAAAACGAAACAACAAACCCTCACTAAAACATTTTTTCCTCTGACCCTCTGACACCAGACTCTAATATCTAGATTTCTCATTTTAAATAGCTTTTGTTTCTACATATTATTACATTTTTAAATGGGCCCGGGAAATGGACTTGTAAATAGACATACCTGTAACCTCAACTTCAAAACTGCACCTCTCGGAATTTTCACTGTAGTCATACGCAGTACAGGTAACGACAGTACGTCCAATTTGAAATAGCGATCCGGGTGAGGGCGTGCATTGAACAGTAACAACACGGTCTGGCGGGTTCTCGTCATTGTCGGTTGCCACGATGTTCCATGAAACAAAACTGGACGTTTGTTCCGGTATAGTGGTTCCCGACATAGTAGACGGACAGCCTATAGCAGGTGGTTCCTTATCTACAGAGAATGAATGGAAGCCGATACAATTAATGATGAAATAATTCATTAACCAATTTCAACCGGCATTGTAGAAGGGCTGTTACACCTTTTACTGAACGACTTTCCCTAAAATATGATAAAATATGAAGAACATTTCTGAGACGACAATGTCTTAATTTAAAGAAATATGTGCCAGGAGAGCCTTCCCATTGCCTTCAAAACGGCAGAGAACCTAACAGTTCCAAGGGCGCTGCACTTAGCCCCTCCTGGACTTTGCCCCTGGACCCAGAATTCCCCGTGTACGTGCATTGGGGCCCTTAAAGGCACATTATGTGATCTTTTCCAAGTAGCGCCCTCTATCATTAATTTTTACTATGAAAGCAGATTTTCTAGCAGATTTGCATTTTTGATCATAAATCATAAAGATCTTCTAAGTTACAGATCGATACGATTCCTAATTACTTCAAAATCATGGTTTGAAAATAGATTGTACCGAGCGGTACAATCTATTTTTCAAAATTTTAATCTAAATTCACTCTAAAACCATGATTTTGAGGTTATTAGGAATCATATCGCTCTGTAACTTGGAATATATTCATGATTTATGATCAGAAAAGGAAATCTGCAGGAAATCTGCTTCCAAATTTGTTTCGAAGATTGAGGGCGTCCCCTGGAAAAGATCACATAATATACCTTTAAGCGGACCCCTACCCCTGGACCCCACGCCGATTTCGCCCCCCCCCCCCCGAATTATTCCGACACACGTCAAGGTTGCGTTATTAACCGAATAAAAAATTCGTATCCGTAATGATTCGCGCTAAAATATATTCCTTGAAACCCCTAGGGCCCTACCCAATAATAAATGTATACACTTATGCATGACCTTCTCATTGAGGCTCTTATATGCACTTCTTCAATATATGGCCGTGGGCCCTTCCCATTCCAACATAGCTGTTGATTGTCCAAGGGCTGTGGATGATTCAAAGGTACCATTGTTCGTCATGTCACTAGAATATCATTGAATCCCTCAAGGAAAAATAAATGCATAACTTCATGCCTGGCCTTCACAATGAGGCCCTGATGAGCACATCTTCAATAATGAATACATACCAGTGATGTAGACGTGGAAACTACATGTTGCTCTATTCTCACTACTGTCTATCGCCTCGCATACGACTTCCGTTTGTCCAATGCTAAAGTCAGACCCTGATGTTGGAACGCAGCTAACACTGATAACTTCTCCGCTGTTATCCGTAGCCGTGGGTCCTTCCCATTCCACCATAGCTATTGGTTGTCCAAGGTCTGTTTCATTAGTTGGATCGGTAGGACAAGATCTTATCTTGGGTTGTTCAAAGTCTGCAAGATTAATGGTTACATTACGGGAAAATGACGTACACTTCTTCAATCTAGTCCACACAGACCAATATTATATTAATTCTTTAGACAATTCCCCTCGGGTATTTTTATTCAAATGTTCCCATATCATAAAATTTAAATGGGCGTCTATAAGGTTTGCACCTGGTTTGACCCTGATGCTGGACCACACTTACTGCTTCCCTGTTGTCATCGGTGGCCGTGGGTCCGCCCCATTCCACCCTAGCTACTGCTTTTCCAAGGTTTGTCTCTCAATTTGATTGGTTGGGCAGGGTTATATCTCGGGTTGCTCTATGTCTTTATGATTAACAGTTACGTTACAGGATCATATCGTATACTTGATCAAACTAATAAGCATATACCCCCATAGACATACATTATTACTGAAGATTATAACACTCTGTTTAGCGTGTATCTATTTACGCATAAAATTATATTTAATACAATTTCGGTTTATGAAAAGGCATTCGACAATGTTTGATCGTGTCCTATGCAACATAAAAACTCGCGTTGGGCGTGTCTGCGTTTTCCACTTCATTCGGGTGACGCTCACGCCTTGAAGTATTTGTATTTGAGCCACATGGATAGATTCAAATATATCTTTGTTCTTCTTTGCAAACGTGAGAACATCCCTGAATCTCTTACGGAAAAAAGGTATTAGCCTCGTGCATGGCTTTCGCAATTATGAGACCCTAATCATCTAATGTGTACATCTTCACTAATGAATACATACCAGTGACGGACCACCTAAACCAAATTGACAAGTCGGGATCCATCAAATTCACTTATGAAAAAGAAACCGGCGGACAGATCCCATTCCTTGACACCCTAATCGTGAAGAAAGGAGATGGAACAGTCAAGTTATTGGTATACAGGAAGCCGACGCACACAGACCAGTACCTTAATTACGAGTCTCATCATCCATTGCACCAGGAATTAGGAGTAATACGCACACTGTACGACCGCATGAACAAGGTCGTCACGGAAGATGCAGACAAAGTAGCAGAGGAAAACCATGTTCAATAGGCACTCGCGAATTGCGGCTATCTTCAGTGGACGTTTGAGAAGGTCAAAGATCAAATGACGACACCTAAACCCAAACCCAAACGAGACCCGAAAAGCACGCCAGAGACGCAAAACAAAGGCTTCTTGGTTCTACCATATGTCAAAGGTGTATCTGAGAGGGTGTCCAGAGTGATGAAAAAATATCACATTTCTACTGCTATGAAGCCACATTGCACGCTTCGCAGCCAACTGGTACATCCCAAAGACAAACGCGATCCGCTGAACACGACACATGCCATCTACAACATTCCTTGTAAAAACTGCAAACTCAGCTATATTGGCGAGACAGGGAGAAAATTTGGCACCCGCTTAGAGGAACACAAAACAGAAGCGGAAAAAGTAAGCAAGTCAGTGTCCACGAGAGCGTCCAGAAAGGCATCACAATCAGTAGTCCACAAATCGGCCATCACGGACCACGTAGTGGAGAAGAATCATGTCATCGGGTGGGGAGAGGCAAAGGTCTTAGGCACAGAGCAGGATAGATACAAGAGATGTGTCAAGGAGGCAGTTGAAATTAGAAAGAAGGGGCCCACCACCATGAACCGTGACGAGGGACAGTATCATCTCTCACATGTTTTTAATGAACTATTGCTATCTGGAGAAAAAACATCTAGAAACTCCAGAGTCGTCGCTAAGCAACCAATTAGCGTCGATAGCAGTAGTTAATCACTCACTACCTATCATGTGTTGATAAAGGCAACAGTGTTTGCCGAAACGTCCACAATAACAAGTAAGTGGAAATTTGGATTAGATACAATGAACTTTCTTCTCATACCAGTGATGTTAACGAAGAAACTGCACTTTGCTTTGTTCTGATTGCTGTCTACAGCCTCGCATACGATCTCCGTTTGCCCAATGGTAAAGAAAGACCTTGATAGTGGAACGCAGCTAACATTAACCACTTCTCCGCTGTAATCAGTAGCTATGGGTACTTCCCATTCCACCATGGTTCTCGGTTGTCCAAGATCTGCTTCCTTGGTTGGATTAGTTGGACAAGAGTTTATCTTAGGTTGGTCTGTGAGATTCATGGATATAAGAAATATTATTAATAAATTAATTCTTAAAGTTACACTTGTTCAAACACACAACCACAGACTTATATCTCTACATGGAAAGAGTTTATTTTAAAATTATATTTAGGTTGGCTAGTCCAAAATTTAAATAAGGGTTGCTAGTCCGAATATGAAATAAGGTTCGCTAGTTCGAAATTTAAATAATGGTCACTGCTCCGAATATAAAATAAGGTTCGCAAGTTCGATAATATTAAAGCACGGTTTGTTAGTCCTAATTGCAAAATATTAAAAACATTTTCAAAAGTATTTGGATCCTTTTATGATATTCGGACTAACGGACCTCTTTTTGATATTCGGGGGAGTGAGCCTGTTTTATATTTATTGATATTCAGACAGTGAACCTTATATATATATACATATATTCGTACTAGCGAGCATTTTTGATATTCGGTCTAGTGACCCTTTTTGACATTTGGACTAGAGAACCGTTTTAAAATTTGGACTCGGAAACCATTTCATTTTTCGGACTAACAAACTTTTAAAGAAGAACCATCGGAATAGTGAAACTAATTTAACTTTCGGCCTACGACCCCTCGAACTTAGCGTTCCTTTGGACTGGTGACCCTTCGAACTGGAGAGAGCTCCCTGTTTGCCTCTATCTTGTCAGTTCTTGTTTCAACATACAAAAAGCATGGTATCAAGTTATCAATCAAAAAATACTTACAGCATAAGCCAGCTCTGTCCAGTAATGTATCAAGAGTGGATTGTATCCAGTTCGAGTTGTTGGTCAGAGGAGTTGGATTGTCGGTAAACCAAAAATCCTCCCATTTGACTACAGACGCAGAGCAGCTTTGTGTATTTATAAATTTTGGTGCAACCACCCAATGACACAGGCAACGCTCTATCGAGGGCAGCGACCATCTATATCCACCAGTAGAAGGGTCAAGTCTTTTCTTAAGCAGGCACACGTGTCCGTTCGAACATGAGACCCATGCTGAGCATATGTGATAAAAGTATTGTTTTCTTTGGATTAAGGTGAACACACAATGCTATACACTTTGATGTAAATATATTAGAGTATCGGAGGCGTGGTGTGGAAAATAATCTTGTTTTATCTGGAGAAGCCAAAGGGTGAATCCTGTTTATAAGGGATCTTTAACCTTATAACCACAAACCTGCACGGGTTTCCTCTTGTTTATTGAATACAAAATATGATAACCGGTCGATCACGTCGGGTGATACATGTGTGTATAAAAGTTAATTTTGGGATGGCGACACCCTGGCAAAGCATCTAAATATGATATCAATAATGTTAAAGGTAAAAAGTTATATTAATACAAAACCGAATATTAGTAAGTTAACAACTCGTGGTATACGAAACATCTTTAATCTGAAACAATTGACAATACCATCAAGTCAGATATATTACGCGCATCTACTGAAATTCCCACATGAAATCAATTGGAGTAATATTTGGTCTCTTCCTTTCAAAGTAACGATTGAGGAAAAAATGAGATATTTCCAACTTAAAACTGCTACATCGTATTATTCCGAGTAATTCTTTTCTAAAGACTGTAAAAATGATTGATGATGAGAATTGCCATTTATGCCTAGAGAAAGAAACCATTGAACATATGTTTTGGCTATGCCCTATAATAAATAGTTTTTGGAAAAATGTTGCATTATGGATAATAAAATAATTATTTGGCTTGTCCAAAACAATTCTGAGTTGCTCACGCACTAGGATTGCCAGTTTGTTTTTCCTGGCTTTTCAGACGGCCTCGATTTGACTTCCTTTTGCTGACCAATCCCATAAAGGGATTTGCCAGACCGCGAGTTATGCTTTGTTGATCAGTCGCGCGTATCGACTCAATATTGCCCTCCCTCCTTGTTCTCCATTCACAAGTCATATCGTTTCTGTTATCATACCGGGAAGCATCTCAAACAATTCCCCACCCACCCACCCTAATTGGAAGTGGTTGGTGGAGCGGCAGTCTGGGGCGGTATGGGAAAAGTTCGCTCCTCCGGGCACTCAGCTAAATTAAATCTTGTCTAGTAGGCTTATGATCTCTGATTATTAATACCGTTATGGTGTGTAAAATATGGTCGATTCCGGGTTATATATAATCGTCCAATATTTTCCTTTGTCATTATTTGAGTAAATGTTGTAATTTGATGTCAGATAATGAACTTTACAATTGTGTTTCTACGGATAACAATTGAGCAGATTGGCCAATTATGATGGTCTGGATTATCACAATATAATTATATGTGTCACTACAAACATTAATTTTATAGACACAATAGAATTGATCTATTCATGAAGTACATTTTAAATGTGCAAATACATAATGCGTCAATATGGACTTTAAATTTATTGACACAATTGATTAATATGACCTTTTAGGCAATTGATTAAATAGACCTTTTGGGTCCAGATATTACGTAATACGTAATTTGACAAAATGTCACAAAGTACACTATAAAAGTGCAGCTATCAACTCCCTTTGGCAGGAGTTAGAATTGGTCATTTATAAATGTAAAATAAATGAATTTCCGGTATGTGGCGGATTAACGCTCCACATGTTATCTTTGCGTGTGCGGGTTTTTTTTGTAATCTTAGTGTCTAGCAGCAATTGATAAACTGAAAATCAACATAAAAGTTGATTGTAATGATGCCTTTTTAGGTTTTTCGAACCACTCAAAATATGTAGTGATTAATTATGTGTTATACTGTACTAAGTATTATTTGTTTCAAAATAAGTCTATTAAAAGCAAACCTGATATTGAGATATTAAAAGGTATCATTGACTCAAAGATTAAAGATGAAAAAAGCAATTTCTACAAAAAAAATCAAGTGAGCAATTTTGAAAACAAGTAAAAGGATTTATTTAATGATGAAATTGTACCTCTAAATCTAAATGTATAAGATAGTATGACTGTATGTACTCATGTTAAAGTGTATATCATTCTAAACAAGTGATATAAGAAACCATCTCTGTCCCATTTTACTTGTCTTGTCATGCCTTGTCTTTTCTTGTCTTTTCTTGTCGTGTCGTGTCATGTCATGTCACGTCATGTCATGTCGTGGCATGTCATGTCATGTCATGTCGTATCGTGTCATGTAATGCCATCTCATGTCATGTCATGTCATGTCATGTCATCTCATGTCATGTCATGTCATGTAGTGTCACGTCATGTCGTGCCATGCCATGCCGTGCCTTGTCATGCCGTGCCGTGTCGTGTCGAATCGTGTCATGTCATGTCATGTCATATCATGTATTGTATTGTCTTGTCTTGTCTTGTACTTGTTTTATTTTCTCTGGTAAAATGTACATTGTCTATTGTGTTAATATAAATTGGCAATATAACATTATAGGTATCATTTAAGTTAGATTAAAATGTATTTTGATGTATTATGTTGCAAACCAAAAATGTTAATAAAAAAGAAGAAGAACAAAGTGGACTACAGCATAGGATCTCATACATAAGGAAGTGATAGGGCATGGAAATGCACGTAAATTAGTGATCTTTTAAGGGAGGGCTGGAACAGGGATATGAACGTTAATCAGTTACCTTAAAAAAAGGAAAGGCTGGAGAAGAAAAATGTACGTCATACAGTAATCACAATAAGACGTGGAAATACACACAAATGGTAATCTTTCAAGGAAGGGCTGGAAAGGAAAATGTACGTTATTGACTGATCTTTAAAGGAAGCGCTGTAATGGGAAATGTACATATTGTAGTTATTAGTATTTAGTAAATCACGTAAATGGACGGATCCATAAAAAATGTTGACCAAACAAAACCATACCATCCATTGAGTATGATAACCAAATAACCATTTTGAATATTGCCTTCTGCTGGTCATAATATATCAACGTTGTTATTAATAAATTTAACAATTTTATTTCTTTCCAGAAACACTAAAGAATCAAACATGACCATGTTTTTCTTCTACTGATACCCTGAAAATGGTGGATGGGTAACCATAGCTATTTCCACCATATTTCTACTGAAAATGTTCATAAAGATAAACGTTGTAAACAGAAAACAATTGTCGATGACATGAAACGCTGGAGATTTGACTTTCTAAAAACGCTGAAATCTTAAGGATATGTTGCCATAGCGATTAACATCATGTTTCTACTGAAAATGTCATAAGCATATTATTTTGTAAGACCGCAGGACAAATTTATAATTCTATGCTTTCCCTTATTGATACGTTTTGCGGTGCTACACACGTTCGTCCCATCGCGCATCCTTTCTCCGGAATTATAAAAAATTGTTTACAAAAGCACTCGTCCCCTTCCGGTTATGCAACCAATTGCATAATAACATTGAGGGTATGTGGATTTCTCATTGTTTATGTAAAAGTGTTTCTTTATTTTTAGACAAAGAGTCTAAGTTAAAAAACGAGAAACTAGTACCGCTATATTTTTACATCCATTTTCTTATGTCATAAAGGTACAACATTTCTAGAAGAAAAAAAGAAAAGAAAGAACTGCTATTGTTAGTCATCACGAGTTTCGTGTCCACGCCCACACCACCCGCCTAGCCAAAAGCGATCCATATTATTTGAGCGGACGAGGTGGCGAGTCGCTTGCTCATACAGTATAACTTGGAACATGGATTCACTCCAGCTTAACTCCATATTTTGAACTATAGCGTATACACTAGATCTACACCCATTCACTTTTGCTGTTTACTGAGTACATGAGGCTAGTTCGAAAGTAAGTGTTGTTATCACGGTTATTAAGCGTTTTTGTTTTTAATAATTATATTATTAATTTTTCTTATGTTTCATTCGCATAACCAAATCGTCAACATCGTATATAGATGGGGTGACATGTGACATCATGCCGGGCATTTGGTCGGCAGTTGCCATTGTTCTTAGCCCGGCGGTGTGCGCGCGCATCTCGTTTTGTTTAGGACTCGTGCTTTTAAAACTCGCGCCGGTCTGTTTCAAATTTACAGCCCGCCGTTTTTCCTTTGCTTTGGTTTCGGGATCTTAACGTCAATACATGGTCAATATTATAATTTAGCACTGTTGGGAACCAGTTCAGTAATATTCGAGACAGAAGTCCTATCATATGGTCCGAATGAACCATCACCTGTTAAGCCAGTCAATAAGGTAGTGAATAACAAAAACCTACCAAAACTGAGGTACGTTTATAATTCATGGTACCAAAAAGAACACGTTATAAAACTCATCTACGCCAGGAGACGTCCATATTCAACATTGCATGGTTGCATGTCATCCACACACGTAACTGTTGGCTAAATAAATATTAATCATATTATTAAGGATTATAAAACATTTGAGCGTCTATAATTGTATTCCAGCGTCATTTAATGTATTCAATCCAATACCATTCAGAACAAGGTGACAGCAAACAATAACCCTCCAACAGTAATTAAAAGTGTGCTTTCTTCATGATTGAGTGTTGTGCTATCATCCTAACGAATCTCTTTTGGTAATTTCCTGGGCATCTATCATGGGGAGGTTTTCTGGGGGGGGGGGGGGGGGGGGGGGGGGGCTGGGAGTCATCTTTCATGAAGTCCTCTTGAGGGGCCGGCAATGTAAATTCATCTAGAAAACTTTGAGGGTTGATTAATATTTCACTGTTTACATCTCCATTAAAACCAAGTTTCATTTCATCATCAGCAATTTGTATAAGATTATTGTAATTACTAATACTTCCAATGTGAAGATCCATATTTGAAGGAATCATGTAAAGTCCAATACCTAAAACGTAATCAAGCATGCTTTTTGCATACTGCAAAGTTGATTGATATCTGTCTATTGAACTTGGTAGATCTACTTCTGAATTTATAACGTCTTCAACATTTGCAAGAAATTGTTTTTGAGCATCAAAAGATTGACCTTCTCCAATAATACTACTTCTGGTTTGAGCTTGAGCAACTAGTATAGCCCATGCAAATGTTCTAATTGAATTATTAACTCTTTCAATTCTGGCTCAAGTATACCCTTCAGAAAATCTATTACAAAAGAGCCTATTACAGACATAGGTGCCTTGTCCGGAGATTTATCAGATATTCCTGGATCATTATTACAATATTGTTGAATATATTCTATATATTTTATATGTGTGTCCTGGTCCTAAACTAAATTTACCGCTTGATTGGAACGTGAATTGTTGGAACCATATTTTTAATTTTAAAATGATTGCATTTTATTAAAACTTTTTTAGTATTCATCCTCAAATTATTTTAAGAATATGTGTGTACGTTTTCATAAAAAAATATGAGTTGGCTTATTTACACCTCTAACTCTGTATTCTATATTTTTATTATATGATTTTATTTAATATAAATATACAGGGTGTAACAAAAAAAGTTATACAATTTCGAAAATATTATTACAAATATTTCTAATGTCATTTTTGTTTCAAGAGTTCTTTGCTTACAAAGGAAATGTCTTCAGCTTTGAAATAAACTTTATTTCATTCAAATCGGTGGTATAATCGCAAAGCAGTGACCAATTGTCTAAACTAGTCGTAAAATGACTTGGGCCACTTTGCGTCTTAAAGTAGCAGAATCACAGAGAAGCTGAAATGAATGAAGCAAAAAGTTAGCGCTAATAAACGCTAAGTTTCAATCGGTCAGTTTTTAATCCCCCCTGTTTCTACTCGCGAAAAGTTTCCGCTAAGTTTATCGATCCTAGTCGATGGGCCACGACATTTGACTTTTTGTAAAACCAAACAATGCCACCGCACCTGAAAAAGATTGCTTCACAATAATATGTCTAACCCAGCGTGACACGGTTCACGGCGCAAACCGCTTAGAATCACCTTTCTGTTTCTACTGGGTTTATTGCCGATTATTGCTGGTTCTAAACCTGCTTTGTGAAGGTTTTTGGGATTACCAAAAATACCGATTATTGCCCGGTTCTGCCTGTTTCTACTGGGAAAACTTAGCGTTTATTAGCGGTAACTTGAATAACAGCAGAAACACGCTCTTAGTGTGAAAATATGAATTAAATGTTTTTTAGAGGTAAACATTGGCAAATTGTACGCAACTGGGTAATGAATCATGAAATATAATTTTCTTTAAGATAGTTCACGCTTGATTACCCAATTTCGTACAATTTGCCATTGTTTACCTCTTAAACAGTCATTTCACTAAGGATTCATTCATTCCAGCTTCTCTTTGATTCTGTTACTTTTAAGACGCAAAGTGGCCCAAGTGTCATTTTAAGAGTAGTTTAGACAATTGGTCACTTCTCTGCAATTATACCACCGATTTGAACGAAATAAATTTTATTTCAAAGCGGAAGACATTTCCTTTGCAAACAAAGAACCCTTGAATCAAAAATGACATTAAAAATATTTGTAATAATATTTTCAAAATTGTATAACTTTTTTTGTTACACCCTGTACATGCATATTTCTATTACAGATGCTACATGTAGTAAAAAAGATAAGCCCTTTTATTAGAAGAAAGTATTGACAACTCCAAAGGTGAATTAAAAATTTCAGTTTCGATTGGTTAATATAATATTTACAAACGTAATATTTGGAGGTGGGCAAGAACTTCCAATATGAATAATTCAATAGAAGAAACAATTCCAGCAGGATCTTATAAATGTTCAGATATAGTGGTAAAACTAACGTCTAAAGTTCCAAATTTTATTCTTACCACAAACTCAGCAAATGGTATAATTAAATTGGTTATTCCAAAGGGGTATATGGCTTTCTGACCCCGTTCGTTACTTATTAGGAATAGGCGATAGAGGTTGGCTAGTTGCTGGGACATATGAGGGTGATAGAAGTATAGAATTTTCTCCCAAAAGAATTCTTATCTATCTAAATCAGCTATCTACTTCAAATATAGGGAGCGAGGTGGCGCAGTCGGTTAGAGCGTCGTACACTGCTGTGCACCGTAGTTCTGTTGGTGGATCGTTTATGAGTGAGAGTTCAAAAACGATACACCAACACAGCCTCGTCCCCCATGCCTCCTTCAGACCGTGCAGACTGAAGTTGGCATGTTTCATGGCGCATCGTGCTTCGGAAGGTACGTAGAAATGTTGGTCCCGTGTATCGGAAGAGCTATCCCCGAGCACGTTAAAAGGTCACAGACTCCTTCGTAAAGAGTAGGGGATCATCCCGGTCTGTGTCTGTACATCAGTTCTAGGTCATGACAGGAGCGTCCGTATTCGTACACGCGGCCAGGGATAAAGCTTGTACAAGCCTGTACAAGCTGAACTAATCCTGTCACCACCACGCACAAGGACCATCTGATCCTGCGTGCTGTGGACACGAGAAGAAGAAGACTTCAAATATTTATACAAACAATAAACAAACAATAAACAAACGAAAATCTAATTCCATCTCAGCTGTTAACTAGTATCATAATTCCAGCACAAAATGTTGGATCTTCATTTGCGGTTGCTTTTAATTCTACCGAATATAAAAGTCTATCGGCTGGAATTATAAATGAATTAGAGTTTAAAATTAAGCTCACATGGGGAAATAATTCTGAACATAAATTAAACAATCATGATCAACCGTTTGATATTTTTCTTGAAATAATTTAATTAAACTAAAAGTAATGAGCATTTACAGTAATTTAGGGTGGGGGGGGGGGGGGGAACAAAAATACTTCTATTGGGGAAGTAGATTTAATGCCGGTGCGATTTTGACCATGCGATTTTTTTCGGCCGGTTATGCGGACAACTTTATCGCTACCACCACCCCCCCCCCCCCCCCCACCTCACACCCCCACCGAACTTATCAAGATTTCAGCTGCTGACGGGAACAAATTTCATGATTTTTTTGGGAGTCTGTAAACATTTTTGTCGGTACATCATGCCTTTCGTCGGTACAACTATGGTCGTGCCCCCCCCCCCCCCCCCCCCCCCCCCATCCCGTTTTCAAAAGCTGGGTACGCCACTGCTTTTGATATTAATTTTACCATTGCTAAAATGTTTCTTTAGAAGGGAATTGGGAATTATAGAAGCTAGGGCTATATCTTGCCTCACGTCCCGTACGGAATAAACCGTGATAGCTTCAACGTATTCTAATTGATTTGAGCATGCGCACTTGAGTTACGGGATGTCTAGCAAGACATTGCCGAAGCTAGATCAATAACAATCAATTCAATCGTGGGATTAGAAGAATGGACTCTTCTTTTTTCTGAAAATCAATAACCACTTACAATTGTTTGTTTAGTCATGTTATTACAAAATGTAAATTAGCATTAACCAAGAATGTTATATAGACGCTGATATGACTTTGCCTAATCACCTAGCCTTTCAATATAATGGAACCAAGATTTTTGTGTGGTTAAATGGTGAAAACATTAGATCTCACCAAGTTAACTTGGCAAAATATAGAGGAACACAATTTGCGGGATCAAAATTAGGATTTTTTTCTTTATACAACACTTTTGTTAGTGATAAAAAAATATAGTACAACATATTGTTGAAAACCATATAATTATTTTTACCAGAGATGTAGTTATAAGTATTTCGTCTGAAACAAATATCAGACGTAAACTAATTTTTACAAAAAGAAGTAGAAAGCAGAGATAAATTAAGACAAAATTATAAAACTTTGTACAATATATTCTATGCAATTACAACAACTACTGGACTAACAAGCATTGGCACGTCAGCCTCGATCTGCTTTAGGAACAGATCTGCATTATGTAAATCATTCAACTCTTTCGAATACACCAAATAAAACTTCCTGTAGTTCGTCTTTGCCATTAGTAGAAGAATCAGCAACAATCTTTATAGTAAAAGAGATATATTTTCCCTCATTGTTTGGGATACAACTAATATTACCTTCAGTTTTACCTACATTTTTAATGAATGTGAATCATAACCAGCTTAATTATGAAAGATCACAGGACTCAACTTTGGTTTTAAATTGCATATATTGTGAGCAGCTCCTCTAAATTTGCCTGTAAAATGACAGTGATCTCTAACACTGTAATCCTTTTTATCATCAGGAGTAAGTAGAAGTTTGCATATATGGCAATGAGTATAATTATCAAATACATACGAGGGGCATTCAATAAACACCCGCAACCATTGTTGTTCTCCACACCTGAGTGATTCTGTGAAATCTAAGTGGGTACATTATAAAGTATGAACCTTAATCTATCATTTAACACAATCTGGATTTACTGAATATTCATAATTACGTAATAGCATTAGCATAAAGTAACCCATATTTGGACACTGAAAAACATGCCACTTTGGCAGGAATTTTGAATTTGCTTGATAGCACGTATATTGAAATGAGCAGAACTTTGTTCCGGATTAGTGTGCAAGTCTAACATTTTGCATCAGGAAACCGGAGACCATGTTTAACGAGGTCCTAAATGGAGAGGGTCTGTCAACGACAACTTTTAGAAATACACTGCATCTTATCTTGGTCAACATTAGGCTTTGACAGTGAGCCCCAAAATGCCGAAAATCCAAAGAAATGAAAATGATAGTTATAGCAAACAATTGGGATTTCCTGAAATACCACAGCAAATGCAGGATTCGTTATTGTATAGATGACAGGGTATCAATAAATACATCGAGAATTGTTGAACTTGGAATAAAAATCTGCGCATGCGTAGAACGCACGGTGGTCAGAAAGCGCTCATAATGAGTAGAAATGTTAAACAATCACTGCAACCAACGTAAAAGTTACAGATAAGGAATTGAATTTAAGAAAACAAGAACTGTGGTGAACTTCAATACATATACAAAGTTCAAAAATGTAAACATCTATTTGAAAATACAATTCAAGTTAATGTATAGTCAGTATAGTGAATTTACTCAAATTGGGTAAAAAAAGCTTCATTGTATAAACATTTTCTCTGCAGAAAACGGTTTAAGATATTGTCTTTGTAATCTCCCATTTAAATCTATGACATGTAACAATGAGGAACAAGAGGTTTAAGACAAATCTTGCGGTTGGATACCTTGACCTTGACTGTTTATTCATTAAAGAATTTCTTTTAAGCTATGACAAAAAGATGACGTTTTAATGTTAGATAATAAGTGTTTTTCTCCATAATTTGCATCTGAAAATAAGTAATGTTGAGCACATAGTACTAGTCTATCAATGTTTCAAACGGCAACTTATTCCATGCATCGGTTCTTGAGATATTTTGAAAAAAGTAACTGTGCATCAAATTGCTTGCAAATATTCTCCGCCCTGATCAGCTATTTTTCATGCAGTGCCAGAAAGTATTGATTTTACGCATGTGCCATTACGTAATCCCACAAACGATATTGTTCATTCATGCATGCGAGGAAAGATAAAGACCCATCAGTCAGCTAGCATGTCACGCAAATGGTCGCTATTTTCTTTTTCAGCCAGCGCGATTGACCTCGCTCGGCCAACGGACGTTTTTGCAAGGATAAAAATGAGAAGAGTTTTAAATTTGCTATTTTTGTGTCATTTCAGGTAAAATCTCCACTTTAAACTCCTTATTATGGTTGGCAAGGCTTCAATCTTAATTAATACGGGTAATTTGATCCTTTAAAATGATGTGTAGGACCTAAAATACTGAAAACAGTATCACAATTTTCCTGCAATATTTACATTAAAAAATGTCTCCATAAATTTGCCATATCTCGTTAAATATGGTCACTACCCTCCTGAATATTTCGCAGCAAATAAAGTGTAGTCTTCGTCTCCGTAAAATGTCAACATTCGGAAGGCTTATTGCTTCAAACGGTCAAGACCACGAAAATAAGATGAACAGATGATTTTAGTTTGGCAAATTTTGCACATTCTGTCATTCTCTGTGTAGAAAGTCGCGTTACCGATCGATGAACCTATTGTCCCGTCAAGATAAAGTAAACCAGCCGTGCGTGTAGTGTCGCGGGAAACGCATGTATTTCAAATGGATATCCCTAACATATGGTATGTCTATACAGAGAGCATGTGGAACCACAGCAAAATTCCGATCTTTCCACCAAAACTGTATAGTTCATGTGAATATTTAAAGCAGATAATTATTCTCAACCCTTCTAATCTTTTACTATATCAAAGATCAATGCGTCAAATTGAAGTCTGTGTTAGCAAATTAATATTCAAATGCTTCAAACGGTCACGACCACGGTTTTTAATCGCATATCACATAATCATGATCATTTTACCTCGTTTTTAAATCAAGAAATACATCATTTTATACAGTCATAAATGTACAATATCTGATATGAACGATAGCAGAAAATTATAAATCAAACAACTGTGAATAAAACAGTCTACATACATATTCTGGTTTTATGAGAAAGCGATCTAAAGTGAGCTCTTCTATTCGGAAAATTTCGGAAATCATCGGAGCTTGCATATTGCAATTACATCCCGTGAAAAGAAAAAATGACCTTGCCGTGCACAGAGCGTGACCTGCTGGTTGACTGCCATATTTCAAATTTCCCTAATTCTAGTTAGCGTACGTCGCGCATGAGTGGAGAAAAACAATGGTTGCAGGTATTTATTGAACGCCCCTCGTATGTTTCTTTCTCACCAAATATTATTTTCTTATCAACCTTAAACTTTTGATAGATATCAATAATATTTCGTACTAGCATATTTACACAGAAATCTCAGCTACATCATCATCCTCTGATTTTTTAGTATACATAATTGGTTCTTGAGTATATAAATCATCATCAAAACATTTGATGTAATAGCAAAATCCTGAGGGTTTATGCTTTTGCTACTTTTGTGTATAACTTTCACTAGGAGAAGGTTGACAGGAATGAATTGGCTCTGTAAAAGATTCAATATCTGCATATACAACAAATGGAACACTTTGAGTTTTGTAATGATGTTTGAAGAACTAAATTCTTCCCTTCTCAGACAATTCAATAATCCTTGATGTTTCAAGCAATTTACATAAATTATTATGAATATTTAATCGTTCTTTACATGAGAAGTGAGAAAAGCATCTGCGACAAAGGTAATTATACCATTTTTATTTCTCTTTTGTGAAGATACTAATTTACTCATATTTTTAATGACACAATAATGCTGTTTTTCATCTTCTAAAATCAATAACAAATCAACTGTTTGCTCACCATCTTGTTGCTCGTACTTAATGGATTCACATTGCTTTCAATAAAGCCGGCAACGTTAATTGAGATGTTTGGGTTATTGTTTTCAAATTTATCAATATCTGTTAGTAAAGTTGGGAAATGATATGCCTTTCAAATTAAATTCCTCAGCTTTTGCTCTTAATTTTTTATCTATGGTCAGTAGTCACCAACAGATAAACAAAAATGTTTCACACCAGAAAATATGCCAAAATGCGCCTGTTTTGTTTTAACAGAAAATTTCATTTATTGTTTAGTCCAGAGACCTATAAAAGTATACATTTTTGAAAAGCCTATAGATCAGGGATTTATATGGTTATATTTTCAAACCAAATTATACAGGGTGTGTTAAAATATATAGGGTGGAACAATAAAAAGTCAACAATTATAATTAGCCATTGTATAGCAATTAGCATATTGCATGAAGAGCATGACAATAAACAACAACAAACAACTTGGTTCTGTTACACCAATATTGGTGCTGTATAAATAATACAAACAATAGTCACCATCTGTCTAGGCTAAATAGATACAGGGTGATCAAAATTAAATCCAAAGTTATGGATTTGAGCATGTTTTTGTTGGATATTGTGAGTTTTGTTTTTGTTTTGACTTGACTAATTAAAAACAAATACAAACCAAAGCAAAAGATAGCTCAGAGGAGCAAACCACTCGTTTTGAAATTTTGAACCATATAGGGTGACATAAATTGTTTTGCACATTTATTTCATTGAACAGATTCATTTCTATGGCTTTTCAAATGCCGTTTGAGATTTAATTTATCCCTGCACATTTTGCCACAAACGTCACAGATGTGAAACTGGTCAGAACTTGTACATACCAGATGAGACTTTATGTCGTTGAAGGCTGCTTTTTCTTGAGAAGTCTTTATTGCATTCCCTACAAATATGCTTTCTACCTTCATCACTCTCGACATGTCTTGCGAAAGACTTACGTTGAAGCTGTTTGCCACAAACAGGGCATTTCAATAATCCTTTTGCAGCCATATCTACGCACCTTCTGTCTTTTTTGCACAGCACATGTTACGGTATGATTTTCAAACAGCCCGCATGCAAACATACAGGGTGAGTAAAAAAAAAGTTTACCCTAATTGAAAAGATCAACAAAAAAAATGTCTGACAACAAAATCAAGGCAAACAAAACTTTAAATGATTGCGCTATTTCTTTGCTATCATCGTGGAAAAAAATCACGCTATTTGATGATACCGTTAAGTAAATATGACTATTTCTGTACAGGAGCTGCTTTTTCACCAAAAACACGGTTTTTAATTTCAAGCTTAACGAGCTTAATGATGTTTACTAGGATTATGATGTAAAGCATTAGGCCTACACATCTTGTTTATTAAAAGAATTAAGTAGACAATAGACTTGTTCAAAATTGTCTCCTAATAGATTAAAACATGAAATATGGATTAAATCGTATCACCACTTGCAAGGATTAAATAGTCCGCAAGGGATATTCATAAACATGATAAAACTAGATGAGGATATTGAATAAAAATTGTCACCAGTGACTATCTCATAATGTGAATAATAAACGACATAGTATTTTGATAAAATCAATAAACATAATATTGCACTTATTTTTCGTAAATATGTCCGATTAAGTAAACATTATCCTTGAACCAATCAAAAATTGTCAATGTCCACAGTAAGACTAGTAAGTAATAGTATATCCCTCTCTTTCTCTCTCTACATGTAAAATTTATTCTTGTTAATGAATAGAAACCCACTTGATAATCCAGCATCTTGTTTGGTCTTTCTCCTGATCTTTGAGAGTGTGCTTAGGATGGTTGCACTGAGGGACAATAGAGAGCTTTAAGGCCTATTTATGAAACAATTACCACACTTTAATCATTTCATAACAAAGGAAATGATCCTTTCGCTGTCGGACGTTAAATTGGTCACTTTCATTCAAAACAGCGTAAAATAAGTTTCCCTCAACCAATCTAAACCAGATAAAATTCATATTAAAGCTAATGAATTTGTCTTTATACCGTAGTAAATCGTTTTAAAAACAAACGAATACTTTTTTTCTAAAAAAAATCGCTGAAGTTGAGTAAACTTTTTTTTGACTCACCCTGTAATAGAGCTAATCGAAACCTGTGGGTATAAAAACATCCAGATCTTGACACCCAAGCACGAATCAATGCTCATTTATTGATCTTGAATCTTGAAACTGAAACCCTGCTTTGAATTGATTTGCACCCAGCAGCTGTAAACAATGGTTTGTTTTTACTTTGTGATAAGATATGGTAGTGCATTCAGCCATGCATAATGCCCTTCATACCATCTGACTCAAATAGAAGAACAATTGAACTACAAAATGACATTTGTGCAATTGTATGTTTTATTTGTCATGTATAGTTACTATATACTGAAGATCATCTAAAATACCAAGCTAAACTCAACATAACCTTGATTTTCAGTGCAGTAATTGAAATTTGCACTTTACAGCACACAATATCAAAATTTGACAACTCTGCTTTTTATAGATCTCACATAACAAGCCTTTAAATCTTTCTATTTCCCCCCAATGTTATGTATAAAGCTATGGGCGCCACATACACAGGCGCCACATCCACCGGCCCCACCCTTGACTCACTCGACGTTTAGATTGATAACTTCACTGTTGCTAAACATGTGGCTTTAATCCTTTTTTCATTCGGTAGCTGGATAAATTGTCTTTAATATGATACCAAAAATGTTATGTTTTTTTGACAAATTCTATTTAAGATAGAGACACGTATCACGATTTTAAGGATTTTTGAAACGGCCCACCTTATTTGATATACCTATTAGTGACCTGTGACCCTATGAGATGTGCGTTTTTATCAGTTGGATTCATTGTTCTTGTAACAGCCCACTTAAAATATTCATCATCGTCATTTTAAATATTGATGATTGCTTTCTTTTAGCCAGCTTGTCTGTAAGAGGAATGTATCAAGCCCCTCCTAATGGTCTATATAGCACATTATGAATCATTAATGACACGATTGAATGGAAGACCCAACCACTACCATTATTCTTATATTTTGCTATTGATTCCAATATTTTATTTACCCATGTCTCATATAATTTATTAAGATTAGTAGCTTCTAGATTGTTATCAACATTGGGATGAAAAAATGCTGTTTTTATTACAAATTTATTAGATAAAATATCTAGTTTTTTCATTCTACATATAAGAACCATTTTAAATTTGTCTGTATTGGAAAGAAGGGTAATAACACCTTGCTTAGCTCCTTCTAACAATCTTTCTGGATCATATCTAATTATTCCATCTATTTTATTCTGGATTGTAAAACCTCTGAGAGAAGAAAAGGATCTTTTAATGTCAAAAAGTGTTTTTTTTCTTCTTTTTAATAACTACAATCAAACCTTTTTCAATCTGCTTTATTCATTCGCCACTCATATTATTTTCTTTAGCAAACTGACGATAATATTTCAGTGTATAAACAATAGGTGATCTCATCTCTTTCATTTTTAAATCATATAACAATTTTTCTTTATACCTCCTTTGTAATACACCAGTTGTATAACACTTTTCAGATCCACCAGATTTATTTGAAACTGGTAAATGTTTTATTTTATATATAACCTCTGTTACACCATCTCTGTATCTAAATTTTTTGGGTAAAGTGATGCTTGATATTATGAAGTCTTTCAAACTTCAGTTTATGATATGTAAAACTATAGACATTTTTAATTAAAATAACAGTATCTCAGTGGTGTGTATTGAGTGGCATTGAGAGTTAACAAATAATACTGATGATAGTAATTCAAATTTGTGAAAGTATAAAAAATCTTGTTAACTCGAGTCCATAGAAATTAATACAAGAGTACTATGCGCACAAACATGACAAAGGGGAAATATAATGCATGACTTACTTGTTGATCAACCATTTTTAACCACATTTTTTAAATGGCAATTTTCGTATACAGCTTACATTAACACTTTCCACGTGGCAGTAGTCTGCAGACGACAGTTCCAAAAATGTACAAAATATTTCAAAAATGTCAAAAGTATTGAATTTAATCATCATATTTGGAATCACCATGAGAAATGCATTAAAATAAGTGAACATAATTTATGTCTAGTATTGGTTCAGAAATTCTTGTGATCGACTTTGAAGGTTGGGAAAGGTTTCTGAAAAATCTGGTTTGTATATGGTAAATCTAACAGCCGCGTGGAAAGTGTTAACAATGTACATTTTAATTCCCACAAATTTCTAAACTCAACAAATTTGAGAAATCTGCCTCTGAAAAAGTGTCTTTGACAGTTACCACTTTGTAGATAAAGTGCTCAACAAAAGAAAGTCGTACACTTTGTTTAGGTCATTTAAAGTAACTTTCGACTATTTTTTTACCGAACAGGCTAGATAGACATTTGGATGAATCTTTTAGGCACATTTTGATACCAAACATAACACCTAACAACAAAGATAAACCATGATTAGCACCATTTATAGAAAATTAGTCACTTTTCAAAAGTCACATTTCCAATACACTACGCAGAAGAAAACACCAATTGTTAACAAGCACATAATGCCCTTTATGTTCGGAATCAAATATCCCGCTCACTAAGTGTACGCCCAGCGCAAGGTAGTGTACACGATTGCACTGTGTGATCGATTGCCCGCCGGTCAATCCTGGTTAATAACAGTGTCACGCATGGGGTGAACCTCGCACACACACATTTTCCTCCCGTGTAGTAATTGAAAATGTGACTTTTGAAAAGTGACTAATTTTCTTTAAATGGCGCTAATCATGGTTTATCTTTATTGCTAGGTGTTATGTTTGGTATCAAAATGTGCCTAAAAGATTCATCCAAATGTCTATCTAGCCTGTTTGGTAAAAAAACAATCAAAAGTTACTTTAATTGACCTAAACAAAGTGTACGACTTTCTTTTGTTGAGCACTTTATAACAGCTTACAAATTAAACTAAATTTCGTCGATTTTATTAAAGATACTCACCCCAAAACACATATAGAAGCAACATCAACTGTGACACCCCTAATCGCTTCGTCTTATAGAACAGCATATTTATTCCAAGGATAGTAAACTAAAACAATATACGGTCTGCTTCAACATTTTGTGTTGGCTTTTCAGATATATCTGATTAGTATCCGATCCAAAGTAATCCTAAACCTGACTGAGCGAGAACTCACCCCAAAACACAAATAGAAGCAACATCAACACCCCTAACCGATTCGTCTCAAAGAACAACATATTATTCCGTGGATAGTAAACAAAACAAGTATACGGTCTGCTCGAACATTTTGTGTTGGCTTTATCTATCTGATGAGTATCCGATGTAATCCTAAACCTGACTGAGCGACATCTCAAGCGGGATCGTTTATGGGCATGTGATGTGTGAATAATCACGCAATGATACTGACTTGCATTAGAAAACTATTCATGTGTTCATGGTAACAAAACAAGACCATTGTAGCCTTATCATAAATTGTGTGTGTCGTCATTGTCATGGAAACGTTTGTAAATATCCAGCTACCAATCCATGAGGAGTTGCGTGAGTGACTAAATTGAAAACAGATGCATGCATAAAATCATATCCGTTTTGTATACAGGGTGTCTCAAAAAATTACAACGCACCTGTAAGTGATCGTAACTTCCTAAGTAAGTATCGGAATAGAACAATTCAGCGATTACGTAAAAGTAATCAAAGAACACTCCCATCCAAGTTTGCTCATATTGAGTGTTTCAGACAGCACAGACAAGAAATCAATCAATACTTCTCTCAAAGATAACATTCATTAACTTGTTTTGCTTGTTCCACTTTTTTCTTTTAAATTAAATAATATGCCAGCTATTAACAAAGTTCAACATAACATTTCACATAAAAGTGACCAAGGTTATTTTCATCACATTTTAAAATTGATATGAGTAAATGTTGAAGTTTACTAGGTGCCAATTTGCACGATACGCTAATTCTTTTTATCACAATTGAAGAAAAAAAACCGATGGTTAGTATGTATGTACATTGTCAGTTATTGACCAAGTTCAAGATAACCAATAATACTGTGCATACAAATTTGATCTCATAGATAACCTGTTTGAACCTTTCATAGGTGATTTAGTTCGAATTTGGCGGCAATGTTTAGGGGTCAGTTTGTATACATTCTTTGGCCAATTATGCCAATCATATAATGTGTGTTTCACATTCACAATCCAAATTGATGAACGTTAAACACGTTTTCAGTCATAATGTGTAATGAAGGGTACTTCGAGTAATGGTGAATTTCATCAGTTCACCTAAAATATTCTTGATTGACAATTAAGTTCCATTTTATACCAAGCTATTGCTTGAAATAAGTAAAACCACTGACAGTAATTGCAGATTTATAAACATATTATAAATAATAAAGACAGGGACCTACTATCATTTATACATTTGGAATATAGTGGTAAAAAAGTTACACTTTCAGAAATATTTGTACATATTATATTGAAACTAGAATTAGCAGATAGAATTTTGTTGCTCTAAACTTATAGCTTTGTATTGGAATGCAGTAAACAGCATAGGATAGATAATTTATCAGTCTGATACCCCCATATGAAATCATGTAATATATTAACCAATTATGGCCCTTTCCCCCTCTCCTGACCAAAAAGTATTTTTTACCTCAAAAAATCACTTTTTGGCACTTTTTGTCAAAAATTTAAAACTAAACATATTTATGTCAAAACTAAAAACATCCCTAGATAAGTGTCTTTAGATGATTTTGGTGCAATTTCAACATTTTTTACCAAACTGATTTTGCTACGTTTGCAACAAATGTTGAGCCAAAAGTTTTTTTAGTGAACTTTGATACCAAAAATGGATTCTCCGACTCATTTCCTTTCCAAAAAATGTATACTTTTATATAAATCACATATTTCAAAAGTTACATACTTTTTGGGTAAACTTTATTTTGAAAGTTTTATGGACTAAATTTATTAGAATTGAGAAAAACTAGTCTCATTTTTTAACGGGTCGGCGCTAAGTTATGCAACATGTATTGTAATATCATTCTTTGTAAATTATCTCCAATCCACTAGAAAATCATTTAGTATCATCTATGTTTTTCTTGGCTATGTTCGTACAATTGCACAGGAAAGAAAGAGGGTTTAAATCAATACTTTCTGTAAAAAGATATTTATTAATTATAATTATTGTCATTATCAATTAATTATAATTATTGTCATTATCAAGTGCAAAGGAATAAGACTCCTGGAAGTGGCAGTGATTAAATTGAATATTATTGTACTAAGAACATATTCAGAAAAAAATAAAAGACCGTCGATCAGCTTCGGGAAAATAGTAGGCTTACGATCACCTCGGGGCAATATTTCACCCCATTTCCCTCATGAGCAGTCCATATTTGTATACCATTGATACATCAAATTTTACATAATTGTGTGTGTGCAAAAGAGACATTTTGAGAAAACATTTAAAACTTGCTGTTGACAAATGCCGTCTATAGACTAAATCAGGACTAATTAGCTTATTTTGCTAAAACTGATCGACGGTCTTTTAGACTTAAAATCTGTGTCACCAATTAGGTATAGGGGCAATACCTGCACTATAATATCCAAAAATACATTTTGACCCTGTAATGGAAATGTAGCTGCACATGGATGGGCGCTTCTTATCCCTTAGGTATATTTTTCTCAGGGGTAGGGTATAGGATACAGGGGTTAGGATGTAGGGATTAAAGTATTTAAGGGTAAGGCTACAGGGGTCGAGGTATTATATTAGGGTATGGGTAAGGGGTTTACATGTGGGGTCCCTTGCTAGGTTACCAAGACATCGCAAATCTGCCATTTTGGAATTGAGTACTATGTCGTGCTTCACTCCATTTATACTTAAGTAGTAGTTTTTTCGATTCTTCCATTTAAAGCAAGACACAGACACAGATTTGGTTGCATCATTGTTTTATTCAGCAAAATCTTTACAGAGCGTTAACACATTTTTAATGAGAATTCTAGGAGTTATTGGAGCTTATTGGCAAACCTCGTTCACAGGTTTAAATAAAAATGAACAACTACGGTTGTTTTTGCACTTATATGATATAAATAGAAATAATTGTAATAAAATGTCCTTTATAATAAACACGGTTCCTTTAAAAGGTACATGTTCCAATCACTTTAGCTTTTATTCCATCAACACACTTGATACATAACTGAAGAACTTCAAATCTTTCCCACCCGGACATCAACTCCATAAACTAATAAATAAAAACACTGTCAAACTAAGCTACAGCTGTATGCCCAATATTCAACAAACAATTTCATCCCATAACAAACGTGTTATGAACAAACTAGACTCGAACCCACACACCGATGACAACTGCAACTGTCAGCGTGGTCGGCAGTGCCCACTTAATGGCAACTGCCTTACCCGCAGTGTAATATACCAAGCCACAGTTACGCGACAAGACAACCCTATTAAGGAAACCTATGTTGGTCTAACTGAAAATACATTCAAAACGCGATTCAACGGACACACCTCAAGCTTCAGGAATATAGAACATCGAAATGCAACAACTTTAAGTGAATATGTTTGGAAACTAAAGGACAAACAAATACAGCATTCCATCACATGGACTATATTGAGCAGAGCTAAGCCATACTCTACAATAAGTAAAACTTGTAACTTATGTCTTGAAGAGAAATTCTTCATTATACATAAACCACACCTCTCTTCGCTCAACAAAAGAAATGAACTAACCAGTGCTTGTCGACACAGAAAAAAACACTTGTTGAGCAATTATACCAATAGATGAATTGTTAAGGCCAAATATGGTGAATGGCATGATGGTCGTCTTTATCAATTGTTATAATTGTTATTTTAGAAAAGAAAATAACAACACAATATTATATTATAAATAATCGGTGGGGACGATAAACATGTTATTTATTTATACTTGGCCTAATCACTTGACATTTGACATACACGTAACCATGGATATAGTCTGCAATTGACTTTTTAACACAACAATGGATTTATTCTTCACTTGACTTTTGACATTACCATGACTTTCTCCACTTGACTTGTTTGACATAATCTTTGACATATATTAATCACTTTCTGTGAACATGTATTATAATATGTACCATTGTGTGACACTACCATTAAACATCTAGCTTCTGAGGAGTGAGGGTCTGTTCTCAGGCCCCCACGAAACAGTACTGTAAAGCAATGTAAAATCAAATCTTAAATTTTTGTATCATAATTTATATTATTTTTAACAATGAAAAATAATCCTGACTAGTATTGACACAGAGAATATTACAATTATTTCAACAAAATGACATCATTATAGGGACTAAAGCTACCAGTAAATAAACACATTTTTGATACATGATAATTTTTCACTCATATCTTAACAGATCTAAAAACGAGATTTAATACCTCTTTGGTATAAAATGGAATATCCCTACTGCCAAAGGTTCCCTTGGAAGTAGAAATACATATCGCATTGTTAGGTCCATGGTTTTCACAATGTGGAAACAATATTCAAGTTTGTAACACTTTCCATTCATTTTAATGCACTTCTCACAGTGACTCCAAATTTGGTAATGACATTTTATTATTTGCCATATTTGAAACATTTTGAGAAATGTTAGAATGTCGACTGCAGACGCCTGTCGCATGGAAAGTGTTAAGCAACATAATCCCTGTGGTTTAGAAGTGAATATCCCCCACTACAAAGGTTCCCTTAGTTTGACCCAAAGTAGAAATACAGCGTGTCCCAAAAAACTGGGTCCAAAATCTGCAGAGCTTGTAACTTTAAAAGTTGTAAACGTAGTTGCTTCATATTTAAGGATATTAAGGGCCATATACCTGACCTTAATTGGGTAGAATCTGAGACCAATCAAATTGCAACATTCTGAAATACAAAGCTTTCAACAGTGCGTGGTTAGAACCCGTTTTTTCCAATTTAGCAATAAACCACCTTATGCCTTGCATGTGCGTTGAGTGCAAGTTTTCCCTACATCATGTGCATAGTGTTTATTCTCCGAAATATCTTATGTTTGGTATAGAAAAGGGTTAAATTATAGGTATTTTGAATCAATATTCAGCATTATAAATACCCATTGCAGTAACCTTGTCGTTGAATGTATACAAAAACAGAGCAACTGTTACCCTGATACCATGCCTGGAAATAGCACCCGCCCATCTGCCCATAGCGGGTATTTTTTTTGTTGGGAAAAAGTACCCCGGCAACCGACTGGCGGGTAAACAATTTCAAACTCACGGTGCAAGTGTGAGAGTTACACTGGCTGGTGGAATTTCTATCGGGCAGGTATTTTTGTGAGTTATCTGCCCGATCCCGTCTGGCTGGTTGAAAAAAATCTGAAGTTCCAGCCCTTTGATGATATGACTGATCTTCGAAATTGGAAACCAGCCGTTAAAACGGCTGGTTTCCAATTTCGAAGAACTGGTTCTTGAACTGCTTCAAAGATGGCAGTGTCTCAGAAGGTTATTTATTGATTTTTTCTAACAAAATCATAGGTATTTACACTTTTTATCCCCCTTATGACGAGGATTTCCCTGAGTAAGTGATTGTTATCAAGTCAAAGGCAAAACTTTGATGGCGTCAATACGATACGCAAATGGACGGTTTATGGGCAAAATCGGAAAAAACGGGTTCTGACCACGCTGTATGCAAAGCTTTGTATTTCTAAAAACTTACATCCCATTGGTCTTATGATTTCACCATATAATGTTAGATATATTTATTTTTATATTCCTAAACATGAAGCGTCTATGTTTCCCATATTTTAAGTTATAAGCTCTGAAAGTTTTGGACCCAGTTTTTTGGGACACGCTGCAAATGATCGATGTATAACTTAACACAAAATTGGGTACATGATTCACGCAATTTTGAGATAATAAATATTGGGGTAACCCTAACCCTAACCAGACTTAAAAGTAACACCACTGTGGTTAAAACTGAATATCTATATATAATGCAAAATATTCCCTTAGAATGTCCTAAGTAGAAATAAATTATATATGTTCATAAAAAGGGGCAAAACGGCGTTTAAATAAATAATGCACTATTCGGTCCACAACATTTGCTTTCTGACGACACAGAGAATATTAATTCGTCAAAAATGTGGTATAATTTAACATATTAAAAATGTGTCATTAATAATGGGAGGTTTGTGATGCAAGAAATATTCTGTAATGCTGCAAATTTATTGTTATGCTGAAAGAACAGTTTCTAGTTAATTTTCAAAAGTAGTTAAGTTCGAGGGCTTATATTGCCTAAATGAAAATAACCTCCGTGTACCGTATGTACTTTATTCAGTACGTATCCGTGACTGTTAGAGAAGGGTTAGACATGTGAAAACAAAATTAATAACCCTTAATAATCCAATAACCCTTACAGCCCCGAACCCCATGAAATTCTATAATTCTAAATTCGATAACTATGGAATGCATTTCTGGTACTTAAATAATAGTGATCAGAAATATCGATCTTTTTATCGCGTAAATGTCATTTCATCGAACATTTCATCGCTCATTTCATCGAACATTTCATCGGTCGTTTTATCACGAATATTTCATCGATCGTTTTATAAACTTTATTTCTGAAATTGCGCTGAGTTTAACTAAAAATTGAGCTGAATTCAACGTGCATTGTAACAACTCGTGTCATGCATATCGTAGGGTGCATTTGAAGTTTTCATCTTTGTTATGTCCTGTGTATGTGTGACATATAGATCATTGACCCTTAGATGAAAGAGGAACTTTTATACAAACCACAATTGTATACCAATGAACAATACAAATAATCCTTGTTTCTTAGTAACATCTTAATGATGTGGTTTTCAGGAAGCAACATGTCAAAAGTTTGATTAATGAACATCAGTTTAGAGTTAAGATGTTCTCCTCAATTGTTCCCTTAATAACACCCACTATCTTGGTGATGTCAATTATAATCCTTTACTGGGATCATTGAACCTTCCAGGGTCAATGCCCTGATAGGATAAAAGTTAATAATTACTACAGGTCCATGTTCTGATTGGTTAACTTTGGTCACCGCTTCTTCAGTCTAATATTTCCAGATGGGTTACATCCCATTTATTAGATCAGATTCGTCTAGGACTTGATTGAGGCAACAAGTCATCATCTTGCCTCACGGTCTCCGGTTCAATTTCCGTTACAATTAAATAATGGAGAAGTAACAAATAAATATATTGTAATAAGTATATTTGATGTGTCCTTGTATTTATGTTGGTGAAGTCAACGCTCAATAATATTTTGGGATTCTTTTGGATGTTTAAAGCCATCTATCTTCATGGTATCATCGGTACAAAGGTTTCCTTGCAGACTAGGTCTCATTACAGTTATTTCATCCAGGGAAACTGGGTTGTTAGTTGGATTACTATCAATCTCTTCCTTACAATCTTGAAGAAGACAAAATAAAATTATGATATGATTTGATATGATATGATTTTATTACAGTTATAACAAAACAAAGTGAGAAGATGCTTGTTGAAAGAGTCAGTTTGCTCATTAAATATTAAATATTTACCAATCAAGGTTTAACTCAATTTTTTCGCTGCATCTGTGTTATGCCATTCAAAAGTACAGTATCGTTAGATACATTGTATGCAGCAAACCGTAAAATATAATTTCCCGCCTTATCGACTGAGCTAACGAAGATGTTGATAATGTCGAAGTGTTTTGTGATAACCCTAACCCCGGTTTAGGATTTTTGACCGGGATCACAATTTTCGAGGAAAAAACACCAACTAAATCTCCGGGAACCTGCCGGGATTCGATCCGGGGACCCTCCGTTCTCAAGCCCCACCTTCCTACCACTAAGCCACGGCCCTCAGCTACACATCCGTGCAGTATACTGCACTCATTATATAGGCTCGGTTGACTACGTCATCGAAAACCGACGGCGCATGCGTTTGGAGAGGGACTTTGGATTAGCATTTTTTAGCACTCAGGGGGGTTAGGGTTAATATAAACTATTTTATAAAATAACGTTAATATATAGGGAGTCGTAAAATTACGGGGTTTTACCTAGTTTTTGTGTGTAAATATTGTTTTAAAACGGTAAAAAACGTATATATTTCCCTGTAAATTGACGTCAATTTATACCTTTGCTGTAAAAAACCGGAATATTTTACAAATAACGTTGAAATAACGTTAATGAGGGAATCGTAAAATTCTGTCTGTATATTTTGTCTGTAAAATAACGTCAATTTTTACGTTTGCTGTAAAAAACGGAATATTTTACAAATAACGACTCACTACAGTTTTTTTAAATGGCAATTTTTGTATACAACTTCGACGGGGCAGTCGTCTGCAGACGACAGCTCCACAATTTCACAAAATGTTTCACAAATATCAACATTATTGAAGTTAGTCACCATATTTGAAATCAGCATGAGAAATGCATTAAAATAAGTACAAATATCCCTAGTATTGGTTCAGTAATTCTTGCGATGGACTTCAAAGTTGGGAAAGGTTTCTGAAAAATGTGTTGTACAGGGTAAGTTAAAATAGTCAGACCCCATTTTCATAAAATCAGGAAAAATGCTTTCTATCGAGGTCAAGTTTTGGTCAATTTCTGCATTGATTACAAGAGTAGACACACTTCTTCATACTTGTCTAGACAACACCTAATTGCATGCCATAATTACAACATATTTACGAAAAAACGCAAAATCCAGTGTTCCAAGTTTGAATGATGAATTATTGAGTGTTAAAACAGCACTCTTTACACATTTTTCTCTAATCAAATGAAGTAAAATAATGTTTTCATAACTGTTCATGTGTGTGATGGTCTGGAACTGGATTCAACTTGTTCAGCTCTTCCTTCAACATGTCCAGCTCTTCCTTCAACATGTTCAACTTGCGCCTCATTCGCGTAAAACCTTTACTTTCATCAGTGGTCCCTTGGACAATGTTGGAACAGATTGAATTTCACAGAATTGGGGGTGGGGGGTCGCATATCTCTCGTTCGGATGAAATAACCAATATGATAGAAATCAAATTTTAGGTTGTAGCTAACAATGTGTTCTTGCTGCGCATATCATTTTTGTATTTGCACTGGTTTAAAAAAAATCGGTGGGTGAAATCAGGACCTAAATATTTTGACTCACCCTGTATATGGTAAAACTTATAGCCACAGGGAAAAGTGTTAGCAATGTACATTTTAATTCCCCTTTCATTAACAAATTCGTCTCTGAATAAGTGTCTTTGATTTTTACCACAAGTTTGTAGATATAACAGTTCACAAATTAAAGTAAATTTCGTCGATTTTATTAAAGATACTCACCCCAAAACACAAATAGAAGCACCATCGACACCCCCAATCGCTTCGTCTCATAGAACACCATATTTAATCCGATGATAGTAAACTAAAACAATAATACGGTCTGCTTGAACATTTTGTGTTGGCTTTTCAGTCACAGCTTTATCTATCTGATGAGTATCCGGTGATCCGATCAAAGTAATCCTAAACCTGACTGAGCGACAACAAGTCTACAACACAAATAGAAGCAACATCAACTGTCTGTGACACACCTAATCGCTTCGTCTCATAGAACACCATATTTAATCTGATGATAGTTAACTAAAACAATAATACGGTCTGCTTGAACATTTTGTGTTGGCTTTTTAGTCACAACTGTATCTATCTGATGAGTATCCGATCAAAGTAATCCTTACTGAGCGACAACACAAGCGGTATCGTTCATGGGCATCACAAGCCAAGTTTATGAGCTGCGTGAATAATTACGCAATGATACTCAACGTGGATACTGACTTTCATTAGAAAAACTGCTGTGTTCTTGGTAACAACCCCATAGCCTTTATTTATATAAATGTGTGTCGTCATTGTCATGGAAACGTGTGTCCTAAATATTCAGCTATCAGCATCTATCTACCAATCAAGTAGTTGCGTAAGTGACTAAAGTGAAAACAAATGCGCGCGCAATAGCATCGTATAATATTGCAGCATTGCTAGCTGGGTTGCAAGGGAGCGGTACAAATACATACACACGCCGTAGGTCAATTATCCCCAAAACGAACCGCGCAATTTCGTTTGGGTACTAAACCGCGTTAAACTCAGTATCTGAATTGTCATTTGAGTGATTCAAGGTCTTGAAATTATTGCTAATAATAAGATCTGTCTCGCTAACTCATTGAAACCAGTCTTTTGACATCTCCAAGTAGAGCATTTCACATGGACAGCCTTGTAATTTCGTCGATAGCGAAAGTGAAATGTGGAAAGGGTAAGGTGTCCACCCGGGTGTCCACATATTGATCTGAAGCTGTTTTAAACAACGAACTACACAATTTTAACATATTTAGACATGTTAGATGAGGGTTAAGTTTAGCCACTATTCATTTTCTCAAGATGAAAAAGACACTTCGGAACCATTACGGCATTGTCCATCTGTAGGCCTATATTCATTTGGAGGAATAGTTTTTGAGGGAAATATGTGATTTATTTTTATTGACAGATAACTAACGATTGTTTATGCAGTCCCCCGATGCAGTCATGCGTCTCTAGAAACGGGATCGGAAATGCTATTTGAACTATACAGGGTGTCCCTAAAAAAGTATGCACGTGTTCCACATAACGTCTTGATGCATTTCTTCATAAAAATAGCACAGATTTGCCTTTCAGTGATCAACTTTAATGAAGCATATTTTTAGTTAGGATAAAGCAAATGAGAGAAAACCGTAAACGGCATTTGAAAGTTGTTTTGGTCATCTTCAAGCTCATATCAGGATCTATTAGTAAATACTGAATATTAAATGAGTAAAATTACTCTTTCCACGAGCATCTTTGTTCCTAAAAAGTGGCACAACCCGTTTTTAAGTGCCCGTGATTGATCAAACATATCGTTGGATTGGGAAGAGCAATTACGATGAAACCAACGCCATTCGAAAGCCAACTAAATTATCTTTAAGATTATATAAATATTAGAGCCACAAACTGAATAATCATTGAGGGCAATGACGTGGAACACAAGCACCGGTTTTTAAGGACACCCTGTATAAACATAACTATAGTACAGTAAACTCCTATTAAGCTAATTACAGTTTTCTACCATCGACTAACAAAGCCATCGCTAATGTTTGTCGGCGTTGCCATGAAACACCGGAATTCTACTCTGTTCTACTTTTTTGATAATTAACAATATTATATATAATAAATATAAGTAGTTGTCTAATGATCGCACGAGCGTGAAACTCGGAGTAACAACTACCGTTCCAAATGGTTAAACTTTTAATATACTATTTGCGTTATTATAATTACAGAATATCAAATAGGTTTGTTTACGATGCGAGACGGCGCACAAAGAGTGCAATTCACCTATATATATTATACTGTATGTAAGTTAATTACATCATACACTTTTAAAACATCACGGACATCCACAAAACAGTTTCTATCATCCATTATTATAACGGCCAAATATTAAATAATCAATAAGGCCAATGATGTGTCACACATGCATCTTTTTGTAGGGACACCCCCAAAAAATACCAAAAAATTGAGGGTAGACAATTGGTACCCTGACAGATTGTCTGGTAGAGGGCATTTTCAAAATGGCCGCCAAAATTCAACTATATTGTATAGAAAGGCTTAAATAAGGCTTCCTGTTGAGGCAGAATTGATATTCTAACTTTTCCGAGACCATTTGACCTTGGAAGTATATTTTGAATGGGGGGTGCTGTAAATTTGTAAGTCTTCACCACTACGGCGTGGGGTCAAGGGGCCCTCTTTAGGGCCCCTGGTGGGGTCCAGGGGCAAAGCCCTTGGCGGGGGTTCAGGGTAGGAGCCCCTGAAGCTGTTGGGTTTTAGCATGTTTGAATGGCCTAGAAAAGCTCTCCTTGCTATGAATATTGACATTTATTTGTAATAAACTTTGACTTGGTTCAGAGACAGTATGGGTTCAGGGGGCGAAGCCCCATAAAGCTATTGGGTTTTAGGAAGTTTGAATGGCCTAGGAAAGCTCTCCTTGCTATGAATATTGACATTTATTTGTAATAAACTTTGACTTGGTTCAGAGACAGTATGGGTTCAGGGGGCGAAGCCCCATAAAGCTATTGGGTTTTAGGAAGTTTGAATGGCCTAGGAAAGCTCTCCTTGCTATGAATATTTACATTTACTTTTAATAAACTTTGGCTTGGTTCATAAACACTCTAAAATACGAGAGACACTAATGAAAGATGAAAAAACTACAACGCGCGAAGCGCGCAAAAAATCCAATGTTTTTTAACTAAAATGGTCCAGAAAACGTTCCTGAAGCCATCTTGTTTATGCTTGAATAATTAAATATTGAACATAATTACGCGCGAAGCGCGCAAAAATTACCAGTGTTTTAACTGAAATGGTCATAGTAGAGTCATAATCTTGGATTCCGTGACCATTTTCTTGTCAACTAGAACCATTTTAAAAGAAAATGAGCTCCCATGCATTTCTCAAAAGTGACAAGAATGTTCTTTAATAGCGCAAATTCCAAAATGGCCGCCATACAGGGGTCCGAAAATTCAATTGGCTTTAATTAAGCTAAGAAGCCTACCAAATTGTTCGCCTAAGCACAAGGATTCCGAAAAAGTATAATTTGCCCGAGTTATGGGGTCAAACGTAAAAAGGTTGTTGACCTTTGCATATGGGGTCAAAATTTAAACTTGCTCCGATTTTGACAAATGATTATCTCAAATTGTTCGTCTGATTGCAAGGATTCCAGAAATGATAGTTTTTACCACCTAGAGTGTCTGTTGTACACCTGCCGGTTCAGATGCCAAATGGTGATGCCGGACAGATAGAAAAAGTGAGTTAAAATCTAATCCTGATTACTCAGGCAAGACAAAAATGATTTGGCAACACATTTGATTTGATTTGACTGAGTAAATAAGAGCAGAGGAGAGACTCAACATTATCATGTTCAACATATTGCATTGCCACAATTTATTTTCTATTTTCAATAACATATAGCCTATCTGTTATTAAATCTCTTTTAGTTTATTATACAGTAAATAATGTTGTATAACTGAGTAAGTAAAAGTTTTTGGTTTTGTTTTTTCCTTCATATTCTTTTTGATATATTCATGAATCAGCTAGTTTAAGTTTTGACCTTTCCCCCAAATTACCTCTACTGTCCCGCTTCCTTTGAGTCAAGAGGGAGGGTCTCAGGAATACAGACCTGACCAATCAGAAGCAAGTGGAAACAATCTAAGACATGCACATATTTATGTGAATATACACCACCTCATTAACGTTTTCAGAGGTCAATTGCATTTACAAATCTGTTCCTTAATAAATATCACTCAAACATGTTAACCGCCAAATTTAAATATTGAAAAGCATGGTATGTATTTTTCCGGGGGGTGAACATGCCCTGTTTTTCTCCGCGGATTCTGTCAACATATCGTTTAAAATGGTTTTAATACTGACCAGGCAGAACAAAATTGATGCATACTTTTTGGGACACCCTGTATCGGGCCCTGTATGTGCTCATATGGGCCTGCAAAGCACCAAGTGGGCACACCCGGTTTGAACAGTCCAAACATTGGTTGGCGGAGTCATGCCAAAATACACCCGCAAAGAGTACGGGGACCTAAGGCTCCAAATCTAGCACTCATTCTGAAATGGTCAAAAACCCGTAGGGATGGACTCGAACCTATAATCTTCAAGGTGAATATACACCACCTTATTAACGTTTTCAGAGGTCAATTGCATTTTACAAATCTGTTCCTCAAATATCACTCAAACATATTAACCGCCAAATTTAACTTATTGAAAAGCATGGTATGTATTTTTCCGGGGGGTGAACATGCCCTATTTTTCTCCGCGGATTCTGTCAAAATATCGTTTAAAATGGTTTTAATACTGACCACGCAGAGTAAAATTGATGCATACTTTTTGGGACACTCTGTATGTACTCATATGGGCCGGCAAAGCACCAGGTGGGCACCCCCCAGTTTGAACAGTCGGAACATTGGTTTCAATGGTGTTAACTATCTCTACAGACACATGTCTTGAACCAAGACGTGTCTTCATCAAGTCACATGTAGTGTCTGATGACAACACATGCCTTAATATGTCTTCATCAAGTCACATGTAGTGTCTGATGACAGCACATGTCTTAATACAATGAGTCACGACTTGGAATAATGTATTAAAAATGAGACACGACTTGCAATAAGACACTATGTAATAAGACGTGACTTGTGATAAAACACCTCATTAAGACATGTAAAAACCAAGACGTGATGTTGCCCTATAAAGACATAAATAACATGGAATATGACTTGCCAATAAACACCAAGTTGTGTCTCCATTCAAGACACCTCGGCTTTTAGACATCTTATTATGCCCTATTTTTCTCCGAGGATTTTGTCAAAATATCGTTTAAAATGGTTTTAATACTGACCAGGTAGAGTAAAATTCATGCATATTCTTTTGGGACACCCTGTATGTGCTCACATGGGCCTGCAAAGCACCAAGTGGGAACCTACGGTTTGAATAGTCCAAACATTTGGTTGGCGGAGTCAAGCCAAAACACACCCGCAAAGAGTACGGGGACCTAAGACTCCAAATCTAGCACTCATTCTGAAATGGTCAAAAACCCGTGTTTCAGCTTGAGTCCCATAGAGATTACGTGTATTATTGGACTCGAACCTATAATCTTCAAGGTGGATATACACTACCTTTTAACGTTTTCAGAGGTCAATTGCATTTACAAATCTGTTCCTTAGATATCTCTCAAACATGTTAACCGCCAAATTTAAATATTGAAAATCATGGTATGTATTTTTTCAGAGGGGTGAACATGCTCTATTTTTCTCCGAGGATTTTGTCAAAATATCGTTTATAATGGTTTATAATACTGACCAGGCAGAGTAAAATTGATGCATACTTTTTGGGACACCCTGTATGTGCTCATATGGGCCTGCAAAGCACCAAGTGGGCACCCCCGGTTTGAACAGTCCAAACATTGGTTGGCGGAGTCATGCCAAAATACACCCGCCAAGAGCACGGGTACCTAAGAGCTCTAAGCTTCCAAATCTAGCGCTCATTCTGAAATGGTCAAACCCGTGTTTCAGCTGGAGTCATAGAGATATGTGTAGAAATGGACTCGAAGGAACCCCGCGTATCAGGTCTCCGACATAAATTATGGCCCGTAACCATGGTAACTAGCCCATTCAAAATGGATCTAAACCCCCGCAAGGTACAAACAACATCCCTCCCCCAACCTACCACCGCCCAAACAAACCGAACACCTCAACATGATATGGAAATAATTCCGGGTTCGTTGTGCATCGCGAATGTGCTAGCGCAGCGCTACATCGACACCCCGTACACACAAACGATAAAACACAAATGAACACGCATTGCTGTCGTAAGTTTAATATTTGATGACGTAGGTTAATTTGTTTCTGCTCATGCGTATACCATTCTGAAATGGGACTCATTCCAAAACATAACAGCGCCCCTTTCAAATTGCATGCCCTTTTAATTTCGTATTTTGGGGCCTGCATCCCAGGCTGCGCCTAAGAAATGGCTTATATTATCCAAGACATTGTATTATCATACTGTACTAGTACACCACTGTGTTACTGCATCATGAACATGCATAGGAGACCAACCTGTAGGTCCGGTAACCAAATCCTGGGAACAAAGGTTTGAAAATGTTTTTGTGTTCCCTGATGAATACCGAACAATTCTGACTTGGCTTCCCCCTCGAAAAATGTCAGGCATTTCCGGTAGAGGTCAACAAAGGTCAAACATGGGTCTAAATTCAAATATATTCCAATCGTGTCGATATGCATATCAAATTACTCGTCTATACTCTATTTGGCTTCCTCTGGACAGTGACGTAACTTAACAGGCGCAGCCTTTACGCACGCGTATGTATTTTCCGCCTTTCAACGCTCGTGTGTTTACGCCAGCGCCGCGAGTAGGCGCGCGCGTTATGTGCTGCAATTAGTAGAATACGCGGTTACGTCACTGTCTCGTGATGGCCAAATAGACTATAGTCATGAGGATGCTAAAATGTATAGTTTGATATACCTCCGACCTTAAATGAGAGATCTATGGCCAAAAAACGTCGATGTTAAGAGATGGCAGTTTTTATTTGGTTTTTTTATAATCTATATACTAATTTTCGGAACATGGCTTTATTAGATAGTTCAATATAATTTTACACTCGCGTCCCTCTTCAACTGAAAAAGCGTGGTAATTGCGCCTCTAATACACGAGCTAATTATATAGTTCAATGCCCGTTTTTCCCCGTTTTCAGACATGCGCAGAAAGGATCACATGTGAAAATCCGAAATGTTGAATTTCTTTTACTCGGGTAGTTACTGTTCGGACACAAACTGTGGTTTTCGGAATGAGTGATGACATATGGTCTTCACCCAAAATATTTTCTTCTGGGATATAGCTACATTTCTGTATATGCGGCTGTTTGTTAATCTTAAAGAACGCATAGTAACAAGTATTTATACGGGACTATACGTCCAAAAAATTAAAATATTTTACGACGTTTTCTAAATGTAAACAAAAACTCTGACGCAGATCTTAAAGTGACACTTTCACATTAATAACATAAATGAACGCGGAGTTTGCTAACGATAAAGAAACTGGCGGTACCATACCAACCGTTGTTGTTGCTGCGCGATCGCGTTTAACATGGCGCACGCGATTCGGCGCACACGTAATGACGCAGACAAAGTGTGTACGCGTTTGTGGCGCAAACTGTACATTGTAAACGGGGCATGCAGTGAAAGCAAGCAGTCCGTACAGTTGCTCCGCGGTGCATACCGTATAGTACAATAACATGTAACGAGAGCAAGACACAAATAAAACATTAATCATAAAGCCAAGACCTTTATTCAAATAAAGAAACTGGGAGCAAGGCGCAAACCGTATCCAGGATAACATATTTAAAGTGACTGAAGTGGCTGAAGGAAAATACATTTGATGGAGTCACTCATGCAGTTGTAACCCCATGACTGGTCATGTGCCACCTGTGATAACTGGATCTTAAGGGTGTATTAGGTAGTATCTCGGAAGGCCTTTATTTAGAACACAACAAACATGACAAAGGGACTACATACGTTTAGGCCCTACATGCCTATTGGAGGAATAATGTATTTAAGTGAATAGGCCAAACAAAACCCGGATGGCACACATATCAACATTTTAAAGGAGGAAAACGGGGTGGTGGGGCAATAAAAGAATCGGGGGAGACATTTTAAAGCTAATTTTAAGTTACTTTCAGTTTTGACATTAAAATACAACTTTTGTATTGTTTGGGGTACAAAATGGGTAGGGCCATGAGCTGACAGGGGGTAACTGGGGGAGGGGATATTAAGGCAATCCAGATACTCTGAATATTTTAAGTATTCCTACACCTTATTCAGGTGTCCTTATTAATCCACGTAAGCCCTAATATAGCCGCATACACAGTTATCACGGGTGCCCTTAATATTCGATTCAAGATAAACCACATAGTCCATGGAGGTCCTATAATTGGATCACTAATACACAATCTTGATTATTAAAGTACATGGGGTGGTACCTGAATAATCAAGGGCACCATGTGTTATACATGCATGGCATACATGGATTTATTAAGGGCACATGGTATATATGGATTATTAAGGGCACTGTGGTACCAATGTCAGTATTAAGGGCACTAGGATACATGGTGTATCAACGACATACTCTTGCTGTTTTACAATACCCTCATCTTTATACGTTTTGATGTGACTAACCACCCGCTATTATAGCTTCGGCACCTATACCTGCGCTTTCCATTATAAACTGGATATAATACGGGTACATTGGTATGGATATAATGCCGGCAAATGCGGTACCTGGGTTATTAAGGCCATCTGTGAGGGGTAGGGCCTAGGCCTATGGGCAACTGGTGTATTAAGAACACGTGGAGTACTTGGATTAGGAACATGGGTATCTGTATTATTTAAGAGCACATTGGGCCTAGGCGCATGGTGTATTAAGGTACCATGTCACTTACATTATATCAAGGGCACTTTAGGTACCTGCCCTGGGTACCTGAATAAGGACATACTCTTGATATTTATATACACATTTATAACGCTTTGACATTACTCACCTCTGCCTATTGTGGTATGACTATTACTGCTAGCCCGCTATCTTCGGCACCCGCGATTAATTCAAGTTACTTGAATGATACAGTAAGGCACCTGGGTATCTCGATATAACGGCACACTGCATGCAGTACCTGGATTATGTGGTATCCGGTGCCATTAAGGGCACCTGTGGTAACTGGATTAGGGGTAGGGCTTAGTCCTGTGGGGTCCCTGGATATAATGGGACAACGGGTACCTGCATTTCAGGTCACATGGGAGGCCTCCATAGGTATCTGGAAAGACAAAGGTAGGCCTACCTACTTTAAGGCACATGTATACCTGGATTATCAAAAGCACCTGCGATATTCGGATTATTTAGGGCCCGTCTGGATTATGTATACATGCAGGACATGTTCTTGATATTGTATCAAATTTGCTTAGGCTTTGTTTACTTACCTCCCCGTGAAATCTTCTAGCGGGTCCGCGCGAAGCGCGGATGCCCGCTAGTAAGTATAATGTTTTGTTCAATATAATTACGCGATTAAGGCTTGATAATTACTTTTCAAATAAATAATGGACAATGTTATGCTTGCCAGACATCTTCTTTAAGAGATTCTTCGAGTCTTCCGTTAGCAAGACACAGACACAGATTTGGTTGCATCATTGTTTTATTCAGCAAAAGCTTTACAGAGTGTACAAATATCTTAAATGAAAATACTGGAGTTATTGGCAAACCTTGTTCACAGGTTAAATAAAAAATGAGCAACTACGGTTGCATTCTGCACTTTAATGATATGTATAAATTGAATTTCCTTTATAATAAACACGGATCCTCTAAAAGGTAGATGTTTCGATCACTTTAGCTTTTTTTCATCATCACACTTGATATCAGAAGAACTTCATATTTTTTTTAATTATTTCTGTTAAATCTTTGACGCAAGATATGAACCATTTGAACAGGCTTTCTCAACTGGCGGCGCGCGCGCCAATTGTGGGGCATCAAGGCATCCTAAGTGGCGCGCGAGTGGTTAAAAACAGACATTTTAAAATTTTAAAAATAACAAAATCATATTATAATAGTAGGCCTACTAAAATCAACTAAAATTTCCTCTGAAAAATAACTTTAATTGTAAATTCTAAAAAAATATGACCAACGAGAGGCGATTTAAGTCAGTTAAAAAACCCAAATCCCAGGAGCTTCAGGGGGCGCTTCCCCCTGGACCACCGCCAGGGCTTCGCTCCTGGACCCCAAGTGGAGCTTCAACAAGTTGGTTACTAAAATGTGGAGCATATCAGTAAATCTAGTTGAGAAAGCCTGATTTAGAAGAGGCCAAAATGCAATGAATTACTTCAAAAGGTGGTTAACCAACCAGCCAGTTTGTGTACTCACTGAATGGGTACATTTCATGTCCATTGGATTTATGCAACTGGAATTTTGGAATTAAACTATTTTAAAGGATTACCCTTCATAGAATAGAAAACATCAAGTTGAAGATCGGGCCAGCAATCGGAACACCTACTTTTAATACTTCTTAAATATGTGTAGTATATAAAAATCAAACAGAATTAACCTAAAGCAATTGAAAAGCGGGAAACAAAAATAAAAGTCGTAACAAAAAACAAACAGATGTTAAACATATTGCAATCGTGGGTTTCATACTATCATTAGAACAATTCCATATTAGTACGCATTTTAAGCACGCCCATATTACCCACACCCTCGAGTTCACAGGGTTCTGCGTCCCAAATAAAGATCTATAATAAAAGTTATTTGTGTTAGTGAGTTAGTTAGTTAAGTTAATTAACTAGTTAGTTAGTTAGTTAGTTAGTTAGTTAGTTAGTTAGTTAGTTAGTTAGTTAGTTAGTTAGTTAGTTAGTTAGTTAGTTAGTTAGTTAGTTAGTTAGTTAGTTAGTTAGTTAGTTAGTTAGTTAGTTAGTTAGTTAAATCCAACTTGCAACCATTTTTTAGAATATTATAAGCACACCCAACATTTAGAATGCATAAAAACGATCAGTGGCCGCGGCGGCGGAAGCAAAACATTTAGGAGGGGGTTTGAGTCCAAATGTTGTTTAATAATGTTGAAACTTTCGCGCGAAAATATTTTCAGATTTTGAACTAAACTGCTATTAATAGTCTAGAAAAATGTTCATGAAGCAAGCTTGTGTGACAAATTGAACTTATTGAAGCATAATTTGATGAAACATAAGTAATTCGCGCAAATATATGGCTGCAATTTTAGACACGTCACCTGTCATTTTTTTCGGAACCCCTGCACAGTAAAAACTATTTTAAACAACCTCCAACAGTTGTCTAAGCCTGTCACTCTAACAACTATTGTTCAAACTGTTAAAGAATTGTATAAACAACTGCAGCAGTTGTTTAAACAATTGTTTAACAGTTTGAACAATAGTTGTTAGAGTGACAGGCTTAAACAACTGTTGGGGGTTGTTTAAAATAGTTTTTTACTGTGTACAAAACATTTTTTCTTGGGGATTCAACCTCCTCCGCTTGCAATACCGATGAACACCACGTATATAACACTACACATCGACATCTACATCCCTCCCTGCTCACCTAACTCACCGCATATCTACCATGTCAACTGCCCGCATTAGACATCCGCCTACAATTTGGACAAATACATCCCCAGCTGCCCTCCCTTTCCCGACTTCCTAATATTAAGACGACACACAAAACATCTACACATTTCACTAGATTTAAACCGTATTAAAATACTACTGCACACAACATTGGACCACATATAAAAACAAAAATATCGTTTTAGGGGTTCTGGATTAAGGTGAGGGGCTCCATTTATTTTCATTTTTTGCAAAAAGACACCCATGATATTGGCATATAAAACATACTGGGATGGAGTTTAAAGTCAAAGATCACCTAATTTGCATAATAATGACTGTCATCTTGGATTTCGGGACAAAAAGCAAAATAAAGAGGAAAATCTGATCTTTCACTTCAATACTATTTTTTAAAAACCTGTTCTACTCATTATATGGTAGCCCATAACCTTAAAACAACGGCCCTTCGGTAACATCAATAGTTAGCCTACTGTTTAACATCAGTGCTGCACTTTGACAAAGGTATATACAATTATTGACGTCACTTTATAACCACACAAATTGATACATCTCATATTGATATCCCAAACCATTCAAAAAACGGAGTTAAGAGTTGAGTTTTGTGAGTGACTGAACAAAATAAGAGCCCAGAAATCAGTTTAGGATCAATATATCATCATGAGGTCACGGGTTCCAACTACAGTCATGTGACATCAATACTATATCCAGAGTTGATCAAATACGTTCAGGCCCATCAAACAAGATTAATTTTTATGATAAGTCCTATTTTTACTGGCGCAGACACGATGCAAACATACATAACGATACCAATGAACATGCATACTAAATACTACAGGCCCAAAACCACTAAAAACGGGCAACTTTGATTTGAGAATTTGACAAAACAAAATCCCATCAAACTTGCTGCAATATTTAGGAAATCATCAAAAGCAGCCATCGAAATGTGGAGTCTAAAAAAAATTACTACGTAGGCCCTATCTGGTACATATGAAAAATGTACTAAAAATTAGTTAGCAATGCCTTAACATTGAAAATGTGATCTATATACAATGATATAGGCTTAATTAGTATATTGTAAAATGGGGTTCTCCAGCATCCCTCCTTTCTCATTCCCGGCCCCCAACTCAACACTCAAAAATTGGTAACCATGCGTGTTTTAAATATCGAGGAAAAGGGATTTATTTTCTAGTGTCTGCAAGGACCGCGAAATCATGAAAATAGGGGGTATTTTATGAATCTGTCTCAACGAATTTTGGAAAAGGGGGTATTTACAAAATCTGACAATGTTCATATTTTGGAATCCTTCTGCTCCACCCCGGTATGGTTATAATTATTGGATCAGTAACACAATCCACCATTTGGGGTACATAGCATAGGGCCATACGCACCTGGTAATGTTGGAAGCAACCTGTGTTTTTTTATATCTATGTATGTATCAAAGTGTCAGTGAAAAAAGGGCGTTTACAATTATGGTCATTGAAAACAAAAAATAGGGGGATTTTCTCACTTCCATCTTGTTCTCGATTTAGCAAAAAAGGAGGTTAAAAGTGATGAAAAACCCCCTGCAAAGAGGTTTTTTGGAAAAAACGAAGAACACGCATGGTTATCAACTTTGTGTTGACTTGGGGCCGGGTTCTCATCTAACCATAGATCCTTGATCCAACACATCGCATACTACTCGGGATACTACTGCCCGCATTTAGACACTCGCCTATATAGCACAGATGTATACATTAAAGTGCGTGTCAGAAAGGGCATATAGGCATATTAAATGACTTATTATAGAAGCATGCATTACCACAAACACAAATATATACACACTAACTAGGGTTTAAAATTAACAATTCACTACAATGTCAAGAACATAACTAAATTATATAACGAGAAAAGATAACAATTGATATGTATTTCATCATTTATAAGTTAGATTTGAGTTCACCTACAAATTGACATTTTGTCAATTGTGCACGTGTGGCAGGTTTGTACAGCATAACCTGTGCTCGCACACGCCTTTATTACTTCAAGAATTGACTGCTGTAATAGTCTTCTTCTAGGTCTTCCGGATAAACTCATAATGCAACTTCAACGACTGCAAAATGCCACTGCTCGCCTCATCTGTCGCACTAAACGATCCGAACACATCACCCCGGTTCTCCTCAAGCTCCACTGGCTCCCTGTACGTCAAAGGCTCACATACAAGACTCTTCTTCTAACATTCAAATGCCTCCACGGTATGGCGCCTAAATATCTGTGTGAGCTGATATCACCGTACAAACCAACGCGCACTCTACGTTCGTCTACTTTGACACTCCTCGCTGTCCCCAAATCACCAAGGACAAAGACATATGGGGCTCGGGCCTTCGCGGTACAAGCTCCAGCGCTATGGAACAATCTACCAGAAACAATCCGAAGCATCAAGTTGATCAATCGTTTTAAGACATCTGTGAAAACTTATTTGTTTAACCAATACTACAACTGATTTTTAGAACTTTATTAACTGTATGGTATTTTTGTGTGTATATTTCTTCCGTATTTTATTGCAATTTCTTATATTTCATACTGTGCATAATTTTTAATTTTGTAAATTTTTATTGCTGCTCTCTTTTATCATATTTGTTAGTTGTACGGCGCTCAGAGGCTTTTTGTATTAAGCGCCTAAGAAATGTCTTGTTATTATTATTATTATTATTATGCCTCTTTATAGTCGATTCATCTCATATATTATTTTTAAATCTTTTGTGTTTATTATCTCTTCACATACATAATAATTATTTTCATAAATACATTTTCACATCTTCATAATTTTCAATATTTTCACATAATATTTATATTACATGATTTTCAATATTTTCACATATATCATGTTTTCAATATTTTCAATATTTGCATATAACATGTTTCATAATTATCATATATTACTCATATTACATATTATTACATGTTTTCATAATTTTCATATTTTGATTTTCAGATAAATATCAAAGCAAACAATCAAAAAACTTCATCGTAGAGTAGACCTGAGTCTGCGCTCTACATTTCTTCACTCATACATACATAACATATTATCATTGGTTTCATACATAATTGTTCCAATATTATATTACGTCATGTATCCTTTTACACAGTTATTTGTACATTATCTAATTTTGTAAATTCATATTTAACTTTTACATCAAATCATCAACATGTTTATAATATTGAATTTGTATCAATATACATGTGCATCATACAAATATCTTTGATATGCAGGTAGTAGGTACATATTTTAAATAATTACATTTTTAACGTTTTATAAATCTCTGATTTGCAGCTCAAACAATAATAAGCTGATTAAATGTGGTGTTTCCCATAACGGAACTTGCTATTTTATTTATAGAATTGTTTGTGTCCTCATCTTCTAGATTATAACCATATAATGCATCTATAACTGATACTTTAATTAATCTATTGTGTTGTTGCGATAAAATGTTGTTGACTTCAGTCCATACACTCTTTATCCCAAACCATTCAAACGGAGGTAAGAGTTAAGATTTGTGAGGGACTGAACAAATAATTAACACCAAGAAAATCAGGATCAATAGATCATAAGGTCACGGGTTCCAACTCCAGATCAATGACACAACATTGGACCACATGAGACACGAGGGTTCTGGATTAAAACAACGGTCCTACGGTAACATCGGTGCATGAAGCTAATGATCGGTGCTGCACTTTGACAATGGTATAAGATTATTGACGTCACTCTAGAACCACAATTTTATAGTCGATTCATCTCATAATGATATCCCAAACCATTCAAACCAGTTGCACCATTCTTACGATTCATGAACATCGGTTTAGGATCAATAGATCATTAGGTTACGAGTTCCAGCTAACTACACAGACATGTGACATCAATACCATTTCTCGTATTGATCAAATAAGTTGTTGCCCATCATTAATTTCATCCGAAATGTGGGCGACCCTATTTAATTCAAATGACATTGCCTAAAACGTTAAATGGAATTTCATAAGGAATGAATCTAATATAATAAATCAGAGCCTCTCATAACAGTATTTTATTTGTAAACTACAACAAAATAACGTACCTTCAAATCATGTTACACTGATACACAACTATTACATATTATTGGATTCTCAATGTGAGAAAAAAATATTAAAAGAAAATTAATTCAATGGCACACTGAGTCATTTGGTAAAGAGAAGAGCCCTCTATATTCTAAAATCGAAGGTTTTTGTTTCTTTCATGCTTTGTTATGTAGTACAGGGTGTCCCAAAAGTCTATGCACGACTTTGAAGCTTTGTATTTCACAAAATATAAGTCGTATTGAAAATATGAATACATATTTAGAAAGAGGAGATGTGGGAAATAATTTTGATACCAAACATTGGAGTAACATCTGTTTGTTATGCCACCCTAGAAGTAAAATATGTATTACTGCAAAAATGTAATTTTATACTTCGGAGGAATAAAGTTCATAAATCCATACCTATTGAGATTAACAAAAATACGGGTAGAGTTGGTTACACGGAAAGTGATCCGTCAATTGTAATATTTAAAATTTTACATTACAGTGATATCATCATAATAACAAACTATATCACACATAATTTTCGTTTCTATAGTGAAATCTAATTTAAATGTTTTCCATGTATACAGAGACGTGTGCTAATGCAAAAACACAGACCTAAACAATTGAATAACGTAACAGAAAAGTGAACACACACATCACACAGCTGTCAAACATGTTAAAATTTAAACTTAGCGGATTATTTTAATGCTTGAAGGCCTCATCAAAGGTTGTTTTACCCATTTAGAATATGTTCCTGTGTTCAAAAATGTATCCACCAACTTCAGAATGGATATTCTTCCTGGTGCCCGTTTCACTGTGAAATGTTTTCTGAACTTTTGTTGAGTAAGTTGAACTGAATGTGTTTCAGCGTAGAACCATACAATTTGTATTCGCTTATCTATGCTGTAAACCATCTTGAATGAAGACTTTTGCTGTGCAATGTTGTCTACTACGCTTATTTATGTTGTGAGTGACCGAGTTTGGTATTAAATAACATTAATGTTGCAAGGTAAGCAGTGAACTGTGATTAATGCGCAACATTGCTTTCATACCGTTAATGTATGCGCCCCTTTAGCAACAATGTGTGGTACTTGGTATCGGTTGGTCTGGCACACGGCCAATAACTTTCAACCAGTTTTATAATGTTGTGGGTTCACCAATAGGGTTGTGTTTGGTATCAAATTAATTTCCCAAATCTCGTCTATCAAATTATGGTTAAATTTATACCATATAATTTATATTTTATGAGATATGACTCTTCAAAAACGTGCATAGACTTTTGGGACACCCTGTATATCATAGTCATACGGTAAGAGCCCAACATTGAGTCGTTTTGCAAAAAAAACTTTATTAACAAAATTGATGGTGACATTTTAGTGTACATGTTGGAATTTTGTCAAATTAGGCTATTCCCTATATTTAGGACTTTGAATTCAAAACTAATAGAAATGAAGAAAAAAAAATTAACGTTATCTATGAAATAAGTTCTTACAAAAATCTAGACAAGAAAATCGCTTTCAAAACACTTAGTAAACTGTACAATTAAATACTGGAATCTAAGTTTGCAAGGGCTATGTTGTGTTAGACACCTTTGGACTTCATCAGACAACTGACTCGTCGGTTAGATTACGTGCTGGTTCGAAACCACTAGATCGCCAGACCGAACTGATGGTTATATCCCCTACCAGATCGCTTCTGATATTGGATACTCCCATGCCGTCCTCTTTATCGAGGATTGGACACCATCAGTGGCCTACTGAAGTCCAACAGTGTTGGATGCATCGTGACACTTCTTGGAAAAATAAATTCCAGAATTTGAATTAATTTCCCCTGTGATTACAGCTACTGGATTGGCTGAGAATATTATTTACGTATTACGTTTTACTAATATTAACCTAACAATAAGCATTAGTATTTACATGCAGATGTTAAAAGGGTTGTAATTCTTATTGTCCTCCTCGGCATATTGTTACATATCTGTCTTCTTCATTGTTGCTATGTAAGTCCCTCATCCATTGTTATCTCCATTCTGAAATAAGTTGTACATCGGCATAGTTTGTAACTTGTAGAAAACAAAACCAACCAACCAACCAACCAACCAACAAACAAACAAACAAACAAATATCAAAGGTACCATTACTATTTCAGCTTTTATATTATTTCATATTCGTTGAGATAATATGTTCAATGTCTTATTTGGTGCCATACAGTCTGTATAATAACTTTAAAAATTGGAAGCATGACAGAGGGCGCTATTATTATCTATGATATATCAGTCTTAATAGATGTAATATAAGGTTTGCCTGACTAGGGATTTCCTGACCTCCCACACAGCTATTATTAGTTATACCATGAAAGTCTGCTCTAGTTATGGGCGCACAGCACTAAATCACTCCTCGTTTTGTGTAATGGTAGTAAGTTCCGTCAAAAAAAACAAAAAACGATTTTGTGATTAATGGGGTCCTTTGGGAATCAGTTTGGCGTGAGGGTAGCATTTCATAATTAAAATGAAAGATGATCTTTTGTACTTTGATCAGGATATTGCAAAATATTTACTTTCGATTGTATTGAAAATTTATCACGTGGATGAACACACGTGATCGGAGGCGGTTAGAAGGCGAGCGTCCGGCTGAAAATAGGGGTGGCGCTGTTTAAATGATCGTATCGTAAAATCTAATTGGAAGGTGTAAGACTTGTTGACGACTTTATGAAATTTGAATGTTCGTTTATTAGAATAAAGCATTCGAGACATTCCAAAAATGGTTACTAAGGGCCCAAAATAGCGACTCTTTTAGCCCTAATTTACATGTAATCCAATGGGCGGTTTATTTAGTGCTGTGCCCCCTTGTAACACGCAGTGGTGACACTCGATTTATATCGATTTGCATTGATCTGGAGTCTATAAAGACTTAATTGTATCTTAATTTCAAAGAAAAACCATGTTTCTGTCCATGTCATACATAAATATCATGAACACGACCCAATTTTCTTACAAATTTGGAGCAAAAACGGTTGAAGAGCATCATTTTACTACACATTTCCTTGCTTTTGATTTTACTCACAATAATGGACCCCTCGCCATGGTTATCCGATTATAAACCTACATATCTATGCTCGTTTTATCAATCAAGGGCTTAACAAATAAAGTTTAAATAAATGTTGTTAAACCCATTTGTAATTTATATCAAATCATGTCAGGGGGGGGTGACCAGGTTTAATTTGGGTCTAAATTAAGACAAAAATAAGGCTTTCAAAGTATCAAAATGTCAATAACAGTACTCTGGCAATTCCCTAGAGGATATAACCCAAAACAAATTACATTGTGAGTTTACCTGACATACGATACATTATGCGTGACAGATAAAAAGACAATTTAGGCCTATTATTATTTTAAAATTGAAACGTTTTTCACCCATACCCCTAAAATTCGGCATTTTTGGACCTACAATTTTTACATTTGCATCTAAGGTTTGGTATAGGGTGAGCACGCCATTGCGTAATCAGTTTCATGGTTCATTGGGTTTTTAAAACATTGCATATATATACTTTTAACATAATATGAAACATAAATAGTCTCATTAACATCTCATGATGAATGAAAGAGATTATAAAAACGTAGAAATTCTGCAAAATAGCCTTAAAGTGCCCAAAATTCGAACATTTGAAATTTAGTATCGATGCATTAAAGGTAGATGACCCGATCACATTCCGATTTTCAACTTGAAGTTTTCTATTCTACATGAAAGGTCATCCTTAAAAAAGTCGTGTTCCAAAGTTTGAGTTGCATAGCTCTTATGGTTCTTATTTTAGACGCACAAGATGCTGTGAACTGTACCCATTGAGTAGTACACAAACTATATCGGTGGTTACCACCATTCGCGGTAATTCGACGTTATTTCATCGATTTCTCCGTAATTATACCGATTTAGGCCGTCAAATTTCAGTATGATGATGAGAAAAATACGAGCTTTCATATGATATGAAAATCTCCGTATGTTTGAAATAATTCTGTGTTACAAAAAAGTGATCGGGTCATCTACCTTTAAGTAACATAACTTTAGTTAGAGGTGGTGTTTAAATTAACTATATGGACAGTTTATCTTGATATTACTTGGCGTTTACAAAAATGCCAACAAAAAAAAGTTATTATTTTTTTATTGTGTGTTATAAGGGCGCACAGCACTAAATCACTCCTCGTTTTGTGTAATGGTAGTAAGTTCCGTCAAAAACAAAAAACGATTTTGTGATTAATGGGGTCCTTTGGGAATCAGTTTGGCGTGAGGGTAGCATTTCATAATTAAAATGAAAGATGATCTTTTGTACTTTGATCAGGATATTGCAAAATATTTACTTTCGATTGTATTGAAAATTTATCACGTGGATGAACACACGTGATCGGAGGCGGTTAGAAGGCGAGCGTCCGGCTGAAAATAGGGGTGGCGCTGTTTAAATGATCGTATCGTAAAATCTAATTGGAAGGTGTAAGACTTCTTGACGACTTTATGAAATTTGAATGTTTGTTTATTAGAATAAAGCATTCGAGACATTCCAAAAATGGTTACTAAGGGCCCAAAATAGCGACTCTTTTAGCCCTAATTTACATGTAATCCAATGGGCGGTTTATTTAGTGCTGTGCCCCCTTATGCAAAACAGATTTTTGTCTTTAGAAACCTCTTCCAACTTTTGAAAATCTTATCTCAAGAACTACTAAACCAATACTAGGCATGTTTGTACTTGTTTTTAATGCATTTAATCTCGTGGTGATGAAATGTAATAATGTTGACATTTTTGAAACATTTTTTGAAATGTTGGAACTGTCGTACTGCCGCGTGGATAGTGTTAAAATGGCGCGTCACATAATTCTGAGGAGCAAACCTAGGGTAGCGATATTAGAGTAGAGTCATATGATTCCTAAAAGATAAGTACTTTACCTTGGTCTTTATGAAAATAGCGAAAACATCAGCCTTCCCCAGACCTGGAATGATAGAAAAAGGTTCAATCAACAGCAGTCATAGCGGAATTCATAGCTCTACTTCATATTAACATTGCAAGAAGTTACATACATATGTTATAGCCTAATGATGTGGTCACCAGAAAATGCGCTGACGACACGATTGTGTTTTAAAAAATTACGTCACCTCACCTGGAACCTCATCATATTGGGTCATTTTTGGTCATTATTATTACAATGAATAAAATTATACACAAATATGACTATTTAAAACTTCTAGCTTCTATTTTCTATTAGAGTCGAGGGGATAGAATAAACCCCAGTATTTGATCCTCATACATGTAAGCATTGAGGATTAATTTAAACTTGGATTCACTCCTATAGTTTTCAAAATGTGCTGAACTTTCAAATACTAGTCGTTTGATGTATTTCCAATCATTTTTGGCTATAAATCTGAGCATTCTCCATACTTAAAAGGCAATTTTGTATCGAAGTTATTCGTCGCCATATTTAGGTTGCCATGATCGCGCTAAACATGCTAAAGAGCTCTAAAGGTGAGGCAGGGGATTGCGAGGGCTGGCTACCAGCATTTAAGGGGTTGTGGTATTTTCAGATCAGAGGGTGATAACTACATTGATCATGTTGAATATCATGATCCCAGGAGAAAATCGTTCTCTCACGAAAATGCACATGCTCGTCCAAGTTTCTCTGATATTAATTAGAAATCTAATATGTTAAATACAAAACCAATTTTAAACTCTTTAAACATGATAAATGGCGTAACATATATACAAACTCTACCCTGAAAGCAACATATACACTCAAAACATTGAATGAATGAAATCAGTTTTATGAAATATTATGTTTTCTGCTTCACAGTCACATATATGTAGGCCTATACAGTTTCTAACCCTAAACATCGATGAAATTTACTGTGTCAATTTAAAGTGCCAATGCCTTGAGTATTTTCTTCTAAATAAAGACACATTTTCTGAAAGACGATTCCGATTTAGTCATTTCGATGTTGAAATCAATTAAAACTTTAACTTACCCGCGTCGATTCCAACATTCCAATTGACACTTGTGGACACTGTGCTGTAGAGGAACACTGGTAATTCACTGTGTCTCGTCTGCCAATCACATATGCCATGTTTGGTTAGCATTAACAACCAACCAGTATCTCCTTCACAACCATTCTGGGACGCCATATAGAAGCTTGTTCCATTATTTCTGCATTGAAAAGATATATATATATATTATATATGTGATGTCAACATAAATGTGAGGTGAAATGATTCGGATGAATGTTATTTTTAGTTCTTATAACCTAGAAAGTGAATATAAAGCAATCCTACCTTTCGACTGAAAAGTACTTCAAAGATGCAATGTCCGTGAATGGTGAATTGATCACACGGTCTTTAGTCATCCAGTTGTTGATGGTAGATCCAGTGGCATTGAATCTGATATTTAGCTGCTCAACACCGGTTGTGTCAAACAAACTGATCTTAACCTGTAAAGTAATCAAATGTTTTACGATATTAGAACATAATTTATACAGAAACAGACAGAACGGTGTGTGAGGTAAACGTCAGCATTGTCCCCATTTTACGATGGACTTTAATCAGGAAATACCACTTTCCACCTCTTTCATTCACCTTTCACATTGTCCCTCTCCTTTTCTTTCTGAATGTTTCCCTTTCCCTTCTCTCTCTCTTTCAATATTCCTTGCCAATTCATCATTCTCGCCCCTTCTCCAGCTTTTCTTTATCCATTTTTCTTCTCGTTTCCCTTTATAACTCCTTCTCGCCCCTGTGATGTCGTCGAGCTTTATAGGCGCACCCCACTTGCTAAGCCACAACTGGTAACACGGAAATTACAGTCTGTTATAGTAGTCCGATACTGTGTTTCCAAAACTTATCATCATAGTCTTAGGTCTTCAGGCACCGTTTTGTTAATTCAAAACAAACGAAACCGTTAACACTAGTAACTTGATCTATTTTGGTATGGTTGATAAAAGATCGTTTGAAAGGATGTGGCTTTCACAACGATGTCATATCTCTAATTTATTATAGTATATATAAATGAGAACAACCGGCTGTATATGGTTTCAAATAAAGATATATCTTTCATTGAGTCAATCAGAGTTATCGTAAGAATGGTGTAATTTGGAAGTGGATTGATCGTCAAACCATATTGTCAAACTGATAATAAACACTGTAAGAAAAACAGCGGTGCTAGAGGGGTTTACAATCACATTCTATTATACCTCTTGAATATCAAGTTTGTCCCAATCCAGGATATTGTATGTCTTGCAGTGCGTCGCCATGGTGTTAGTCGGTGGAGGATGCTGACAGGTAGGTGAATAATAGGGACGAAATTGACTGACTTCAGTTGACATCCACAGTTCGTATGGATCCGGAGTTGAAACACCAGCAACTGCTTTGAATACCATCTGCCATTCAATATCTATGGAAGGTAATCAAAATAATTCGTAACGTTGTATGATACATGTATATCAGTTAATAACATATACCAGAATGCCAATGAGAAAGTAATATGATACGACAAACAAACTTGCTTAGATATTATGTACATTAAATCCAAATTCGTGAATTCAGCAGAGCAAAGATAAAATTAGGCTTTTTATGATCGGATTAGAGTGTGCACTATTTTATTCAATAGTAAAATTCAGAAGAGCTTGTTAGAGACATATCACAAATCTTGTTCAGTTTTTAAAATGAACACTTTTACCTAATGGACATAAAATATGTTCTCCTCAACCAATTTTAACCATCTAAAATTCATTTGAAAGCTAATGACACAGCTTCTCTGCCAGAATAAATTTTAAAAATGTTTGGACAGACTTTTAAAAATAAAATCCCAAAGTTGAGTACACTTTTCAACTCACCCTGTATGGTAACAAAATATGTGCAATCATTCATAGTTGCGCACAATACGGCACGGGTTTAACTCATTGTACTTGTCTATGATTTCAATTTGTAAATTTAGGTTAGGTCCTGGCTCCGGATCTCGAATTCACATTGAAATATGGGATCGGTATATTTTAAGTTTGATCGACATATCCGAAGTATTTCTTCCGCCGGCAACATATACATCTATGTTAAGTATTGGTATAGTTAAGTCTGTCGAACATGGATGTCTAAAAACGAAACGTGTATACGCACAACAACATACCTTTACACCCCAGTATTTCAAATCTCAAACTAAAGTAACTTTTTTTGGCAATAGGGAGTATACGAATCGTTGACGCCCTCACTTTTGAAGCAAACCAACCGGTGACTGGTGTGTTTCTGTCTGAATTCCCAGTGAAGACCTATGATGAAACAAATGCATTATGTTTAGTATGTCACACAAAATAAAATAAAATTAAGGTTATGAAGATTTATTCATGTTATCTGTGCATAAGATTTTTGTTCAAAGCATTTTATTGGATACTAAAGGAGTGCTGTACCTTCGAGAAGAGAATCTTTGTTTATCGAAAAGAAATCATTTCTTAATTACTTGTAATGAGGATGAGCGATTTTTGAATATTGTTGAGATCTTTGATGAGACCGAGAGGGTAATGGCAATATATAATAGAAGTCATTACTGGTATAGGTATGAGTTCGTTCTGTAGAAACGATGTTATGGTTGAGATGATATGTGGAGTAGAAGGTTATCGACCGGATCATTTCTTACCATGCTATCTTCGGGGTTAACACTCTCCACGTTTACCCAAGAAATTCCATCATCGCTATAATTGACAGTGTACTTTGTCACCCACTGACCGACATCTTCCCTTCCTTGTAACACTATTCCTGACACAATCATTGTCACACCCAGATCCACCTGTATCCATGGGTTGAGATCATCATCGGCAGGAAACCAAGCATTGCCATGACGATTCAATCGTGCATTACGTTCACCATTGTATCTTGGATACTGAGCGCTTGCATAGTAACTAGATGCTGTTATCTGACTGTCTTGTATACTTCCATCTTCCATACCAAGTGGATCAACACACGCTGAAATAGAAAAAGACATTGAATAATTTTCATTTAATAGCTTCGGTGAGTTTCAAAATAAAATAATTTGGATAAGATGTGTTTCAATACTATCATCATCATGGTCATAATCACTGCATCAGGTAACCAGTAACACGTTACATAAATAAGGAATAATTAATGGGCATTCAATAGTGGATACAGGATACGTGGAGATGCAGGGGCGTAACCAGAGGGTGGGATGGGGTTGGGGTAGGGACATTTGCCAGCCCTGCCAGAATTGGCTCACCACCTGTTGGCCCCAATGAAATGGCAACTCATGAATATTATCAAAAATTAGTCTGATATGGCCCCTTCCTAGTTACGCCACTGCTATGGAACATTTAAAACCAAGGGAATTCTACACACAACGTGACAAATGAAGAGGTATTTTGCAAAAGGGCCTACATCCACTTTGGCTCTTATTGAGAAAAAGTCAAAAAACTGTTTCTAAATATTCAAGTTGAGCAATTGAAAAACTGAATGGATTATGAAAGAGGTACACTACATACTAATTGAAATTGAAATAAATTTTAAATGTGCTAGTTTTAATTTTTTTTTAAATCATGTTTACATTTTTTGAAAATTTGGATGTAGGCCCTTTTGCAACAAAACTCCATCTGTTTGTACATAAAGAAAAAATACCACACACAAAAAATCATTTATTTTAATCATTTCAAATAAATAAGTTTGATATTGAAATGTATAGGTCACAATCATATGTTTCAAGGAAATAAAGTCATTTTTTTCAAAAATACCTACATCTCATTGTAAACAGCCATTGAAGTTGTTGTTTTGTTGCAAAAGGGCCTGTATCCCGATTTAATTCTGGATACAGGCCCTTTTGCAACAAAACAACAATTTCAATGGCTGTTTACAATGAGATGTAGGTCTTTTTGAAAAAAATGACTTTGTTTCCTTGAAACATATGATTTTTCCCTATACATTTCTATATCAAACTCATTTTTTGAAAAAATGCACCATAGCCCTTTTGCAAAATACCTGTTCAATAGTGGTTTTAACACTTTCCAGGCATGCAGCTGCAGACGACATGCACAAAATGTTTGAAAATGTCAAAATTGTTGAATTTCATTACCATATTTGGAATCACCATGAGAAATGCATTGAAATAAGTACAAACGTGCCTAGTATTGGCCCAGTAATCCTTGAGATAGACCCTGAAAGTTATGAAAGGATTCTGCAAATTATGTTTTGTATGGTAAAACTTATAGCCGCGTGGACGTGGAAAGTGCTAAGGGAGACAATTAAATTGCTCTAAGAGGAAAAGTTATTTTAATAAAATAGTGTCAATTAGAATGCCCAACGGATTTGATGAATGCATGATAACAATTAACTACGCTCGGAGGACACTTGTTCAGAGTTTTTAATTTACGAACATCGGGCAGCTCTCGTATCGTTTTATCTTCCTGATTTGAATCATAACCTCATTGAAATGCATGATGCGGGACCGTATTTAGTATTTCTCATTTACGGTCACTGCAACTAGCTACAACCAGAGACAATAGAATAAAGGGACTAGACACGGTATTGAACCGCCAATTTCATTGCTACTGCATATCATGATATAATATGCGAGTTGCGATAGTGTTTTTATTGCAGGAACTCAAAAGTTGCCCTATTCATTTCGAAAGGGCATCAAAGGTTTATCCTTGGTGTAAGACAGCACGAAAATTACTTAGCACCAACTCCTCTATTGAGGGATTAAGGGACTATACAGCTTTAATCCATAATAGGTTTGGACACTAGTCTAACTTATAAATATCTTACACCAAGGATATATCTGATCAAAATACCATATTCCCAAATAATGTAGGCCAAGGTCAAATCAAAGAGATGTCATAATGACATTTCATCTCTCTGGTCAAACTGAATACAATTTATGGCCATGTGTTTTGAGCTCACCACCCAAAAAGGGTGGTGGCGTTGCATTTTTGGTGACGAATCATCCATCTCTCTCTGTTAATTATAACCGTTCTAAATGTCAGATATATCTTTAACAGACCATAAACAGTGAAGATGACTGATTTCTTTGGAAAGAGTATGCCCTCTGAATAACCAGAACCAGATCAGGACAACCGTAAGTGCATATTTAACATTCATGTAGCGGGATTGGATTTTGGGAGAGCGATTTAAAATATATTTATAATATTTAAAAATGTATTCATTATATGTAGATGTTATAACTAGTTTATTTTATACGCGCGAAGGATAGAGTGGTTGTAGCAGAGAGACCTCCCTGGTTGTAGGCCCCACTCTCCCCGGTTTGTATTCGGATTGCCTAATTGATCTGTGTTGCGCAGTACAGCTAAAACGGTTGGGACGCCATTGCGATTGACGGGATACACGAGACGAAGGAAAATTTGGATTACGTGGAGGGAAAATTGCTGAGAGGACCATAAAATAGCGCCTTGAAGGCCCTAATTTGGATATTATATTAGGATATTTTTCTGTGGAAGTGCTGAGGTCTGAATAAGACGTAACGAAGTAAAGACGAGAAGTTAATACCAGGAGTACTAAGAAGAAGTTACCAACGTGTCACAGGAGAGTTAGCCGTAACACTCCAAGGGGTTGTGATCTAAAGTAGGGGCGGCAATTTTAAAGACGGGGGTGGACTGTTTAAAGACGGTGTGGACTGTTTAAAGATAGGGGTGGACTGTTTAAAGACGGGGTGGACTGTTTAAAGACGGGGTGGACTGTTTAAAGACGGCGGGGGCTGTTTAAAGCCGGAGTAGACTGGTTAAAGCCTGGGGTAGACTGTTCAAAGAAGGAGTTGTGATTTTAAAGCCGGGGTAGAGTGTTTAAAGTAGGGCCTTGATTTAACGTTCAGGACTACCCCAAATCTAATTCGGGATAAATTAATACCGGGTGTGTACGCGTAGTTCTAGTATAGGCTACATGTCATTTTATAAAAATTTGACTAGTTTTGGCGGCCATTTTGGACGCCATCTTTAATAACCCTTTACATACCTACATTATTTTTGGTTACATCCTGAATATGTTTTAGGACCATGAAAGGAAGTCAAACAAAGTTGGTTTCGGGGGAGTCCGGTGTGATAGGGTGCATGGTAACCCCTGTATATACCCGACTAATATGGCTAAATGTACCCATATATTGTTATGCAAATTAGCATTTTTCCCCAACTTTTATCGATTTTTAATATAATGTTCGGAAGGGCATTTAGAAACAATTACATAAAACTGGTTTATGTTGCAATTTTTTTCCAGGTCAAATCGTACATGTCCTAGGCTATGATGAATGTATTATGCTTGCTCAACTGATGATAATTGTGCAGCCGGAACTCGCATGTTATACAATAGTACAATGAGCATGACGCCATTTGCAGTCCCTTCATTCTATTATCCATGATATAACACATACCTAGGCAAGAGGTTTGTGGTTGGCCGACATCACAATATTCCCAAGGAACACTCGGATCCGTCGTGTAACACCAGGGCTTTGAAAAACCACTTTTTGGGTTTCGACAGTAATCGTGGTCTCCTAACCCATCGTAAGGATAGCTATCAGGTGTAATGTCGGTATGGCTATGTAGTGAATGTGACATCCAATTCTGGCATGTTAAACCATTAACAGTAATAGACTTATAGCCTCTGTAATCTTCACCAGTGGACATCACGTAGCATGCAGAATCTACAGTGAATAACAATGTGTATAAAAATCGCTTATATCGCGTCTTTATATTGTAAACAAATTCAAATTATTCTACAGACGACGCTGGTCACGATTTGCCTAACTTTGCAATTCGTATTAGTTTAACACGTACTCGCGAATACCTATCGACAAATTCTAAGTATCACATTCCTAGGTACAGCTAAATTAAATTATCCCAAACCAATGGAGTTGGATAAAAGTGTCCTTTCTTTTCATTTTTGCAAGTTAAATAACAGTTATTGAACATGCGCGGGTGATTTTAAATTAGTCACGTGTTTAGCTCGAAATTTCATTTTATACACCTCAATTTGATGCGAAGTGGTAGAAAGGGATAGTCATACGCAATGATATTATAATACTTGACAATATTATGCCCTTATATTAAAGTTTCATGATTATTGGGGAAATAACGATAATTTAAATAAGTATTAGGTATTTATTAATTCTTTGCCATTGATATTAGTATCTGCCACTGTGGCCGAGAGGTCTAATATTAATATTTTACATATTGGGAGACTTTTTTGCGCGTGAGCTCGAATCTCACTGGGGTCACTTTTTCTTTTGTCTTTATTTTTGTACCAAATGACGTTTGTTTATCAGTTAAACATTAGAACTTGTATACGGCTATACAAATTCCTGTTTTCCTCTGAAACATGATATTTGAATTAATTGCAGCACGGCGAAGGCGGATCCCGACGATTTAATTATTCTCTTTTCGTGTTGCCGTTGTGTTCTTACAATACCAGCATGTGACCAGGGGTCTTGCCACAATGATTTTTCGTGACCGGCATCGTCTGTTATTCTACGTTGTCTTGTCTGTTTCCCCACTCGATGACATTTTGGGGTTTCTTTATATTTTGAGCAAGGTAGGCCTATTAAATCAGATTGTTGATCTCTACTTTGTTGCACTGCAATTCATTTCTATTATATAACATTAACAAAATAGTTCATTTTTTTTAAATAATTCAATAATGAATCACAAGAAAGAGAAAACAAAACAAAACTTAAAACGAAACAGCACACCCTCACTAAAACATGTTTTCCTCTGACCCTCCGACACCAGACTCTAATATCTAGATTTCTTATTTTAAGTAGCTTTTATTACTACACATTATTACATTTTTTAATGGGCCCGGGAAATGGGATTGTAAATAGACATACCTTTAACCTCAACTTCAAAACTGCACCTCGCGAAATTTCCACTGTAGTCATACGCAGTACAGGTAACGCCAGTACGTCCAATTTGAAATAGCGATCCTGGTGAGGGCGTGCATTGAACAGTAACAACACGATCTGGTGGGTTCACGTCATTGTCGGTTGCTACGTTGTGCATGTTCCATGAAACAAAACTGGACGTTTGTCCTGGTATAGTGATTCCCGACATAGCAGACGGACAGCCTATAACAGGTGGTTCCTTATCTACAGATAATGAATAGAAGCCGATACAATTAATGATGAAATTGTTTTGTACAAGCGGTGTTACGCCTTTTACTGAACTGGACAATGTCTTAATTTAAAGAAATATGTGCCAGGGGAGCCTTCCCATGACCTTCAACGGCAGAGAACCTAACAGCCCCAGCATTCCCCCGTGCATTTGGGCCCTTAAGCGGACCCATGGACCCCACGCCGATTTCGGGCCCCGAATTATTCCGACATACGTCAAGGCTGCGTTATTAACCGAATAACAAATTCGCATCCGTAATGATTCGCGCTAAAATAAATTCAAACCCCTACCCAATAAACGTATAAGGGGAGACGTCAAAACTCGACCGCCCGTTGACTGCCGGTTACGGGCGGTTCCGCCCGGTTCTTTCAGGTCAAATGTTTTACTGGTATATGAATATTCGCGCATGCAACACTGAACAACCGCCGGTTGACTTAATGCTGTAATCTGACCAATTTACACTATCAATCTGTTACTTTGCGGTCATAATAGCTCTCTCTATAATCGTTCTATAAAAAAACAACATTCATAGACTTTCGGTATTGATTTTAAAAAGTTAATTGAGCTATAAACAGATTGAAAAAGCCAACCCCAGCGAAAATCAATAGCTGTATTGTACTGGTGTCAACTGAGACTTTTAAGTCTTAAAAGAGCCCATTACTTCAAGATGTTATTGCTCACGTGTGTGACGAGGCACTTTCAACCGGTCGTGATCACCAGAGTGTTACTATTTGACCTCATTATGTGTGTATATTATAACAGACGACACGTTTTGTGAGAACCGAACGGAACCGGCCGTAACCGGCGGTTGCCGGGCGGTCGAGTTTTGACGTGATCCCTAAACTTATGCATGACCTTCGCATTGAGGCTCATTATGCACTTCTTCAATATATGGCCGTGGGCCCTGCCCTTCCCATTCCAACATAGCTGTTGATTGTCCAAGGGCTGTGGATGATTCAAAGGTACTTGTTCGTCATATCAGTAGAATATCATTGAATCCCTCAAGGAAAAATAAATGCATAACTTCATGCCTGGCCTTCACCATGTTCACGGTGAGGCCCTAATGAGCACATCTTCACTAATGAATACATACCAGCAATGTAGACGTGGAAACTGCATGTTGCTTTATTGTCCCTGCTGTATACAGCCTCGCATACGACCTCCGTTTGTCCAATGCTAAAGTCAGATCCTGATGTTGGAACGCAGCTAACACTGACCACTTCTCCGCTGTTATCAGTAGCCGTGGGTCCTTCCCATTCCACCATAGCTATTGGTTGTCCAAGGTCTGTTTCATTAGTTTGATCGGTAGAACAGGATATTATCTTGGGTTGTTCAACGTCTGCAAGATTAACATTTACATTACGGGAAAATTGTTCAATCTAGTGTAGTGCACACAGACAAATATTATATTAATTCGGGTATTTTTATTCCAAGTTTCCCATATCATAACATTTAAATGGACGTTTATAGGGTATGCACCTGGGTTGACCCTGATGCTGGAAAGCAGTGCACACCTGCTTCCCCGTTGTCATCAGTGGCCGTGGGTCCTTCCCATTCCACCCAAGCTGCTGGTTTTTCAAGGTCTGTTTCTTCAATTTGATTGCTTGGGCAGGGGTTTATCTCGGGTTGTTTTATGTCTGCATGATTAACAGTTACTTTACAGGATCATATCTTATACATGATCAAACTAATGAGCATAGACCCCATAGACATACATTATTTCTGAAGATTACACCACTCTGTTTAGCGTGTTTCAATCTACGCATAAAATCATATTTAATACAATTTCAGTTTTTGAAATGCATTCGACAATGTTTTATCGTGTCACATGCAGCATAAAAACTAGCTTTGGGCGTGTCTGCGTTTTTCACCTCCTTCGGGTGACGCTCACGCCTTGAAGTATTTGAGCCACATGGATAGATTAAAAAAGGCCTATATCTTTGTTCATCTTCGCAATGCACAACGTGAGAACATTCCTGAATATCTTAAGGAAAAATAAATCCATAGCCTTGTGCAAGGCTTTCGCAATTATAAGGCCCTATGTGTAGGGGAGAGCGGGGAGTGTTCGCCCCATTTTCATTTGAAGAGGTCTTGAGACGCCAATTTTAAAGATTGAATGGACCTATTGATATCATGTAAAATATTGATATATTGGCTACATACGACAATGATCTCAGTTCTCTAGGCCTTACTGTAAAGGCAAGAGTAAAATGATAAAGACAAGTGTCTCAAAAGGGCGAATTTGCCCGACGCCGGTGTAGGTTCGCCCAAAGGTCGGGGCAAGTTCGCCCTAGGCTCAGAATTAGGCTACACAAAGTACCATGATCTGATAATATTCAATACATATAGATTCCAAAATAAAATTTAGGGGTCCAAAATATAGGGGTGGGGCACTTTTGCGGAACATACTCGTTCAGAATTTAAAAGTAATAAGAAATACCACATTTTGAAATATTCTCCTCTATTATTAGTGTTATCCCATTCCTGATAACTATTTTTATAATTGCAATTATCCTGTAAGAGGAAAATTACAATTTTGAAATTATGCAAAATCATAACTATATAAATCCCTATTGGCGAACCTGCCCCGTATGTGCCCCATATAGCGTAATAAGTGCATTGACCTATACCACGGATGTCCCACATACATTGATGGGTTGTTGACTGCATCAAATCCATAATCAATCTCATACCTACCAAAAGATAGTTTACATTTAAACCTTTTCTGCGAACATCTTTGGAAAAAAAATATATATGAAAAATGGAAGAAAATTTACTTTTGCGAGGCAAACTCGTTTTTGGATGATAATTGTTAACAAACATGTTACGGTGATCTGTCACGCTACATATGTGGGAAGCTTGCAACATACTACTGTATCTATTGTGTGTTCGCCAAATTCAACCAGTTGCCGCAAAGATGAGAATCGCGTGGTGGGCGAACCTGCCCATAGGGCGTACACTCCCCGCTCTTCCCACATCTTCACTAATGAATACATACCAGTGATGTTAACGTAAAAACTGCACTTGGCTTTGTTCTGATTGCTGTCTACAGCCTCGCATACGATCTCCGTTTGCCCAATGGTAAAGAAAGACCTTGATGGTGGAACGCAGTTAACATTGACCACTTCTCCGCTGTAATTAGTAGCCATGGGTCCTTCCCATTCCACCATGGTTCTCGGTTGTCCAATATCTGCTTCCTTGGTTAGATTGGTTGGACAAGAGTTTATCTTAGGTTGGTCTGTGAGATTCAAGGATATAAGAAATATTATTATTAAATTAATTCTTAAAGTTACACTTGTTCAAACGCACAACCACAGACTTAGATTTCTATAGAGAAAGTTATTATTTCAAAATTATGAAGTAGGCCTAATTGTATTATTAATACTTTTTTGAATAACACACAACCACCGACTTCTATTTCTATATAGAAAATGTTTATTTAAACATTATGTAGTAGGCCTAATACGGTATTATTAATTAACACTTTTTGAATAACCTTTACTACCCTGCATAGTACTCTGTACGCAAACTGTGTGGAATGTTTTGATATCAAACCAATTTACTACCGTTAAACTTTATTCCAGGCAGTAGAAAAAGCGATTGTTGCGATTGAGTATTAATGTGATATAGTATAAGAAGTTACTTGTAATTTTTAATATCTTAAAAGAACTTAATTCCACCATGGTTGAGAATATATAAATATATATAGTAGTGACTCATGTCACTACTGACATCTTATGGATATGTAAAGTAATAAATCACGTGAGAATATGTAACAACATTTTACGATATGGTATATAAACCAATATGCCGAACATACACATGCATAATAGATTCATAAATATTGGCCGCTCGGTTATTCATTTGGATCATTTGAAGAACCACAACAGACCAATTACGACGATATCGGCTTCGTTTGCTATTGGTTTCGCGATAGATAGATTATAAAACGTTAAACAACACGTACCCAGATATCAATGCATTTGATTTTATGATATGGTATATAAACCAATATGCCGAACATACACATGCATAATAGATTCATAAATATTGGCCGCTCGGTTATTCATTTGGACCATTTGAAGAACCACAACAGATCAATTTCGACGATATCGGCTTCGTTTGCTATTGGTTTCGCTGCGATAGATAGATTACAAAGCGTTGAAACAACACGTACCCAGATATCAATGCATTTGATTTTACGATATGGTATATAAACCAATATGCCGAACATACACATGCATAATAGATTCATAAATATTGGCCGCTCGGTTATTCATTTGGACCATTTGAAGAACCACAACAGATCAATTTCGACGATATCGGCTTCGTTTGCTATTGGTTTCGCTGCGATAGATAGATTACAAAGCGTTGAAACAACACGTACCCAGATATCAATGCATTTGATTTTACGATATGGTATATAAACCAATATGCCGAACATACACATGCATAATAGATTCATAAATATTGGCCGCTCGGTTATTCATTTGGACCATTTGAAGAACCACAACAGATCAATTTCGACGATATCGGCTTCGTTTGCTTTTGGTTTCGCTGCGATAGATAGATTACAAAGCGTTGAAACAACACGTACCCAGATATCAATGCATTTGATTTTACGATATGGTATATAAACCAATATGCCGAACATACACATGCATAATAGATTCATAAATATTGGCCGCTTGGTTATTCATTTGGATCATTTGGAGAACCACAACAGACCAATTACGACGATATCGGTTTCGTTTGCTATTGGTTACGCTGCGATAGATAGATTACAAAGCGTTGAAACAACACGTACCCAGATATCAATGCATTTAATTTAAACTACCCAAGCAAATAGCGTGCTATTCAAACGTGCCATCTGAACAAGTGACACATGTTGATCATCATTTCTTCTTAGAGTGTTAATCCTTTTTGTATAGATGGGGATTAAATTAGAAAGAAAATCAATTTGGACAACGGCACAAGAGAACAAAGCATAGAACAATACCTGTCAATGATCAGATACGGTAAGATTTCAAATAACTGTGTCCCCTAAATAGGAAGATAATTATTACCTATACTGAATTCAGTCTGTATATCTACTATACAGTCCTCAAAATAAGAAACTGACCGGGTAAATAATATGCCCTCAACTCTAAAACTCTTACCAGGCGATTGAATCTCACAATCTGTGCATTGTTTAGATTTGGCCCATAACATAGCGCACTCTATAACAGTTGCGACACGCGATTAAGCAATCATAGTTGGGGCTGTTAGGGCATCACAGGGGAGGTTTAGTTCACATTCGTCTAAAAACACCAAATTTAGCCCATATGTTGCTCATACCATACTTGATGGATGCCAAAATTGGAGCCTTCTGGGACGGCCATACTGGGGAATCAAAAATTCAAATTGCTTCAATTTAGCTGAAAATTGTTTGAACCAGGACCACTTCCGATGTGTGGTTACTGAGATATTGAGCAAAACGTGAACTGGTCGTTGACCTTTGATTTTGGGCGTATATAGGCGTATGGTAGGGATTGTGACCTTTCGAACCTGTATAAGGCACAAAAACGACTCCAGGTGGTAACAATTACCATTTCTTGAACCATTGGGTGATCTGACGAACAATTTGACAAAATCGGAGAATGTTCAAATTTTGACCCCAAAAGCAAAGGTCAACGACCTTTTCACGTTTTGCTCAATATCTCAGTAACCACACATCAGACAAACAATTTGGTATGCTTGTCAGCTTAATTGAAGCAATTTGAATTTTTGATCCCCCAGTATGGCGGCCATATTGGAATTGGCCAATATGGCCGTCCCTCCCAGAAGACTCCAATGTTGGCATCCATCAAAAATCAAAAGAATATGGTATGAGCAATATATGGGTCCAATTTGGTGCTTTTAGAAGAATGTGAACCAAGTAATCCGTTAGCCCCACCTATACCAGTTGCGACAAACTATTAAGGTCAGGAGAATCGGGGTTTTGTCTTGGGAGTTTCTTATCCCTTTATCCCTGCTCTTACGTAAACATATTAATTTATAAAGTTGTAAGGAAATCTCTTCTCTTCAATTTGAGACATTATACGTGAAGATTGAATGAATATTAAGTCAGTTATGTTCCCAAAAACAAACAAAAAGTGCAGCTTACATTTTCACACTTTGGTCTTGAACACGCAGGACCGTGTAACAGGTGTGCGTATGGGCTGCATTGATCAGTTGAAGCATCCCCAATCATTATCTTACTATCCACCCGTGAATTGTCGCTACCACTACCAGTAAATCAATAACCTGCCAATTGCTAGTCCAAGGCTGCGTGTAGACGAACAAAATGTTAACATGAAAACGGAATTTGTTTTGTTTTTTGACTTAATACTTATTCAATCTTCACGTATAATAATATCTCAAATTGATGTATATGGTAAAACTAATAGCCGCGTGGAAAGTGTTGATGAGTTATCTTCAAAGGGAGGGCTGGAAAAGGAAAGTGTACGTCATAGAGTAATCACAGTAGGACGTAGAAATACACACAATGGCGCAGCAGGTAAATAAATAAAACGATAACCATGTTGCTGAAATAAAATAAACAACAAGTGCCTCATTTTAAAGTACAAACAGTCGTGAATCAAAATGTTCGGTCATAAACAATTATTTCTGGGTATGTTATTATTATTATTATTATACAAGGCATTTATATAGCGCTCTTACACAATGAGGTACCACAGCGCTTTACAGAATAAAATACATATGGAATTAAATACATACAGGGTAAAAGGTAAAAATACATATACAATAGAATTTTCTAAAATACAAACACATTTTTTAAAACAAGTTGATGAGAAGAGACAACCAATTAACAGATTACAAATTACTCAAGAAAAGATGTGTTTTTAATAGTTTTCTGAACTGGGTAACAGAAGAAGCATGACGGATATTATATATGTGGGAGCTTGTTCCAGAGCATAGGAGCGGCGGCAGAGAAACCTTTACTTGCAGAAAAGGCGTGTTTTAGGTCTACTAAGAAGTCTAGTGTCAGTGCTCGAGCGAAGCCCACTCCTGCCAGGCATATGAGTTAAAAGAAGTTCCTCAGTGTATGGTGGAGCACAGTGAGTGAAACATTTAAAAACAAACAATAACATTTTGAATTCTATGTTGGTGCAATTTGAAAGAAACCATTTTACTATAGTGATCAAAGATGGTGCTATAGGCTTAACGAGGCAAAACTTTGAATGGCCATGCCAAAAGTGTATCATAACGTAGCATAACTATATGGTCTATCAAAAATAAGACTCCGATTTATGACGATTTTAACTTACCATTCGCTAGTCCGAATATTTAAAAGGGCTCGCTAGTCCGAAAATCGGGTTCACCGGTCCGAAGGTTCACTCCCAAAAATAATCAGGCTCGCCAGTCCGAATCCTAGAAAATGTTTTCTAGTCTTGATAGGTATTTAGGTTGGCTAGTCCAAAATTTAAATAAGGGTTGCTAGTCCGATTATGAAATAAGGTTCGCTAGCTCGAAATTTAAATAAGGGTCACTGCTCCGAATATAAAATAAGGTTCGCAAGTTCGAAAAAAATTAGAGAATGGTTTGATAGTCCGAATTGCAAAATATTAAAAACATTTTCCAAAGTATTTGGATTCTTTAATGATATTTGGACTAGCGGACGGACCTCTTTTTGATATTCGGAATAGTGAGCCTTTTTTGTATTTATTGATATTAGGACAGTGAACCTTTACATATATTCGGACTACCGAGCATTTTTGATATTCGGTCTAGTGAGCCTTTTTGATATTTGGACTAGTGAACTTTTTTAAAATTCGGACTAGCAAACCATTACATTTTTCGGACTAACGAACTTTTAAATGTGTCGGACTTGCGAGACTTATCTGATATTCGGACTGGTGAACCTTTATTTTTTTCGGTCTAGAGAACCGTCGGAATAGTGAAAAACTAATTCAACTTTCGGCCTGCAACCCTTCGGACTTAGCGTTCCTTTGGACTGGTGGTGACCCTTCGAACTGGAGAGAGCTCCCTGTTTGCCTCTATCTTGTCAGTTTTTATTTCAACATACAAAAAGCATGGTATCAGGTTATCAATCAAAAATTACTTACAGCATAAGCCAGCTCTGTCCAGTAATTTATCAAGAGTGGATGGTATCCAGTTCGAGTTGTTGGTCAGAGGAGCTGGATTGTCGGTAAACCAAAAATCCTTCGGTTCGACTTCAGTTGAAGAGCAGCTTTGTGTATTTATAAATTTGGGTGCAACCACCCAATGACACAAGCAACGCTCTATCGAGGGCAGCGACCATCCATATCGACCAGTAGAAGGGTCAAGTCTTTTCTTAAGCAAACACACGTGTCCGTTCGAACATGAGACCCATGCTGTACATGTATAATAAAAGTATTGTTTCTTTTTATTCAGGTGAACACACAATGCTTTAAACTTTGATGTAAATATATTAGAGTATCGGTGTGGTGTAGAAAATAATATTATTTTAACTGAAGAAGCCAAAGGATGAATCCTGTTTATAAGTGATCTTTAAACTATAACCACGAACCAGCACGGGTTTTCTCTTGTTTATTTAATATCATATAAAATATGATAGCCGGGAGATCATGCTGTGTGATACATGTGTGAAAGGATATAATTATGGGATGGCGACACCCTGGCGAAGTGATACACAAGGAAGCGTAACGGCATGAAAATGCACGCAAATAAGTGATCTTTCAAGAAAGGGCTGGGACAGGACAGGAATAAGTACGTTAACACTTTACACGCAGCAACATTTCACAAAATGTTAGAAAAATGTTAACATAATTGAATTTCATCACCATTATTTGAAATCACCATTGAAAATGCATTAAAATAAGTACAAATAATCCTAGCATTGGTTCGGTTCAGTAATTTTTGAGATACGCTTTGAAAGTTGGGAAAGGTTCCTCCTGTTTTGTATAATATGGTAAAACTAATAGCCGCGTGGAAAGTGTTGATAAGTTATCTTCAAAGGGAGGGCTGGAAAAGGAAAATGTACGTCAAAGAGTGATCACAGTAGGACGTGGAAATACACACAATGGTAATCCTTCAAGGCAGGGCTGGAAAGGAAAATGTATGTTATTGGATGATCTTTAAAGGAAGCGCTGGAATCGGAACTTTACACAGTGTAAGTATTAGTATTTAGTAAATCGCGTTGCGCGTAAACTTATATCTAAAAAAAACCCGATTTTAAAATCCTCAAACGTGGTTATGGACGAATCCATCAAAATTATTCACCAAACCACACCATACCACCCATTTAGTCGGACAATCATGCTGAATTTAGGCCTACTGCTGGTCATGATATATCAATTGTGTTATTAATTAATTTAACAATGTTATTTCTTTCCAGAAACACTAAAGAAAGTCAAACATTACCATGCTGTTTCTTTTACTGATAACCTGAAAATGGTGAATGGGTAACCATAGCTATTTATAAAATATTGAATGGCTTTGAGGGTGACGCAAGAATATATTTTGCAAGAGCTATACAAATATTCATGTATCACCCGAAAATAAGACATTCTATATTATTATTATCATTTATATACCAGACTGTTTTGATAAAAACTAATTAAGTTAGCCCGAACTGACTTTCTCTGCGCATCTCACACGCACATCTTCTGCGCCGCACAAAAAAATATTGGACTGCAATTTCTTTTGAATATTGGACGCACATCCGGGAACTTGGTGCACAATATTGAATACGCACTTTGCGGGGGTGGCGGGCCGGGCAGAAGGCCGGGACGAGGGGTTTAATGAAGTAATGTGGTTTGGGTGACAGGGGGTTAAAGAAGAAATGCGATACTAAATTGCGTAACAGGGAGGGTCACAAGGTGGAATGAAATAGTATGCTTTTCTTACAAGTATAAACAATGGGATAAAACTGTGAGTAATGACGGTTATAAATTTCCCAACACTTATGTGTTGTTTCATTTCGTAGGTGTTCTATCTGGTAGGCCCTACTCCCTAGCGGGAGAGCGCGTCCGAAGGACGGGCGTCCCGCTAATAAATAATAATTCACCATATTTCTACTGAAAGGTTTCATAAATATAAATCTTGTAAACAGATAACAATTGTCGATGACATAAAACGTATTCAAAATGCTGAAGATTATACTTTCTAAAAAGGCTGAAATTAAGGGATGGGTTGCCATACCGTTACCACCAGGTTTCTACAGAATATTTCACAAGCACATTATTTTGTAAGACCGCAGAACAAATAATAATTCTATGATTCTATCGTTTTGCGGTGTTACACGCGTTCGTCCCCTCGGGCGGCATCCTTTCTCCTGAATGTTTTAAAGACCTTATTGTAGATTGAAATTTATAAAAAGCTGACAAGATGTTTTAATCCACCTTTGATAACCGTGAAATGAACATTTTGATGTTTGGTTGCCATGACACTACCGGCAAATTCCGTTATATAAATTGCTTTAACAGATGTATTAAATAATTCAATAGAATTATAGCAGCGAAAGCAGACTTCATGTATAATGTATATTGGTTAATGGTACTTCATTTTTATGAAACGGAGAAGGGAGTATGTGGTCTACTGATCAAACACAAGGTCACATAAGCTAATTACTATTTTTTTAGTATCAATTTCAAGTGACTTCTTGAGTATAAACAAATCTTGATCAGTGAGTGAAATGTTTCTCCCATCTAATGATGCTCATTTGCGCATTGTGGATAGTAGGCCTACACCAATAAAATAAACTATTGGAATGTTCCATTATCTCAAAGGAGTTGAGGGTATTTTTTCAACTTTTGAAAATGTTGGCATTTTTGAATTTTGCCCAATATTTGAGGGGAAAATAAAATCTATCATACCCTTCAAGAGCGATCTTTGGTGCTGGGATGGGCAGGCGTATAATTATTTGCTAGTTGTCGAAAGATCCCATTTTATTCCAACCTACGGTCGATCCTCATCGATAATGTGGATTGAAACAATTAAGCTGCCTTATACAATATACACAACACTGTTCCGATGCATATTATTCTCATCTCACACATGCACGTAGCAGCTATGTTTAGTGTATCATTCAAAGAGAGACAAATATCGAACCATTTGCGCATTATTTGAAATCAAAAGGCTTTGAAATCGTTAACTGTGATTTCTGCATATGAAAAGAATCACTAAGCTGAAAACGATCGAAAGTGATGGACTTAGAAGATTTACCAGAACGCAGGCGGCCACAATTATGTTTTGTTTGCTATCTTGTAATTTTCAGTAATGGAAAGGTAATGGACATGAAATAATCAGACCATGTCGCTGCGATTTAAATCCGGAGGAAATTATTTGGGCTATAAACGTCAAGGGATACAGTCGCCAGAAATACCAAGAACTTCAATATAAAATCCATTAACCAAAAATTTGACGAGGCAAAACTTATATTTCACAAACGGACTGGCAAAAAGAATATGTGGATGTGGAGAACTCGTATTGGATACATTATCACATATCATATAGAAATTGATTAGGTACTCATTAGCAGTAAGGTAGGCAAATTAAACATAATATCATGGTACAACCTGGATTTTAATGACAAGTGTGTTTTGTTAATTATTTTCTATTATGGCTATTTTTCATTCGGACTGATTCCATAGATTCCATCGATATTTTCGTCCGAAAATAGCCTCCTCTGCCAGCCAATGGAACGGCTGGGTGACGTCATTGGAAGATCGGTTAAGGATGAATTGACTATACTACCCTATTATTGTTTATCAAGAAAATGTATTCAAAATATCTGCCATTTTAGTTTATGTATCCACAAACATATTGTACGTATTTCTTCATATTCTTGAAATGGTTATTTTTTGTCTTAAGTCCTTTATTTCATACGCAAGTTTGCTTCAATATCACTCCCGATATCACTTGATATGTTAATAAATACATTCATAGAGCTAATGCCATAGGTCTACACCAGAATCATACGTAATTGTTTCAACAGCTTATGTTCTATGGTTGCTCTGTTATTTCATAGAGATGTTTGTTACAACTCTACTTCAGGTGTCATATTTATAAATACAAACATATTTGCTTTACATTCTTTTTTGCTCTAATATACATTGCAGTGTGTTTTACAGCTATAAACCTATTCCCATCAATCATGTCAATAGTCATGATGCAATGTCCCACTCCAAAGAATATTTTTGACAAAAGAGAGTTTTAGAACATTTGTTAAAACTACTCGCACATTTTATATAGCAATTGTACCTCAAACTGTCAGTATTTTACTACACTCTATAAATGAATATAGTTCAAACAAATATATTTATTACCTTTGAATTTGAAAATGAAATTTGACAAATTGATTCCTGTTTCCTTGTGCCGTTACTTATAATTGATATCCGATCGAGTGCAGCTTATAGAATGAGAGATCAAGAGATGACTGGCTTGAATTTGACATTAATTACCAGATGTCTGGTATATAAATTTGATTTATAAAATTAATTAATAAACAGGTTAAATTAATTAATAAATGGGTTGTATTAAACAGTGGATAGTTACGTCGGAGGTCAATATTGTCCTGATTTTACCTGATTTTACTGTTCAGAGACTAGCATCTCAACGCATGCACTGATTTTGATGTACATGGTGTGATGGGATCAAGAAATACGTCTATCACCGGTGCTGCGTCCAAAACCCGGGTTTTGCGCATACAAAAACGGGGCCTTGCACAAAACCCGGGTTTTGTGCACGTATTTCTGCGCAAAACCAGTTTTCGCAGACTACAAAAAACCCGGATTTTGCGCAGAAATACGTCGTACAGTTCATTCATGGCATACTGGTTGTTTATTTGAAAATAGGGAATTACTTTTATAAGGCCGTGAATAGCGGTAAACATCAGTGATCTTGTTGTGACTGCCGTTTCTATGCAAACTATTAGGCGTTGGTTTTATTATTTAATGTGGTTTTATTATTGTTTATATTGTTTAATGAATCAATGAATGGTTCAATGGGCCGTGAGACACATTTTGCAATTGTTCCTGATATGTGTTGAGTTAGTGTAAATATTAGGCCCTATATGCTGATTAACTTGTAGGTTACTTAAAGGCCATGCGTTTTGAACTCGCCACCCAAAAATGGTGGCGTCGTTGCGCTTTTCCAAATCGTGTTCCGTTCAATTTATGATTACTCAGCAACACAATAAGATATTTTCATGATTTTGGTCTTAATTGAAAGATAAATAATGTCCTTATAAAGCCTGCAAATTAGAATTGTTTGGCTCCTTGATTGTTGGAGATATGGAGAGTATAAAGAGTTAATATATGTGTCATTAGTTTCGTTATGCTTTCAGCTTTCCAAAAATGTATACTTTTGCTAGGATAGTGATGAAAGTTATGGAGCTATTTCGATTTCAGTCTTGATTGGTGTTAAAATTGTAAAATTAGCAATGCAACGCTAAGGGTGGCGAGTTCAAAACACATGGCCTAAAATTAAAGTTAGGGTGAGGGTCGCACTCAGATTAAAACGTGGATTTTTTTTATGACAACACGTGAATGGAAACTTGACTTTCTCCTACGGAGTTAAACTCCCGAATTTTCGATATTTAGTCAATTGTCAATATTGGAGTGGGAGGAATGGGTATATCACTGGGGTTAAATATCCTCAGGGTCCAAAATATTCGCAACATTCAAATGGGTGTTGCCTGATGGGAAGGGCACTTGCCTTCATGTTGGATGATTTACCCCCCCCCCCCCTACATATACTGCGCTCACAATAAAGGCTCGGTTGACTACGTCATCGAAAACCGACGGCGCATGCGTTTGGAGAGGGACTTAGGATTAGCATTTTTTAGCACTCAGGGGGTTAGGGTTATATGTATAACTGTTGTAAAAAATAGGGGAGTCTCTGTATTATTCGTACAACTCATTGTAATAAGAGTCCCTTCTCGTTCATTGTAAAAATAAAAGAGAGTCCCTGTATATGTTAGAGAAGGGGTCCTCTGTCCTATAATTCGTACAGCTATTGTTGAAGAGAAGAGGGGTTCTCTGTGTCATTCGTACAATGTTGAAGAGGGGGTCTATAAGTGCGGGAGTCGAGTCCCTGTAATTCGAACAACTATTGTAATAAGACATGAGAGGCAGGGAGAAAAGGGAGTCCCTAATACATGTAGGGCGAAAATCCCGGTAGGGGGATATCCCTCCCCCTCCCCTTTTTAACCTGGGGTGGGGTGGTCAATGTGATCATCCCCTGATTTTTCATATAGTGTAGGCCTATGTGATGGCAACAGGCAAAATGAAATAAAGTGATTGCTTTTCAATAAATATGGTCAAAAGTACACACCAAATCGCACCAACGGTTCGAAAACAGGTTTTCCGAGCACTCTCTGTAAATGTCATGGACGTATGGGATAACTCAAGTTAGAGCCGAATGTTGAACCCCTCCTACTTTGCATGTATTGTCTATGGGGAGCGCATGTTGTATATCCTCCAGCACGCGGTATCATAAACTCAAAACAGGCCCCGTGGGGAATTTTCCGAACAATTCCCTGTAAACTTCAATTAATTCGAATACCTAAAGCAGACGACATAGATAACCCTTACAGAGCTTACCCGTAAGCTGTAGGATTTCTATGGCAGACGATTCAAACATCGCCACCAACAATGGGACACAAGCTTCAGATCGGCAAGTTGAGTGTCACTGCCCTGAGTGTTGTTGCACAAAACCCGGGCGGGTTTTGTCCAGTTAGTGTTTACTCAAAACCCGGGTTTTTCGCACCCCGGGTTCTGGACGCTACCGGTATAGACGGAGACGATCAAATGCCCACTTCGGGTACTTTGGTCAATGCTTTATCAATGTGCTGCTTCTCTGTTGTGATATCAACTTGGTCAGTGATGACAGGCAATTTACATCAGAGCCAAAACTTCAAATTATTTATCACCAACACATCAGATGAACTTTCATTCTAATAATGATGATAGTTATTCAAATTTGTATAAAGAACGCTTGTCAATTCCGGTGGGTTTTTTTATCAACTTGAGTCCATTAGGAATTTAATACAAGAGTAGGCCTATGCGCACAAAGAAGTATGTATAGGCTAGTGCATGACTTGCTTGTTGATACTGTTTTTCCCCAAATTTTTGAAATGGCAGTTTTCGTCGTACACACTTTCTACGCGGTAGTCGTCTGCAGACGACAGTTCAAAAATGTTTCACATTATTTGGAATCAGGGTGAGAATAGATGTATAGAATACATCCTCCTGACCACCAGCCCAGTGACCAGCCTTACATTTATCCATTTTGAGTTGTTGGGCCTTAATAAAATGTAGTTTCACTTTGTATTTCTAGCGAGTAGTAACCATCGACTGTACTGCTCACTCGATGGACACTGGATTGGGGCAATCAGAGATGGGGTACACTGAAAGCCAAACTGGAGTCAGGGTTACTCTATAAAGGGAGTCCAGCCTACATGTGACTCTATGTCAATATTGACTCTGTTTGGAGAGTCACATGACTCCCTTGGAGAGTCAACATTTACTGACTCCTTTGGAGAGTCATGATGCATGACTCTTCAAGGGAGTCTTGTGACTCTTCAAATGGAGTCAATATTGACATAGAGTCACATGTAGGCTGGACTCCCTTTCGAGAGTAATAATGACTCCAACTGGCTAAATAGAGTCACCGTGACTCCAGGTAGGAAAAAAGGGAAATAAGACACTGAGAACTGGAGGGGGGGGGGGGGGGGGGGGGGGGGCTTTAATGTAATTGGTTCTTTGATGTTTATGTTCTTGCTCAATGTATTTGCATTTACTTAGTGAGCAATCACTCCCCTTCCTTAACCAGTGAGAAATATGCTATTATATCAATATACATTCAACGGTGTTAAATTAAGGCATCGACTTAATTGAAATAAATTAATAGGTTTAAATAAATAAAATGTGCAAATTAGCTCATTAGCATAATTGAAATGGTATACACGAGCATCGGTGCTAATTTTTGTACCATTGCAATTATGCTAATGAGCGATTTGTGCATATAAGACCAAGTAAAATATGCAAATTAGCTCCAGAGAGTCAGGATGACTCCTTTGGAGAGTCATGGGCGAAGACTCTTTCCGACGGCTCGGATGACTCCTTTGGAGAGTCAGGATGACTCCTTTGGAGAATCAGGATGACTCCTTTGAAGAGTCAGGATGACTCCTTTGGAGAGTCAGGATGACTCCTTTGGAGAGTCATGGCCGATGACTCTTTCCGACGGCTAGGATGACTCCTTTGGAGAGTCAAGATGACTCCTTTGGAGAGTCATGGCCGATTTACTCCATTTCAAGAGTCACTTGACTCCAGTTTGGCTTTCAGTGCAGTGTACATTTTACTTCCCCTTTCATTGACACATTTGACAAATCTGTCTCTTAAAAAGTGTCTTTGATTTTTACAACAAGTTTTTATAGATAGCTTACAAATTAAAGTAAATTTCGTCGGTTTTATTAAAGATACTCACCCCAAAACACAAATAGAAGCACCATCGACACCCCCAATCGCTTCGTCTCATAGAACACCATATTTAATCCGATGATAGTAAACTAAAACAAGTTTACGGTCTGCTTGAACATTTTGTGTCGGCTTTTCAGTCACAACTTTATCTATATATTTGATGAGTATCCGAACTGTGATCCGATCAACGTTCTCCTAAACCTGACCAAGCAGGATCGTTTATGGGCATTCAATCAAGCCAGGTGTATGTGTTAATAGCCATGATGATAGCTGGTAATAATCACGCAATGATATTGATATCGACTTTCATTAGGAAAACTGTTGGTTCATGGTATCCTTTTCATAAATGTTGTTAATCGTCATTGTCATGGAAACGTTTGTAAATATTTAAAATATTCAATTAGCAGCAATCAAGTAGTTGCGTGAGTGACTAAATTGAAAACAAATGCACTCTAACTCCGTTTTGTATTATTGCAGCATAGTCATGATAGTGCTGCAAGGGAACGGTACGATACAATTGGCCCTGATCTGGCAAAAGGTGTATCTTAAAAAATCGCATTTTGAAAAAACGACCATTAAAGTTGAAACATATAATGTAAAATGATAAAATGACGTTGAGATAGCACCTGCTATCTTTAAAACAAAGCATCATGGGATTCTAAGACTTTGATAAATGGAAATAGTGCCCTCAATTTACCAAAAAATGATTCAAACTCAAAAAGGGTGTATTTTGAGATAATGCCGTATGGGTCAATATCCCCTCATTCCCCTGCAAAACGAACCGCGTAATTCCGTTTTGGGTCTTTTGACATCTCCTAACTGATCAGCATTTCACATGGGCAGCCTTGTAATTTCGTTGATATAATCTCGAAAGTGAAATGTGGCAGTGTAGGGTCCACATATTGACCTGACCTGTCTCATTATTCCAAGATCCCGGTCGAAGATCTGACAAAAAGCTGTCTTAAAAAACGAACTTACAACATGTTATCATATTTAGGCCTAGATAAATGAGGGTTTTAGCCACTATTCATTTTCTCAAGATGAAAAAGCCACTTTGGAACCATATTCCATCTGTATCCAATTTTGATTAGATCGCATTGTTTGCGGACTGTAGGCTACACATTTGGAGGAACACTTTTTGAGAGAAATCTGTGATTTCTTTTTATTGACAGAATAACTAATGATTGTTTAGGTGGCACGTGTTCCATATCCTTGACCTCATTGATTACTCAATATTTGGCTGTTATCTTTGCATATCAGAAGGATAATTTAGCTGGCTTTCAAATGCCGTTTATTTGATTGAGTTTACTTTTCTCAATCTAATATGTTTGATCTACAACGAGCACGCAAAATCGGCCTTGTGCAACTTTTAGAAAAACATGTTTTTGGGGGAATGTGTTATTTTCATCTTTTATCTGTTGGATTTGGATTTGGCGTTTACACGAGTTTCAAGATAACTAAATCACCTTTCGTAAGCAGTTTGTTTTGTTGAATATGCTTGAGTCTACCTAAAAATATGCTTGTTTGACCATGAGCTAACAAAATCAAAATTGTGCTAGTTTTTTGAAAGAAATCATCCATGTGTAAAATTGCCGTTATGTTCAACGCTTTGATGCATTTCGTCATAAAAAAAGCACAGATTTGACTTTCAATGATCATTTTTAGCTCCAACCTCTTGGAAAGGCTCTAGAAATGATTGAACCTTACACAACATTTAAACAGTGAGGGTGGGGGGGGGGGGGGGGGGGGGGGGTCAAATTAAAGGGATAATACCCGATTTCGGTTTTTTAATTAAATTCACCTGCAAGGCATATTCATGGAATTCTTTCACTATTTCGCATTATTGTCCAAAATATGATGGTCTGTAGTGTTGAGAACTGATATAAAACAATGCTGTCTCACATTAAAGGGACATTTTCCAATTTTATGATCCGAAAACCTAAAATTCGGTCAACATTCTAGGAATATGCCTTTAATATTGACTCTGTTCTTTGATGGAATGATATACCACAAAATCGTAAACATTTTCTGAACTGAAAATGTTGTACTGATTACAATTCTGATAATTTTATAAACAATATGTGAGGGGAACAATGTCAAATTAAAGGGATAATACCAGATTCATGTTTCTAATAATGAAATTCACCTAAGCATTTTCATGGTATTCTTTCAGTATTTCACATTTCTTTATCATTATCTGTCACGTATCATTTCACATTTCTTTCTCATTATCTGTCACGTATATGATGATCTGCAATGATCTGCCGTGTTAAAATGATCTAAAGTAATTCTGTCTCACATTAAAGGGGCATTACACAATTAATATCTCATCAAGTTGCATATCATTTTAAAACATATATGAATATATCCAAAAACACTGAAATATCAGTTTAGTTTTGTAATTCTCAACTCACGACATTGGTTTTTAAGATCTTATTTATGGAGTATTCCTTTCATTTACTTTGTAGTTGGATGGAATGATATCCTGCAACGTTTGAAACAGGAACATTTGTCGAGGTTTAATTATCAGCTGATTAACAGATCATCAGTAAATAAAGACAGCAAAAATTGTTACTCATATTCTAAAAATGAAAATACTGCAACAATGGAAATGGGCACTTTTCATCTGTAAGCACATACCGCGACAACAATACTTTATCGATTTTAACAAACAAGGTGTCAAAATCACCGTAATTAAATTTTCCGTCTCCTGGTATTTTCATTTTTAGAATATGAGTAACAATTTAAAATTATAGGTGCTTTTACAACAGCCGAGTTACTTTTTTTTGCTGTCTTTATGTCAAATGCTAATAATCAAGGTAACACAATTAGCTGAAACCTGTTTTAATGACATTTAATATTCCAATGTTCATTATGGCATTATGTGACGATATCTAAAATATAAATAAAAGTAGGGCTTATCTAAAATAACTTCAATATAGGCCTATAGGGGCATAACATGGTCCGTAATGCTAGAATACTTTTTCAGACCAGACTAATAATTCAGACCAGTACTTAAAAATATTATGTGTTCCTAGAAATTTCTTTAAGCAATTGAATAGGAATTGAAAGTCAGTTTTGTCATATTATCGTCTCATAAATTTGGTATTTCCCTTTTAATTTTGACCATGACTGCAGATCTGGTTTGAAATTTAAAATAAGAATGAAGATCAAACAAAATGTTAGTCTTTAATATCAGGGTATATCATTTGACAACTCTCCCCTCACTTATGATTTATAAAATTATCAGATTTGGAATCAGCACAAAGTTTCAGTTTAGAAAAATGTTTAAGATTTTGTGGTATATCATTCCAACAAAGAATACAGTCAATATTATAGTCATGCTCAGGCACTTAATTAAAAACGGGGTGCCACTTTTTAGGAAAAAAGATGCTTGTGGTAAGAGTCATTTTACTCATTTAATAATCAGTATAGATCAATCATGATAATTGATATATAAGCTTCAACAGGACCAAAACATCTTTCAAATGCCGTTTGATTTGTCTCATTTGCTTTATCCTAATGGTTAAGGCTCCAGATATTTGTTTGGGCGGAACCTTGCGTGACATACACCATAAGAATTTGAAAAGTTGTTCTAGAGAGAAATTTTGTGCTGGTTTCAAATCTGGTGAGTGTACAAATTGTATCTGTGGGGAAAGTTGTCAAATTAAAGGAATACTACCTGAGTTATGTTTTAATGAAATTCACCAACAAGGTCTTTTCATGGAATTCTTTTAATATTTTGCATTTCTCTCTCATTATTTGTCCCAAATATGATGGTCTATAGTGTTGAGAACTGATATAAAATAGTTATGTTTTACATTAAAGGGTATTACCTGATTTTATGGTCCGAAAACCTGAAATTTTGTCAAAAATCAAGGAATATCCCTTTAATATTGACCCTGTTCTTTGATGGAATGATATACCACAAAATATTAAACATTTTGCTGCTGAGTCCAAATTTGATAAATGTATAAACTATATGGGAGGGGAAAGTTGTCAAATTTTAGGGATAATAGCCGACTTATGCTTTTTAATTAACTTAACCTATAATGCATTTTTCATGTAATTCTTTCAATATTTCATTCTCATTATTTGTCATAAATATGATAGCATGTAGTGTTGAGAACTGATATAAAATAACTCTGTCCTTTATTTAAGAGGCATTACCCAATTTTGAGGTGCGCAAACCTGAAATTTGGTCAAAATTCTAGGAACATGATTGATCCAACATATCGTTGGATTGGGAAGAGCAATTACGATCAAACCAACAGCATTCGAAAGCCAACTAAATTATCTTTAAGATTTGTTTTTATTTTTAGGGACACCTGTATATACACAACAATTATAATTCCTATTAAGCTAATTACAATTTTCTACCATCGACTAACAAAGCCGTCGCTAATGTGTTTATTGATCGGCGTTGCCATGAAACAACGGAATTCTTCTCCGTGGTACTTTTTTGATAATTTACAATATTATATATATACTATTTGCGTTATTAATTCAAGAAGGTCAAATAAGTTTGTTTAACGATGCGACCAGGCGCAAGAAGAGTGTGAATTACACATTATTCCGTATGTAAGTTACATAGTACACTTTTAAAACATCACAGACATCCACAAAACAGTTTCTAACATACATTAGAAAAATTATAGCCAAATATTGAGTAATCAATTAGGGCAATGGCGTGTAACACATGCACCCTTTTTTTAGGGACACCCTGTAAATAGTCCATTGGGTCCTGTGTGCATGAAAGAGACCCTAGGTTACTCTTCACAGCAATGACTCAGACCATCAGAATACTTAAAAAATGAGGGTAGACAAATGTGCCAAAAATGATTTACATGATTTAGGAGGTAAACAAAATCACATTTTTTGGCACTTTTTGGTCGATAATTCAAAAAATAATAACAAATTTCAACAACAAAAAACACGATTACTAGGGAATTGTACATGTATGAGGAATATAATAAAACTAGTATGACAAAATTTGACAAAATATATTTTGAGTTATATTTGCAGAACCTAAAATGGGTCAAAAACGTGTTTTTTATGATTTTCTCCAAAATGGTCAATTTCATGATCATGGTTAGATTCATTGAACCATTTTCTGCAAAAAAATGTATACTTTTATATAGATTAAATGAATAATGAAGAGGTTACGGCAGTTTACGGAGGCTATACCTGAAGGAGCACAGCCCCTTAAGGGAGATGTGCAGCAAGCACATAATGGTGCATTATATGTTAGCAAAATAAATATAGAGCACAAATCTCGTAGTTATATTGCACAAAGCATTATACTTATCATGAAAACGAATAAAACATCTCTCAACATGCAATTGCAGATTTATAAAAATATAAATAATTAAGACAGTGGCCTACTATCATTTTATACATTTGGAATATAGTGGTAAAAAGGTACACTTTCAGATTTCATAGGCAGATTTCTCAAAATATTTTTACATATTATTTTGAAACTATAATTAGCAGATACAACTTTGTTGCTCTAAACTGTTCGCTTTGTATTGGGATGCAGTAAACAGCATAGGATAGATAATGTATCAGTCTGATACCCCATATGAAAATCATGTAATACATTAACCAATTAATTATGGCCCTCTCCTGACAAAAAGTAATTTTTTACCTAAATAAATCAATTGTTTGGCACTTTTTTGTAATCACTGCTGCCACTTCCAGGAGTCTTTTCCTTTGCGTTGATAATGACAATAATTATAATTAATAAATATTTTTTAACAGAAAGTATTGATTTAAACACTCATTCTTTCCTGTGCAATTGTACGAACATGGCCAAGAAAACATAATTACATAAGTGTGCGTGTGCAAAAGAGACATTTTGAGAAAACAACATTTGAAACTTGCTGTTTACAAATGCCGTCAATGGACTAAATAAGGACTAATTAAGTTATTTTGCTAAAACTGATGGACGGTGTTGTTAGACTTAAAATCTGTGTCACCAATTAGATGGGCAATACCTGCACTCTATCCAAAAATACATTTTGACCATGTAATGGAAATGTAGCTGCACATGAATGGCGGGATGAATGGGCGCTTCTTATCCCTTAGGGACCGTTCATAAATACTTTGGCGGGGCTGGATAATTATAGGGGCCCAAAAAGTGTTGATACTCTGCAAAGGGAGGTGGGGGGGGGGGGTCAAAAAAGTTTTTGAAAACCTTAACAGAGGGGGGTCAACAAAGTTTAAAACACTTATTAGTTTCCAAAATTTTATGGGGGCTTCGCCCCCAAACCCCTGCTTTACCTGTATGCACATTATTCACGGAACGTTCATAAATCAACGTAAAATAGCTAATTTTTTTGACACGCTACACGCGCAGATGTCCACGTACCTATTTTCATGTACTAGCCCAGCTCAAAAAGAATGAAGGGCAAATTCATGTCAATAGCAAACAATAATTGCGCGCACATTGTATTTAAAGCCAGGATATATAATTGAAGGGAGCATCCTATTTGGTTTCAAGAACAGAGATCCGTGCATAAATATGTGAAGTTATTCAGGGGATTATTAAAGACCATAACACTAAACCAAATATGTATATTATATTGAAATAATTGAAATAAAATTTCCTTTATAATAAACACGGTTCCTTTAAAAGGTAGATGTTCCGATCACTTTAGCTTTTTTTCCATCAACACACTTGATATCAGAAGAACATCATGTTTTTTTAATTATTTCTGTAAAATCTTTGACGCAGGATATGTTCCATTTAGAAGTTATAGGCCAAAATGCAGTGAATTACTGCAGAAGGTGGTTAACCAGCCAGTTTGTGTACTTCTCAATGGGTAAATTTCATGTCATCTTATGCTTCTAAAATATGAACCATTGGAGTTATGCAACTGACATTTTGGAATACAACTATTTTAAGGATGAACCTTCATATAATAGAAAACATCAAGTTGAAAATCAGGCCAGCAATCGGAACACCTACTTTTAATACTTCTTAAACATGTGTAATATATAAAAATCAAACAGAATTACCCTAAAAAAAGTGGGAAACAAAAAATAAAGTCGCAACAGATGTTAAACATATTACAATCGTGTGACTCATACCATCATTTAGAACAATTCCATATTGGTAAGCATTTTAAGCACGCCCATTTTACCAACACCCTCGAGTTCACAGGGTTCTGTGTCCCAAATAAAGATCTATAATAAAGTTATTTGTGTTAGTTAATTAGTTATTGAAATTCAACTTGAACTTAAAGTATGAAAAATGAATGCAACCATTTTGTAGAATATTATAAGCACACCCAACATTTAGAATGCATTTAGAACGAGCAATGGCGGCGGAAGCAAAAAAGACATTTAGGAGGGGGTTTTAGCCCAAATGTTGTTAATAATGTTGAAACTTTCGCGCGACATCAGTTTAGGATCCATATATCATCATGGGGTCACGGGGTCCAACTACAGTCATGTGACATCAATACTATATCCAGAGTTGATCAAATTCGTTCAGGCCCATCAAACAACAAGATTGATTTCATGATAAGTCCTATCTTTACTTGAGCAGAAACGATACAAACATACATAACGATACCAATGAATATGCATACTAAACACTACTGGCCCAACACCACTAAAACGGGTAACTTTAATTTGAGAATTTGATGAAATAAAATCCCATCAAACTTGCTGCAATCTTTAAGAAATCAAAAGCAGCCATCTGAATATGGATTCTAACAAAAATTACTACGTATCTGGTACATATATGAAAAATGGACTAACAAATTAGTAATAACAATGCATTAAAACATTGAAATTGAGACATATAAAGGCTTAATTAGTGTATTGTAAAATGGGGTTCTCCAACATTCCTCCTTTCTCATCCCCGGCCCCTAACTCAGCACACCAAAATTGGTAACCATGCGTGTTCTAAATATCGAGGAAAAGGGGTTTATTTTCTAGTGTCTGCAAGGACCATCTTGTCCTCGATTTTGCAAAAAAGGGGGGTTAAAATTAATGAAAAATCCTTGCAAAGGGGTATTTTGAAAAAATGAAGAACACACATGGTTATCAACGTGTTGAGTTGGGGCCAGGTTCTCATCCAACCATAGATCCTTGATCCAACACACCGCATACTAATCGGGATACTACTGCCCGCATTTAGACACTCGCCTATATATAGCACAGATGTATACATTATAGTGCGTGTCAGAAAGGGCATTATAGGCATATAAAATGACTTACAGAAGCATGCATTACCAGGGGTGTGCCACTGAGCTTGCCGATCGGAGGCCACTTTTAAATTTAAATTTGGTCGGCATAGAACTGGTGGCGCTATACCGATCAGGCGTGATTGTCAGGGTGATTGTAGCAGACGACACGACGCTGGCCACGCGTCTCTCAGACAACCAAATATGGCAACCGGAGTGCACTATTTTGAATTATTTTTAACAGTCATCGCCCGGTTAACGATGAAAATTCTTCTAATTATGATGAATTTGTCAAAATGATAAGATTAACATTCGCGATTACGTGTTATTCACTACGAATTCAAAATTTAGGTTTCGCGTGGCCACCGTCGTCTGTGTAAATCCACAGCGCCTCCAAACCTATGCCGACCAAATATTACGTTAAACCTGGTTAAACATTGTTAAACGCGTTAAACGCGTTAAACGCCGGTCACCGACACATTCCGATAATTACCATAATTTATGTAAATATGCAAAAGGGACCGTTTTCGCTACGTACGTTAGTATAGGACTTTCCTATCCCAAAATTAATAGTATCCCTGGCATTACCACAAACACAAATATATCCCCACTAACCAGGGTTTTAAATTAACACTTCACTACAATGTCAAGAACATAACTATATTATATAACGTGAAAAGATAACATTTGATATGTATTTGATCGTTTATAAGTTAGATTTGGGTTCACCTAAAAATGGACATTTGTCAATTGTGCACGTGTGGCAGGTTTGTACAGCATAACCTGTGCTATGCCTATTTACAGTCGAGTCATCTCATATTTGTTTATTTTATCTTTTGTGTTCATTATCTCTTCACATACATAATTATTATTTTCATACATACATTTTCACATCTTCATAATTTTCAATATAGGCCTATTCACAATATTTTCTCATAATATTCATATTACATGATTTTCAATATTTTCACACATGTTTTCAATATTTTCATATTATACATGTTTTCAATATTTTCATATACATGTTTTCATTATCCTCACATATAGCTCATATTACATATTATAACATGTTTTCATAATTTTCAAAATTGTCATATTGATTTTTAGAAAAATATCAAATCAAACAATCAAAAATACTACATCGTAGACCTTAGTCTGCGCTCTACATTTCTTCACTCAAACATCCATAACATATAAGTATTGGTTTCATATACATAATTGTTCCAATATTGTATTACGTTATGTATCCTTTTACACAGTTATTTGTATATTATCTCATTTTGTAAATTCATATTTAATTTTGATATACGACTCGTACATGTGCATCATACACATTTCTTTGATATGCAGGTACATATTTCAAATAATTACATTTTTATCAATACCATTTCTCGTGTTGATCAAAAAATGTGTTGCCCATCAAAAAGAATGAACAATTAAGTAGTAGAGTCGAGTATGCACTTACAAACCGCATTTATTTCATCCGAAATGTGGGCTTCCTCATTTAATTCGATTGACATTGCCTAAAACGCGAAATGGAATTTCATGAGGAATGAATCTACTATAACAAATCAGAGCCTCTCGTAACAGTATTTTATTTGTAAACTACAACAAAATGACGTACCTTCAAATAATGTTACACTGATACACGACCATTACATATTATTGGATTCTCAATGTGAGAAAAAATATTAAAAGAAAATTAATTCACTGGCACACTGAGTCATTTGGTAAAGAGAAGAGCCCTCTATATTCTAAAATCGAAGGTTTTTGTTTCTTTTATGCTTTGATATGTAGTGTATCTTAAGGTAAGAACCCAACATTGAGTCGTTTTGCAAATAAAAAACTGTATTAACAAAATTGATGGTGACATTTTAGTGTACATGTTGGAATTTTGTCAAATTAGGCTATTCCCCATATTTAGGACTTTGAATTCAAAACTAATAGAAATGAAAATCTTTTTAACGTTATCTATGAAATAAGTTCTTACAAAAATCTAGACAAGAAAATCGCTTTCAAAACACTTAGTAAACTGTACAATTAAATACTAGTGGAATCTAAGTTTGCAAGGGCTAGTGTTAGACACCTTTGGACTTCATCAGACAACTGACTCGTCGGTTAGATTACGTGCTGGTTCGAAACCACTAGATCGCCAGACCGAACTGATGGTTATATCCCCTACCAGATCGCTTCTGATATTGGATACTCCCATGCAGTCCTCTTTATCGAGGATTGGACTACATCAGTGGCCTGTGGAAGTCCAATAGTGTTGGATGCATTGTGACACTTCTTTGAAAAATAAATGCCAGAATTTGAATTAATTTCCCCCTGTGTTTACAGCTACTGGATTGACTGAGAATTTTATTTACGTATTAACGTTTTACTAATATTAACCTAGCTATAAGCATTAGTATTTACATGCAGATGTTAAAAGGGTTGTTATTCTTATTGTCCTCCTCGGCATATTGTTACATCTGTCTTCTTCATTGTTGCTAGTAAGACCCTCATTCACTGTTATCTCCATTCTGAAATAAATTGTATATCGGCATAGTTACTGGTAGAGAAGCAATCTTCTTGCAGAGTGCTCAATGCAATGCAGAGCGAAATATAAGTTAATCCATTTGGAACGGTAGTTGCTACTCTGAGTTTCGCGCTTGTGCGATCATCAGACAAGCATAGTTATGTAACTTAATTGTAGAAAACAAAACCACCAACCAACCAACCAACCAACCAACCAACCAACCAACCAACCAACCAACCAACCAACCAACCAACCAACCAACCAACCAACCAACCAACCAACCAACCAATACCCCAACAACCAACCAACTAACCAACCAACCAACACACAAACAAGCAATCACCCCAACCAACAAAAAATGTACCAGTACTATTTCATTTTTTTAAAAACAAATCGCATTGTCATGATTGTGGTTTATGATTTTGAAGTGACATTAATGACATTGAATCTTATTTCAAAGAAAGGAAGCATTTATATCATTTCATATCAATTGAGGTATTCGGTTAAATGTCTTACTTGCTGCACTACAGTCTGTATAACTACCATTTCTTGAACCCTTGTGATCTGACGAACAATTTGAGATATCGTTTGTCAAAATCGGAGCATGTTCGAATTTTGACCCCCAAGCAAAGGTCAACGACCTTTTCACGTTTTGCTCAATATCCCAGTAACCACACATCGGAAGTGGAGCAAACTATACATTTTTAGAATCCTTGTGCTCAGAAAAACACTTTGGTATGCTTGTCAGCTTAATTGAAGCACATTTAATTTGATTCCCCCCCCCCCCCCCCCCCACCCCCGTATGACGGCCAATCCGCCATATTGGAATTGGCCAATATGGCCGTCCCAGAAGGCTCTAATTTTGGCTATTACTTCTACTGTAATAACGCTGCATTTCGAATCTAGAAACACAGTCCCTGCAACCAACGCTATGAACACCGCGACCGCGAAGGGCGATTCAAGGTTATGATCAACTTTTGAAAGTTGATGGTGTGCCGCCCGCGACCCCGCGCGACCCCCGCGGTTGTAGAGCGCTGACAACATATACTATCACTTATCACTGACTAATGGCACAAGTATACCATGTGCAGTGTAAAAGTGCAACCAGGGACAATAACGTTACACAGATAGCAAGACTACGTTGGGCCAACGTGAGGCCATCGTATGCACTAACGTTGTCCCAACGTCAAAAATGACGTTGGACCAACATAATTTTTGTCCGGCAAGCCAACGTTGGCACAACGTCAATTGTTTGATGTTGACACAACGTTGGCCCAACATTGGCCCAACGTTCCCAGATAGCAAAACTACGTTGGGCCAACTTATGCACTTATACGTTGGGCCAACGTCAACAAGTGACGTTGGGCCAACGTAATTTTGTCAGGCAAGCCAACGTTGGCACCACGTCAGTTGGTTGACTCTGGCACAACGTTGGCAAAACGTTGGCCCAATCGTAACACACCACACACACCGGTCTACACTATCGGGTGACTGCCCAAAGAGAGTGTTGGTAGATAATAGACCTGCTTAAGTGCTTTGTCATTTTTGTAACAGCATGACAAAAATATGGAACAGTAAACTCCCAAGAAACCTGAAAATAAAGCTGTTTACCACCACTGTTGAATCTGTTTTGACCTATGGAGCCGAGACTTGGACACTAACAGCTAAAATGAGAAAAGCGCTGGATGGTTGCTACACTCGCCTCTTAAGAAAAGCACTTAATGTATCATGGCAATCTCACACCACCAACAAAGATCTATATGGGAACCTGCTACCAATATCAGAGAGGCTAAGACGGAGGAGATTAAAATTTGCCGGCCACTGTGCCATAAGGGAAGAGGAAGCAGTCTCCAAAGTTCTCCTGTGGCAACCCAAGCATGGACACAAGGCTAGAGGACCACCACGAAAGAATTACATCAAGCTTTTATCAGAGGATACAGGACTAACTAGGCAGGACATGAAAAACTGCATGCTTGAAAGACCAGTATGGAAGGCCATCACAGAAGTCCGTCCCTTCGGGACGCCTTAAGCAAGCAAGCAAGCAAGCAAGCAAGCAAGTGTTTCTAGAACTTCGATTCGAGATCTAAAACACGGGGTGGTCAAATCCTATGAATTCTGGGCGATGCAGCAGAGCTACATACATGTACTATCACTTATCACTGTGTCGACTAATGGCACAAGTATACCATGTGCAGTGTAAAAGTGCAACCAGGGACAATAACGTTACCCAGATAGCAAGACTACGTTGGGCCAACGTGAGGCCAACGTATGCACTAACGTTGGCCCAACGTCAAAAATGACGTTGGACCAACGTAATTTTTGTCCGGCAAGCCAACGTTGGCACAACGTCAATTGTTTGATGTTGACACAACGTTGGCCCAACATTGGCCCAACGTTCCCAGATAGCAAAACTACGTTGGGCCAACTTATGCACTTATACGTTGGGCCAACGTCAACAAGTGACGTTGGGCCAACGTAATTTTGTCAGGCAAGCCAACGTTGGCACCACGTCAGTTGGTTGACGCTGGCACAACGTTGGCACAACGTTGGCCCAATCGTAACACACCACACACACCGGTCTACACTATCGGGTGACTGCACAAAGAGAGTGTTGGTAGATAATAGACCTGCTTAAGTGTTTCTAGAACTTCGATTCGAGATCTAAAACACGGGGTGGTCAAATCCTATGAATTCTGGGCGATGCAGCAGAGCTACATACATCACTTCCTCTCGGTAGTGATCCAATAACTTGTATTGGGAATTCTGGGGATATGCAGCAGAGCTGCATACATCATTACCGATCTGTAACTTTTATTAACATGTTATTAAACTATATAATATATCTTACATCTCTTATCATTGTTGTTTTTAATGTGGTTGGGCAAACGTTGGCTTGCCGACCGTCGCCTACCGACCAATTTCCAACGTCATTTTGACGTTGATTTGCCAACCATTTACCGACATTGGATTTCCGACTGCGACATTGCCGACCATTGCCGACCTTGGCCCAACGTAGTCTTGCTATCTTGGTAATTGTGTGTAGGCTTATTGATTCAATGAAGCAAAATGCTGTATAGTAACCTTCCATAAACGTATGATTAACACTACTAACGTGATAAACACCAATCGCGTGAAGTGTGATTAACACTCCATAACTATAACGTGATAAACACCAATCGCGTGAAGTGTGATTAACACTCCATAACTAACGTGATCAACACCAATCGCGTGATTTATAAACACAGCGTGTAAAGTGTGAAACGTTACGTGACGTGACGTGATTATTCGGTACAAGCCAAGCTACCGCAGTAGTATCGCTATACTCGAATTAGAATGATTACGCTCGAGAATAACTATTCTCGAGCTGATATAACACGTACATACCTAGCAAGAGGTTTGTGGTTGTCCAACATCACAATATTCCCAACGAACACTCGGATTCGTCGTGAAACACCAGGGCTTTGTAAAATCATCTTTTGTGTTTCGACAGTAATTGTGGTCTCCTAACCCATCGTTAGGATATATATCAGGCGTAATGTGGTCATGGTCATGTGGTGAATGTGACATCCAGTTCTGGCATGTTAAACCATTCTCAGTAATAGACTTATAGCCTCTATAGTCTTCACCAGTGGACATCACGTAACATTCAGAATCTACAGTGAATAACAATGTGTATAGAAATCGCTTATACCGCGTCTTTCTATTGTAAACAAATTAAATTTATTCTACGTTGTCTTGCTTGCTTACCCTGACGAATTTTACATTTCGGGGGTTCTTTATATTTTGAGCAAGGTAGGCCTCTTAAATTAGATTGTTGATTTACTTTGTTTTGACTTTTGTTGCATTTTTTATTAAATAATTCAATTATGAATCACAAGTAAAATAAACGTTGGGATATCATTAAATCTCTAAAGGAATAATAAAATGAACGACCACATACCTACATAATTTTCGTTTGACGACCTAACGTACATAAATGTTTATCAATGAATACTTACCAGTGGTGTTAACATGGAAACTGCATGTTGCTTTATTGCCACTGCTGTCTACAGCCTTGCATCCAACCTCCGTTTGTCCAATGATAAAGTCAGATCCTGAAGCTGGAACGCAGACCACATTGACTGCTTCTCCGCTGTTATCAGTAGCCGTGGGTCCTTCCCATTCCACCATAGCTATTGGTTGTCCAAGGTCTGTTTCTTTAGTTTGATTGGTAGGACAGGATCTTATCTTTGGGTTTTCCATGTCTGTAAGATTAATGGTTACAGTACATTCGTATTCGTAATAACGTTGGGATATCATTGAATCTCTAAAGGAATAATGAAATGCACGACAGCACGACCACCTACATAATTTTCGGTTGACGACCTAACGTACATATGTTTATCAATGAATACTTACCAGTGGTGTTAACATGGAAACTGCATGTTGCTTTATTGCCATTGCTGTCTACAGCCTCGCATACAACCTCCGTTTGTCCAATGATAAAGTCAGATCCTGACGCTGGAACGCAGACCACATTGACTGCTTCTCCGCTGTTATCAGTAGCCGTTGGTCCTTCCCATTCTACCATAGCTATTGGTTGTCCAAGGTCTGTTTCTTTAGTTTGATTGGTAGGACAGGATCTTATCTTAGGGTTTTCCATGTCTGTAAGATTAATGGTTACAGTACATTCGTCATGTTCGTATTCGTAATAACGTTGGGATATCATTGAATCTCTAAAGGAATAATGAAATGAACGACCACCTACATACTTTTCGGTTGACGACCTAACGTACATATGTTTATTAATGAATACTTACCAGTGGTGTTAACATGGAAACTGCATGTTGCTTTATTGCCACTGTTGTCTACAGCCTCGCATACAACCTCCGTTTGTCCAATGATAAAGTCAGATCCTGACGCTGGAACGCAGACCACATTGACTGCTTCTCCGCTGTTATCAGTAGCCGTGGGTCCTTCCCATTCCACCATAGCTATTGGTTGTCCAAGGTCTGTTTCTTTAGTTTGATTGGTAGGACAGGATCTTATCTTTGGGTTTTCCATGTCTGTAAGATTAATGGTTACAGTACATTCGTATTCGTAATAACGTTGGGATATCATTGAATCTCTAAAGGAATAATGAAATGCACGACAGCACGACCACCTACATAATTTTCGGTTGACGACCTAACGTACATAAATGTTTATCAATGAATACTTACCAGTGGTGTTAACATGGAAACTGCATGTTGCTTTATTGCCACTGCTGTCTACAGCCTTGCATCCAACCTCCGTTTGTCCAATGATAAAGTCAGATCCTGACGCTGGAACGCAGACCACATTGACTGCTTCTCCGCTGTTATCAGTGGCCGTGGGTCCTTCCCATTCTACCATAGCTATTGGTTGTCCAAGGTCTGTTTCTTTAGTTTGATTGGGAGGACAGGATCTTATCTTGGGGTTTTCCATGTCTGTAAGATTAATGGTTACAGTACATTCGTATTCGTAATAAACGTTGGGATATCATTGAATCGCTAAAGGAATAATGAAATGCACGACCACCTACATACTTTTCGGTTGACGACCTAACGTACATATGTTTATTAATGAATACTTACCAGTGGTGTTAACATGGAAACTGCATGTTGCTTTATTGTCACTGCTATCTACAGCCTCGCATACAACCTCCGTTTGTCCAATGATAAAGTCAGATCCTGACGCTGGAACGCAGACCACATTGACTGCTTCTCCGCTGTTATCAGTAGCCGTTGGTCCTTCCCATTCTACCATAGCTATTGGTTGTCCAAGGTCTGTTTCTTTAGTTTGATTGGTAGGACAGGATCTTATCTTTGGGTTTTCCATGTCTGTAAGATTAATGGTTACAGTACATTCGTATTCGTAATAACGTTGGGATATCATTGAATCTCTAAAGGAATAATGAAATGCACGACAGCACGACCACCTACATAATTTTCGGTTGACGACCTAACGTACATATGTTTATCAATGAATACTTACCAGTGGTGTTAACATGGAAACTGCATGTTGCTTTATTGCCATTGCTGTCTACAGCCTCGCATACAACCTCCGTTTGTCCAATGATAAAGTCAGATCCTGACGCTGGAACGCAGACCACATTGACTGCTTCTCCGCTGTTATCAGTAGCCGTTGGTCCTTCCCATTCTACCATAGCTATTGGTTGTCCAAGGTCTGTTTCTTTAGTTTGATTGGTAGGACAGGATCTTATCTTGGGGTTTTCCATGTCTGTAAGATTAATGGTTACAGTACATTCGTCATGTTCGTATTCGTAATAACGTTGGGATATCATTGAATCTCTAAAGGAATAATGAAATGCACGACCACCTACATACTTTTCGGTTGACGACCTAACGTACATATGTTTATTAATGAATACTTACCAGTGGTGTTAACATGGAAACTGCATGTTGCTTTATTGCCACTGCTGTCTACAGCCTCGCATACAACCTCCGTTTGTCCAATGATAAAGTCAGATCCTGACGCTGGAACGCAGACCACATTGACTGCTTCTCCGGTGTTATCAGTAGCCGTGGGTCCTTCCCATTCCACCATAGCTATTGGTTGTCCAAGGTCTGTTTCTTTAGTTTGATTGGTAGGACAGGATCTTATCTTGGGGTTTTCCATGTCTGTAAGATTAATGGTTACAGTACATTCGTATTCGTAATAAACGTTGGGATATCATTGAATCTCAACAGGAATAATGAAATGCACGACCACCTACATACTTTTCGGTTGACGACCTAACGTACATATGTTTATCAATGAATACTTACCAGTGGTGTTAACATGGAAACTGCATGTTGCTTTATTGCCACTGCTGTCTACAGCCTTGCATCCAACCTCCGTTTGTCCAATGATAAAGTCAGATCCTGACGCTGGAACGCAGACCACATTGACTGCTTCTCCGCTGTTATCAGTAGCCGTTGGTCCTTCCCATTCCACCATAGCTATTGGTTGTCCAAGGTCTGTTTCTTTAGTTTGATTGGTAGGACAGGATCTTATCTTGGGGTTTTCCATGTCTGTAAGATTAGTGGTTACAGTACATTCGTATTCGTAATAACGTTGGGATATCATTGAATCTCTAAAGGAATAATGAAATGCACGACCACCTACATACTTTTCGGTTGACGACCTAACGTACATATTTTTATCAATGAATACTTACCAGTGGTGTTAACATGGAAACTGCATGTTGCTTTATTGTCACTGCTATCTACAGCCTCGCATACAACCTCCGTTTGTCCAATGATAAAGTCAGATCCTGACGCTGGAACGCAGACCACATTGACTGCTTCTCCGCTGTTATCGGTAGCCGTGGGTCCTTCCCATTCCACCACGGATCTCGGTTGTCCAAGGTCTGTTTCTTTAGTTTGATTGGTAGGACAGGATCTTATCTTGGGGTTTTCCATGTCTGTAAGATTAATGGTTACAGTACATTTGTATTCGTAATAAACGTTGGGATATCATTGAATCTCTAAAGGACTAACGAAATGCACGACCACCTACATACTTTTCGGTTGACGACCTAACGTACATATTTTTATCAATGAATACTTACCAGTGGTGTTAACATGGAAACTGCATGTTGCTTTATTGTCACTGCTATCTACAGCCTCGCATACAACCTCCGTTTGTCTATTGATAAAGTCAGATCCTGAAGCTGGAACGCAGACCACATTGACTGCTTCTCCGCTGTTATCAGTAGCCGTGGGTCCTTCCCATTCCACCATAGCTATTGGTTGTCCAAGGTCTGTTTCTTTAGTTTGATTGGTAGGACAGGATCTTATCTTGGGGTTTTCCATGTCTGTAAGATTAGTGGTTACAGTACATTCGTATTCGTAATAAACGTTGGGATATCATTGAATCTCTAAAGGAATAATGAAATGAACGACCACCTACATACTTTTCGGTTGACGACCTAACGTACATATTTTTATCAATGAATACTTACCAGTGGTGTTAACATGGAAACTGCATGTTGCTTTATTGTCACTGCTATCTACAGCCTCGCATACAACCTCCGTTTGTCCAATGATAAAGTCAGATCCTGAAGCTGGAACGCAGACCACATTGACTGCTTCTCCGCTGTTATCGGTAGCCGTGGGTCCTTCCCATTCCACCACGGATCTCGGTTGTCCAAGGTCTGTTTCTTTAGTTTGATTGGTAGGACAGGATCTTATCTTGGGGTTTTCCATGTCTGTAAGATTAATGGTTACAGTACATTCGTATTCGTAATAAACGTTGGGATATCATTGAATCTCTAAAGGACTAATGAAATGCACGACCACCTACATACTTTTCGGTTGACGACCTAACGTACATATTTTTATCAATGAATACTTACCAGTGGTGTTAACATGGAAACTGCATGTTGCTTTATTGTCACTGCTATCTACAGCCTCGCATACAACCTCCGTTTGTCCAATGATAAAGTCAGATCCTGAAGCTGGAACGCAGACCACATTGACTGCTTCTCCGCTGTTATCAGTGGCCGTGGGTCCTTCCCATTCCACAACGGATCTCGGTTGTCCAAGGTCTGTTTCTTTAGTTTGATTGGCTGGACAGGATCTTATCTTGGGTTGTTCAACGTCTGTAGAGTAACGGTTACATCACAGGAAATTTACGTGCACTTATTCAAACTAATGCGCACATACCTATATAATTGTAATTCTGTAGACAGTACCCCTCGGGCACTCTAATTCCATCTCTCCCAATTTAAAAAAAATAAAATGGCCGTTTATAGGTTCCATTACGGGAAAATGACGTACACTTGTTCAATCTAGTGCCACAGACCAATAGTATATTAACTCTGTAGACATTTCTCCTCGGGTATTTTTATTCCAATTTTCCCATTCATAAGATTTAAATGGGCGTCTACAGAATTTGCACCTGGTTTGACCCTGATGCTGGAAAGCAAACCACACTTACTGCTTCCCGTTGTCATCAGTGGTCAAGGGTCCTTCCCATTCCACCATAGCTATTGGTTGTCCAAGGTCTGTTTCTTTAGTTTGGTTGGTTGGGCAGGGTTTTATCTCGGGTTGCTCTATGGCCATGTGTTTTGAACTCACCACCCAAAAAGGGTGGTAACGTTGCCTTTTTGGTGACGAATCATCCATCTCTCTCTCTCTCTCTCTTAACTCAATAACTAAATGTGGTAGAGGTATCATGGTTTAGGTGTCATTTGAAAGCCCATTTATCTAGCTACATTGTGTGAATAAATCAAGTATTTCTATAACTGTTTGGCTGAGATATGATTGATTACATTTCGAAAGTCAGGGATGGTGGTATTCTGCTTTGTAGAATACCGTGTATTTCACTGTCACACAATCGAACAACACCCTCTGATACTTCGCCTTGCATAAACCGCTCACATCCGAGAACCGACCAATTGGTCGGTTCTCGGATGGGAAGTATCAGAGGGTGTTGTTCGATTGTGTGACAGTGAAATTATACAAGGTATACATAGTAGACTAGGGTGGTGGCGGTGGCGGTGGCGGTGGTGGCGGTGGCGATGGCGCTGTGTACAATCTATATTGGGAATATGGAAAATGCTCCCAATTCTACGTTCAATCTACAATAAGTCCTCATCTCTGTATGGTACAAACATGATTTTGCTCTCATTTGATAGATTGTTTTATATACTATATATAAGATTCTGTTTCAACAAACGTGTCAACTATTATGTAACAATTGTACCCATGAATCAATTGCATTGTCCTTGGCTTTCTCCCTATTCGCTACACCGTGAAATTGCCCTAAATCATCGGTTTGACATACATGACTATAACGACAACAACAAATATTCAACCAATGATAGCAACATTATACATTTTTGGAAAGCATTCAAATAGGGGAATTCAAAAATTCCGTTTAAATCAGGATAGGGTGCACACCCCCAAAATGTATTTGTAAACTCTAATAAATATAAAAATTAAACGTTTATGCTCATTCACTTCCCGATATAGTACATTTCAACAAGTTAACCTTGACAACCATTATGTTCAGATGGGTAATTGCATGAGAAACTAATATGCACAGTAAAATTATGATTGGGATAGGTATAAAAAACATTGACGTTTAAGCAAAATATGAAGAGAAAAAAAGTCGATAATTGTTTAACATTCTTTATCACAACATGTTACCATTAAGGCCTATCTAAATTCTAATAGCATATTTGGATTTCTTGTGAGATTATCGTTCAGAAAATATATACTTTTTATAGGATAGAACAAGTAATTATTGCGATATGCTTATTCGAATCTCAGATGGTGTAACATGTAAAAATCTGGACATGCAATGGGAAGGGTGGCGAGTTCAAAACACATGGCCCTATGTCTTGATGATTAAATGTTACGTTACAGGATCATATCATATCATCTTGATCAAACTAATGAGCATAGACCCCCCCCCCCCCCCCCTAGACATACATTATTTCTGAAGAATATACCACGTTAGCGTGTATCTATTTAGGCATAACATTATATTTAATACAATTTCAGTTTTTAAAATGCATTTGACAATGTTTTATCGTGTCCCTTGCAGCATAAAAACTCTCGTTGGGCGTGTCTGCGTTTTTCACTTCATTCGAGTGACGCTCACGCCTTGTAGTATTTGAGCCACATGGATAGATTCAAATATATCTTTGTTCATCTTCGCAATGCACAACGTGAGAACATCCCTGAATCTTTTAAGGAAAAATAAATTCATAGCCTCGTGCATGGCTTTTGCAATTATGAAGCCCTAATGTGTACACCTTCACTAATGAATACATACCAGTGATGTTAACGTAGAAACTGCACTTTGCTTTGTTCTCATTGCTGTCTACTGCGTCGCATACGATCTCCGTTTGCCCAATGGCAAAGAAAGACCTTGATAGTGGAACGCATCTAACATTGACTACTTCTCCGCTGTTATCATAAGCCATGGGTCCTTCCCATTCCACCATGGTTCTCGGTTGTCCAAGATCTGCTTCCTTGGTTATATTGGTTGGACAAGAGTTTATCTTAGGTTGGTCTGTGAGATTCACGGATAAAAAAAAAAATATTATTAAATTAATTCTTAAAGTTACAGTTGTTTAAACGCACAACCACAAACTTAGATTTCTCTATAGAACATTTATTTACACATTTTGTAGTAAGCCAAATATTATTATTAATACATGGGTCATACTTGGTAGTAGCTCTATTAAGGTCTTCAGTGAATTCAGTCTGTATATCTACTATAGTAATGAAGTTCTCTTATTACATATGCAATTAATGGTGTGTATTTGGTGAAAAATATATAACTAATTATTTAGGAAAAGTGCAATATACTGCATGGGCGAGCCTGGAAAAGGTGTGCGAATGAGTGAAGAATTTGCTTAAATCTCGTGCGCAACAGGTAAATAGATAAAACGATAAACGTGTTGCTAAAATGAAATAAACAACAAGTGCCTCATTTTCAAGTACAAAAAGGTCATGAATCAAAAGGTTCGGTTATAAAAATAATATTTCTGGATATTTTGGTGCATTTTGAAAGAATCCATTGTTACTATAGTGGTCAGTGATGGTACTATATATAATAGGCTTAACGAACCATATCTTTGAATTGCCATGCCAAAAGTGTATCATAACGTAGCATAACTACATGGTCTATCAAAAATAAGACTCTGATTCATGACGGTTTTAAGGTAGCTTAAAACACTGGACCATGAATAGTCAAGTGTCAATGTAAAGCCCAATTAATAATGATGATATCCTGATGAATTGAGATCAATCCAATGAACATTTAGAACACTAGCATAATTCGCGTAAACCATGACATTTGTTGTTCTGTACAATTTAATGTATACTTAATGGAGCAATAAATGACATGGTTTACGTTTCAGCTGAATACAGTAGTGGAAACTTTAAACCTAACCATAACTCTAGATCTTATCATAACTCTTAGCCTAACCATAGTCTGGCTAACATCAACACTAATCATTACCCTTGCCCTACCCGTATAACCTAATTTTCTATAATGACCCTTATGCGCAATCCTGTGTTCCAATCCTGAATAACGAATACAATATCTTGAACAGAATCAACTCCCTAGTCCGAAGGTGCTCTAGTCCGAAGGTTCGCTTATCCGAACACGTAATTTACCATTCACTCTTCCGAATATTTAAAAGGGCTCGCTAGTCCGAAAATCGGGTTCACCGGTCCAAAGGTTCACTCCCAAAAAATAACAGGCTCGTAAATGTTCTCTAGTCTTAAGGGGTCATTTCCATCCATATAGTATATCAAAGCTTTCCACAGCTTTACTGGGAAAGCTCAGTATTCACCGGCGTTTACATTTATACACACAGCTTTCCCCAGTAAAGCTGGGAAAGCTTTGATAGAGTATATGGAAACGACCCCTAATAGGTATTTAGGTTGGCCAGTCCAAAATTCAAATAAGGGTTGTCAGTCCGAATATGAAATTAGTTTTGGTAGTTTGAGATTTAAATATAAGCGTCACTTCTCAGAATATGAAATAAAGTTCGAAACAAAATAAAGGTTTGCTAGTCCGAATTACAAAATATTAAAAACATTTTCCAAAGTATTTGAATCCTTTAATGATATTCGGACTAGCGGACCTCTTACTTATATTCGGAAATAGTGAGCCTTTTTATGTTTATTAATATTCGGACAGTGAACCGTTAAATATACTCGGACTAGCGAGGTTTTTTATATTTGGACTAGTGAGCCTCTTTGGTATTTGGACTAGTGAACCTTTTTAAAATTCGAACTCGCAAACCATTACATTTTCGGACTAGCGAACTTTTAAATGTTTCGGACTTGCGAGCCAAATCTGATATTCGGACTGGTGAACCTTTCATTTTTTTTGTACTAGAGAACCTTCGGAAAAGTGAAACTAATTTTTTTCCGGCCTACGACCCTTCGGACTTAGCGTTCCTCTGGACTGGTAACCTTTCGAACTGGAGAGAGCTCCCCGTTTGCCTCAATCTTGTTAGTTCTTGTTTCAATATTAAAAAGCATGGTATCAAGATATCAATCACAAATTACTTACAGCATAAGCCAGCTCTGTCCAGTAATTTATCAAGAGTGGAAGGTATCCAGTTCGAGTTGTTGGTCAGAGGAGTTGGATTGTCGGTAAACCAAAAATCCTTCAGTTCGTCTACAGATGTAGACATGGTAGAGCAGCTTAGTGTATTTATAAATGTGGGTGCAACCACCCAATGACACAAGCAACGCTCTCTCGAGGGCAGCGACCATCTATATCGACCAGTAGAAGGGTCATGTGTTTTCTTAAGCAAGCACACGTGTCCGTTCGAACATGAGACCCATGCTGTACATGTATAATAAAAGTATTGTTTTCTTTTGATTAAGGTGGGGGACACAATGCTATACACTTTGATTTTAATATATATATATATATTAGATAGAGTATCGGAGGTGTGGTGTGTAAATGATCTTTAACCTTATAACCACGAATCAGCACTGGGCTTCTCTTGTTTATCTAATATCATATAAAATATGATAGCCGGGAGATCATGCTGTGTGATACATATTTGCGGAAAGGATTTGTTTGGGATGGCGACACCTTGGCGAAGTGACAGGACACGGTTTCTAACACACAAGGAAGCGTATAACGGCATGTAAAGGCACGCAAATTGGTGATCTTTCAAGGGAGGGCTGGAACAGGAATATGTACGTTAACACTTTCCACGCGGCAGTCGTCTATACAGGGTGTCTCAAAAAAATTAGGACTCTGTTTCATGACGGTGTAATTATTATTTTAATCATTGGACCATGACCAATTTAGTCTCAATGTAAAGCTCAATTAATTATTATGATATCCTGAAAATATAAGATCGATCCGATGCAAAATAAGAAAACTAGCGCACTTTGCGTAAACCATGTCATTTACTGGTTTGTACAATGGGGTCTACATGTACAGACCAGTAAATAACATGGTTTACGTTTCAATATGTTATATTAATTATCAACATAATAAATAATCTATCAGTCAATAGCAAAGTTTAGCTTGGTAATCCATTTAATTCTGGCACAAATCAATACTTGCTAACAAAATCAAAACAGTTGCATGCATATTCTGTGCAAATCAAAAAAAGTGGATGTGGATGTTCATTGAGTAACAAGTCGAGCACTTTCGTGTTACTCGACTGTTACTGTGTGAATTCCCATTGTACAAACCAGTAAATGACATGGTTTACACAAAGTACGCTAGTTTTCTTATTTTTCATCGGATTGATCTCATATATTCAGGATATCATAATAATTAATTGGGCTTTACATTGAGACTAAATTGGTCATGGTCCAATGATTATAATTATAATTACACCGTCATGAAACAGAGTCTTAATTTTTTTGAGACACCCTGTAGACGACAGTTCCAAAATTTCACAAAATGTAGAAAAATGTCAACATTATTGAATTTCATCATATTTGATGCCTTAAGATAAGTATAAACATGCCTAGTATTGGTTCAGTAATCATTCAGATACACTTTGAAAGTTAGGAAAGGTTCCTGAAAAATCTGTTTAGTATAATAATGGTAAAACTAATAGCCGCGTGGAAAGTGTTAATGAGTTTTCTTCAAAGGGAGGGCTGGAAAGGGAAAATGTACGTCATAGACTCATAGAGTAATCACATAAGGACGTGGAAATACACACCAATGGTAATAGTCGGGTATGTACAGGGGTTCCCGTGCATCCCCCAATACTAAACCAATCCAACTTTTGCGGGTGCCCTGTAGGGTCCTTAAACACATTTGGGATGTAAACAGTAAAAAACACCGATGCTCTCCAGATATCCAAGATGGCCGCCAATATGGCCGCCAAAAATGGTAAAAGTCATAAATCAGTTAAATAGTAGGATAAAAGAATAAATAAAATGGCTAGATATATGTGATTGACCATTGCAAATTTATTTCCAGCATTTTCACGTCGCTAATGTACATCAATTTCAAGATGGCGGACCAAATGGCCGCCAAAAGTGGTCAAATTGAGAAAATTCATATATGTCGCCTAAAATATAAGATAAAAGCATATATGAAATGACTAGATATATGTTGTTGACCATTGCGAATTCATTCCCAGCATTTTAACGTTGTTAATGTACATCAAATGCAAGATGGCAGACAAAATTGCCGCCAAAAGTGCCCGTAAAAGTGCGCAAAAGTGGTCAAATTGAGAACATTCCCATTTATTGGCTAAAATGTATGACAAAAGCATATATAAAATGACTAGATATATGTTATTGACCATTGTGAATTAATTCCCAGCATTGTACATCAAATTCAAGATGGCAGACATAATGGTGGACAAAATGGCCGCCAAAAGTGGTCAAATTGAGAAACTCAAATATATCGGCTAAAATATGAGATGAAAGCTTTCATATAAAATAATTAAATATATTTATGACCAATTACAAATTCATTTCTGGGATTTGTATTTTGCTACTGAACATCGAATTTAAGATGACGGTTTAAATGGCTACCAAAAACGGTCGTCAATTTCGATACAATACTTAGAACACTTTCCACGTGACTATTAGTTTGACTATATTATACAAAACAGATTTTTTTTTCAGAAACATTTCCTCCCAACTTTCAAGGTCTATATCATGGATTACAGAACCAATACTAGGTATGTTTGTACTTATGTATATGTCAATGCATTTCTCATGGTGATTCCATTAAAGAGTAATGCAATTCAATAATGTTGACATTTTTTAAACGAGTTTTGGAATGTCGTCTGCAGACGCCTGCCGCGTGAAAAGTATTAAGATTTTATTAAATCCTCTTTTAATCATGTTAATATTCCCACTGCAAAAGGTTCCCTTAGTATATTTAGAACGACCAAATTTGAAATATGTTCATAAAAAGGGGCAAAAACATCTTTAAATACATATTGCATTGTTAGGCCTACGATTTTCACAATTTGGAAACAATATTGGGGTTTTTAAGCATCATCCTATAATCCCTGTGGTTAAAAGGGAATATCCTCACAACAAAGGTTCCCTTAGTATGAACAAAGTAGAAATAAATGATCGATATAAATTATAACTTAAATGATTCACACAATTTTGAGATAATATTTTGATGTTTTAAGTAACATCACTGTATTCACTGTGGTTAAAACTGAATATCCATACTGCAAAATATTCCCTTAGAACATGTATAGAATGGGTAAAGTAGAAATAAATTATATATGTTCATAAAAAGGAGCAAAAAGGCGTCTGAATAAATAATGCATTATTCGGTCGACAGCATTTGCTTTCTGACAACAAAGAGAATATTAATTCTTCAACATTAGGTATAATTTAACATATTAAAAATGTGTCATTAATAATGGGAGGTTTGTGATGCAAGAAATATTCTGTAATGCTTCCAATTTATTTTTGATGCTGAAAGAACAATTTGGAGTATTTCTAGTTAATTTTCAATTTTCTAGCTAATTATTTGATTAGTTAAGTTCGATGGCTTATATTATTGCCTAAATGAAAATACTCTCCGTGTACCGATGTACTTAATTCACGAATCTGTTACTGTTAGACAAGGGTTGGACATATGGAAATAAAATAAATTGAAGCCGGGTATAAAAGTTTATCTTTAACCTTGCTTACAGCCCTAACCCCATGCATGAAATTCCAGATGAAAACCATGCTGTCGCCTCAGTCTATCTCGCAGGGCGCTCACGACAGGTGATCATTGCGCACGGAATTGTTTTAAGGGCCGACTCAAGGAAGTGTTTTTCTAATCTTTTTTAATTATTATTAATCAAATGCATATAAAAGTATACCTTTTTGGAAAGGAAATGGATCAGAGAATCCAAATGTTGCGTCAATTTTGACCAAAAAAATGTTTATTTTTTGAGAAAATCACAACAACAAAAATCACTTTTTTTGACCCCCAAAAGTTCAACAAAGCTAACAAAAATAATTTTGAGTAAAATATTCCCAAATTTCTAGATTATGATGTAAATACACTAACTTAGGGACGATTTTTTTTTTAAAACCCAATATTCATCAACTATATGATCTTGACCATCTATGCCGAAAATATCATTACAAATAACCTTACGGTTGCAAAATAACAGCTATTTGAACAAAGTCTGTCCCATTTCACTCTGTCCACGGGTACTGATTTCGCGACGTTACAACCAGTGTGGTTCAATAAAACGTTGACAGTTTTTCAAAGCCATATTTTTAAAAATTGTTGGATTTGAGTGGTTTCTTTTACATATTCCTCAAAAATATCATCTTGGCCGTCTATGTTGAAAATATCAATGTTAATAATGCTATGGCGGCAAAATGATAGCTATTTGAACAGAATCTCTCCAAATCTCTTTGCCCACGAGTAAGTCTATAGGAAATGCCCAGCAAGATAACATTAAATGGCATCGTCACTGTTAAGGCATAGACTAGAGCATAGACAATTACACTTCCAATCTATGAAAATCAATAATTCTAATTAGGGTCACTCGTGGTATTATTATTACGTATTGATTTCACACCTGAATAGATAGTTAAGATGTTAACAATTACACTGGTTTCACCTGGCGGGATCTTCAAATCTTAGATTACTTGCATGCAATTCATCATTCAGTATTCAATGTAACGTCGCGAAATCAGTACCCGTGGACAGAGTGAAATGGGACAGACTTTGTTCAAATAGCTGTTATTTGTAACGATATTTTCAGCATAGATGGTCAAGATCATGTAGTTGATGAATATTGAAAAAGATTTTTTATAAAATCTACAGAATTTTAAAAAAAATGGCTTCCAAAAACTGTCAAGGTTTTATTGAACCACCCTGTACTTTAATAGTGCACTATAATAGTGCATGACTTGCTTGTTGATATAGGGGAAGGTGGGGTAATGGCGGACGCGGGGTAATCGCGGACAGGGCTGTATCTAAAGGCAGGTGAAAGAAGGTGGTATTTTGCCACCCTATGATGTTAGGTGCCTCTCCATTGAAATCACACAAAACCTAAATGGGATGGTTGTCTCGCAAATTCTCGCGAGAATTACAAAAATCACTTTTTGGGCAAGTTGATATTTTGGTGCATTACTTTCTCTTTGAAACTGGTATTTCTACATCAAGGAAAACAAAGTCTTATTATTTTTTTATTTAATGTATGATACCTTCTGATAAAAAAGAAATGAATTCGGAGTCACAATGATGAGCATAATAATAAGAGAGGATGTGCCCATACATTGTACATGGATTGGGGTAATCCCGGACATGTACCGTTTCCATGGTAACCAATATGGGCGTGGTCAATTTAACATCATAAATCGGTAATAGTTGTTGACCATATAAATATGTGACATTGTTCTTTGATTTCTGCTACACTTTTAAAAAGGGTATTTTTTAACTCCCATTGAAATACTGTATTCCAATAAAAAGAGGGCTGCCATTGAAAAATACGGTCCGGGATTACCCCCAGAGTGTGGGGTAATGGCGGACGACGCCATTTTTTTTATTGCGTCGTAGCTTCGAATTTCAAAATGATGAGTTGATAAAAACTTGATAAAAGGTTGAACCATCACAGTGCTTTGTGTTTACATGATTTTTATTGTTATATGACGTATTATATGTGTGTTATACCTCTCTGACAAAAGGTGTCCGCCATTACCCCACCTTCCCCTACTGGTTTTTTTACCAAATTTATAAAATGGCAATTCGTCGTCGCGGCAGTCGTCTGCAGACGACAGTTCCAAAATGTTTCACATACTTGGAATCAGGGTAAGAAATGCATTAAAATTAGTACAAATATGCCTAGTATTGGTTCAGTAATTCTTGCGATGGACTTTGAAAGTTGGGAAAGGTTTCTGAAAAATCTGTTTTGAATATGGTAAAACTAACAGCCGCGTGGAAAGTGTTAACAATGTACATTTTAATTCCACTTTCATTAACAAATTTTACAAATCTGATTTTTACAACAAGTTTGTAGATATATACAGCTTACAAATTAAACTAAATTTAGTCGATTTTTTAAAAGATACTCACCCCAAAACACATATAGAAGTAATATCAACTGTGACACCCCTAATCGCTTCGTCTCATAGAACAGCATTTTATTCCGAGGATAGTAAACTAAAACAAGAATACGATCTGCTTGAACATTTTGTGTCGCTTTTCAGTCACACCTTTATCTATCTGATGAGTATCCGATCCACTGTGATCCGATCAAAGTAATCCTAAACCTGACCAAGCAGGATCGTTTATGGGCATTCAAGCCATGTGTTAATAATAGCTGTTAATAATCACGCAATGATATTGATATCGACTTTCATTAGGAAAACTGTTAATTCATGGTAACAAACCCATATAGCCTTTTCATAAATGTTGTTAATCGTCATTGTCATGGAAACTTTGTAAATATTTAAAATATTCAATTAGCAGCAATCAAGTAGTTGCGCGAGTGATTAAATTGAAAACAAATGCACGCTAACTCCGTTTTGTATTATTGCAACATAGTGCTGCAAGGGAGCGGTACGATACACACATGCCGTATGGGTCAATATCCCCAAAACGAACCGCGTAATTCCGTTTTGGGTATATTCTAAAACCAGTATCTGAATTGTCCCTTTTTGAGAGATTTTAAGGTCTTGAAATATTTCTTATAATAAGATCTGTCTTGCTAACTCTTGAAACCAGTCTTTTGACATCTCCAAGCTGATCAGCATTTTTCATCGGCAGCCTTGTAATTTCGTCGGTATGATCCCGATATAGTGAAATGTGGCAGTATAGGGTCCACATATTGATCTGACCTGTCTCTTTATTCCAAGATCCCGGTCCAAGATCTGACAAAAAGCTGTCTTAAACAACGGACTTACAACATTTTAACATACAGGCTGTAACAACAACAAAAAGTTATACAGTTTTGAAAAAATATTAAAAATACCTCCCGTAGAATTTCTGTTTTGAGTGTTAATGGTGTGCGAGGGGAATTTTCTAAGCTTTTGAATAAACTTTGATTCATGACAAACGATGGTCGGTAAGCAGGTTGCTGGTATATGATCAATTGTCTTTAGTAGTCATGAAATCACCTGGGCCACTTTGGTTTAATCAATGGTAAAACCACTGGGATGAATATGAATGGAATCGAACCAGGAACGTAGCAGTAGAGCGCTCTTGTTAGACAACAAGGATTCATTTCAAGTGGTTAAAAGTATTACAAAGAAGATAGCCATGGTCTTTACAATGATCTGTAATGTGGAGTAAAACCATCCCTATTAAGAGCATGGCTGCCGCTCAACAAGTGCCCCAATTCACTTTGGAAGAACAAGTTTTTTGGTTGTAAACCCTCTGGTTGTGAATTGTAAACAGAACTTTAGAATGACAATGATTGAGACAGTCTGTGTGCTTATACCGTTTGCTCAGGAGGAATAATGAGCTATTTATTTATGAACTCCATATAAATTTGTCAAGATATAATTTATTTATTTTATGAATTTATTTATTTAAATGAAATAAAACTATTTGAAAAAAGAATTCTATTGTTCTCTTTAATGTTCCTTGCATAACTATTTAATTCATATTGTATGATATTGTGAAAGTGGCCCAACCCGATTTTTAGACGACTTGGTGCTAGTCATAACTTTTAAACGCAAGTAGTTAAAAACGGGGTTAAAAAGACTAAATAAAATCATTCTGGTAGCCAAAACGGAACTTAACACAGATTGTAAACGATTTTGACATTGCATGATTTTAACATTGGGTTAAAAATTAAATTGCGATTGTATAACTTTTTTGTTGTTACAGACTGTATTTAGGCCTAGAGATAAATGAGGGTTTTAGCCACTATTCATTTCCTCAATATGAAAAATATACTTTGGAACCATTGTCCATCTGTATTCAATTTTGATTAGATAGCATTGTTTGTGGACTGCATGCTACACATTTGGAGGAACACTTTTTGAGAGAAATCTGTGATTTCTTTTTATTGACAGAGTAACTAATGATTGTTATATGCAGATTGCAGTCCCCGATGCAGTCATGCGTCTGTAGAAACGGGATCGGGAATTCATGCTATTTGAACTATACAAGGTGTCCCTAAAAAGGTGGTGCACGTGTTCCATATCCTCGACCTCATTGATTACTCAATATTTGGCTGTTATCTTTACATATCAGAAGGATAATTTAGCTGGCTTTCAAATGCCGTTTATTTGATTGAGTTTACTTTTCTCAATCTAAAAATATGTTTGATCCACAACGAGCACTCAAAATCGGGCTTGTGCCACTTTTAGAAAAATACGTTTTTTTGGAATGTGTCATTTTCATATTTTAACAGTTCGTATTGGGATATGGCGTTTACACGAGCTTCAAGATAACTAAATCACCTTTCGTATGCAGTTTGTTTTGTTGAATTTGCTTGAGTCTACCTAAAAATATGCTTGTTTGACCATGAGCTAACATCAAAATTGTGCTAGTTTTTTGAAAGAAATCATCCATGTGTAAAATTGCCGTTTTGTTCAACGCTTTGATGCATTTCTTCATAAAAATAGCAGATTTGACTTTCAGTGATCATTTTTAGCCCCAACCTCTTGAAAAGGCTCTAGAAATGATTGAACCTTACACAACATTTGAACAGTGATTCTAGACTGAAATATTGTGCTGATTTCATATCTAGTGAGTGTACAAATTGAATCTGTGGGAAAAGTTGTCAAATTAAAGGAATACTACCCGATTTATGCATTTTTTAATGAAATTCACCTATAAGGTTAAGGCATTTTCATGGAATTCATTTAATATTTCACATCTCTTTCCCAATACTTGTCCCAAATTTGATGATCTGTACTACGGAGAACTGATGTAAAACAATTCTGTCTCACATTAAAGGGGCATTCCCCAATTGTATGGTCCGAAAACCTGAAATTTGGACAAAATTCTAGGATTATGCCTTTAATATTGATTCTGTTCTTGGATGGAATGACATAGGCCTAGCCTACCCCAAATTCTCAAACATTTTTCTGAGCTGCTGAAATGTTGTTCTGATTCTAAATCTGATTATTTTATAAAGCATGTGGGGGGGGGGGGGGGGGGGGGGGGGGGGGGAGTTGTCAAATTAAAGGGATAATACCCGATTTCGGTTTTTTAATGAACTTCACATGCAAAGCATATTCATGGAATTCTTTCACTATTTCACATTTCATTCTCATTATTTGCCCAAAATATGATGGTCTGTAGTGTTGAGAACTGATACAAAACAATTCTGTCTCACATTAAAGGGGCATTTCCCAATTTCATGGTCCAAAAGCCTAAAATTCGGTCAACATTCTAGGAATATGCCTTTAATATTGACTCTGTTCTTTGACATGTTTGATGGAATGATATACCACAAAATCGTAAACATTTTCTGAACTGAAATTTTGTACTGATTACAATTCTGATAATTTTATAAACAATAGGGCCTAAGTGAGGGGAACAATGTCAAATTAAAGGGATAATACTAGATTCATGCTTCTTAATGAAATTCACCTAGGCATTTTCATGGTATTCTTTCAGTATTTCACATTTCTTTCTCATATCTGTCACGTAACATTTCACATTTCTTTCTCATTATCTGTCACGTATATGATGATCTGCAATAGACTATCCAATGCGCAGCACCGCCCTTCGAGCTAAACTCGGACAGGGGGTGTCTGAGGGTGGATGTGCCCCCCTCAGAAGTAGAAGTAGATTTTTTTCAATTTTCGAACTCATTTGGTGCGATCTGGAGTATACTTTTGACCAAAATGTTATCGAAAAGCCACCTCTTCATTTCCAATAAATAATTTGTTTTAATTATCAATGCACATTTTTTCAGAAATGTACCTCATTGGGGTAGGATGGGACAAGGTTACATTCATGTTAATAAAAGTCTTTCTGTGTCCCATCTTCCCCCGCGTCCCATCTTGCCCAAGCACTGTCAGCACATAGTAAATCAATGGCGTCCCATCTTGCCCCCTGCATGGGAAGATGGGACAAAAAATTAAGAAACATTTTATCGCCTGGGGTAAGGGACACCTTGATAAAATAATGAAGCTGGAGGCCGAGGGGCACCATTTTTAGTGAAACTAAAGTCTTGTTAAGGCTCTTGGTGATACCTTTTGCTTCAGTATGGTCACTTGTCGGATATTCGTATAACAGCCGAGTAAAATTAGGTGTCCCATCTTCCCCGGTCTCCCCTACACGGATTAAAAGGGGGTGGGGAGTCTGAGGGGATGTTCCCCGGGATGTGCCCTCCTCAGACTTGGATTTGTTTTTCAATTTTCAAACCCATTTGTAAAATGACTCTTTCCACAAGCATCTTTTTTCCTAAAAAGTGGCACAACCCGTTTTTAATTGCCTGTGATTGATCAAACATATCGTTGGATTGGGAAGAGCAATAACGATCAAACTAACAGCATTCGAAAGCCATCTAAATTATCTGTAAGATTATATAAATATTACAGCCAAATACTGAGTAATCAATGAGGGCAATGACGTGGAACATGTGCACCGGTTTTTTAGGGACACCCTGTATATACACAACAATTATTCCTATTAAGCTAATTACAATTAATCGACTAACAAAGCCATCGCTAATGTGTTTATCGGCGTTGCCATGAAACACCTGAATTCTACTCCGTGGCACTTCTTTGATAATTTACAATATTATATATACTATTTTGCATTATTAATTCAAGAATATCAAATAGGTTTGTTTAATGATGCGACACGGCGCACGAAGAGTGCGATTCACCTATTATCTTGTGTGTAAGTTACATCGTACACTTTTAAAACATCACAGACACCCACAAAACAGTTTCTATCATCCATTAGAAAAATTATAGCCAAATATTGAGTAATCAATTTAGGGCAATGATGCGTAACACATGCACCCTCTTTTTAGGGACACCCTGTATAGTCCATTGTCTGAGGGGGGGGGGGGGCATCCTGTGTGCATGAAAGAGACCCTCGGTTACTCGTCATAGCAATGACCCAGACCATCAGACATACTAAAGAAATGAGGGTAGACAATTGGTACCCTGGCAGATTTTCTGCTAGAGGGCGTTTTCAAAATGGCTGCCAAAATCTAACTATATTGTATAGAAAGTTTTAAATAATTGATATTCTAATTTTTCCGAGACTATTTGATAGCCCGGCGGATTGTGGCACGCATTGTGGCACGCGATAGGCCTGTGAACCACGTGCTACCATTTTATAACACTGTAGTGATTTGTAGGTAAGGGGCGGGTTAGGGTTAAAAAGTGTTCACAAGGTATGCGCAAATATGATGCAGATGAGGGGGTACTTCTTTTGCATAATTTGCACCGAAATATAAATCCTGTCACAAGCTTTTGAAGATACACCCTTTTGCCAGATCAGGGCCGCTGCAGCAGCCCATTCTCTTTATTTTCAACAAGTTTCATAATAATACCTGTTACAAGTCTTAAGAGAAAGTGTTCCCGAACCAGGTTCAGATGCCAAATGGTGATGATGCTGGACAGATAGAAAAAGTGAGTTAAAAGTCTAATCCTGATTACTCAGGCAACACACATTTGATTTGATTTGATTGAGTAAAGTAGAGGAGAGGGAGAGACTCAACATTATCATGTTCAACATATTGCAATGCCACAATTTATTTTCAATAAAATACATCTGTTATTAAATCTCTTTTAGTTTATTATACAGTAAATAATGTTGTATAACTAAGTAAGTAAAAGCATTTTTAAAATTCAATTTGTTTTCTTCATATTCTGTTTGATATCTTCATCAATCAACTACACAGTTCAACAAAAATAAGTTCTCCTTTAGATTATGCCTGATATTTTTTTAATGAGTTACTCCATCAAAACGATTTTTGGCACACATTAATCTAAGTGTGCACAGCAACACTCGAAGAGGGCTATAACTATGCAGGAGTTGTAATGCTTGAATGAGCTAACATTGAATGGAGGAATACCTCTATTCAAAAGTGGCTAAATTAAGTGAAGGAAGACGGTTAAGCAACTTGAACCAGGGCCTTTGTTTGAACATCGCACAGTTGTTGTGCTGCTTGAATGAGCACACATTGAATGGAGGAATACCTCATTTTAAAAGCTGAAAAAATGCGGTGTTCAAGCAAAGATCCTGGTTCAAGACCCTGGCTGTGTTACATAGGTTTTTATATTTGTCACTTATCATACACGGTTAATTAAATAATATACAAATAGTTCATCTCCATCGGTTCTTCAATATCACCTAGTTTTGGTATGCTTGGAATGAAATATATCTACTGTTGTTTCGTGACATTTTCTCAGGTTCATGTCGCAGAAACCAATGCTAAATTTACCGGTGGACTTGAAGTAATCTAGTCCTCTCCCAATCTTAATAATCCATCCATTGTTAAACCTGTAAGAAATGAAAGGAAAAGTATACGAAAAGTTATAAATTATGTAATAATATGATTACTACATGTAGAACCAAAATTCTGTTTTATAATTGCTATATTCGAAATACTGTAAAAGCCAATATTTTCGCGTAAAGATATTTTCACGCATTTTGATATCATAGACATTTCACGAATTGTTTTTTTCGCGGGCGAATTTTCGGATGCACTGCATTAATGTTGAAAACAATCCTTTCGCAGAAAAATATTTTGCGCGAAAAGCGTGAAAATAAAACCACCGCGAAAATTTCAGCTTTTACAGTAAGCCACTATAAATTTGCTCACTGCAAACGGCTGGATATTTCTATTTACAAAACACTGACAATTTGTTCTAGAATACAGTGAGAGTCAAAAAAGAAGTTGATTATGAATGAATATTTTTTCTAAATATACCAACCAAATTTAACAAACCAATGAGGCTGGTATTCAAAGATATTACTCTTCCGCTCATATGAAGAAAAAAAGAATAATTGAAATGGATCGTCGCATTGCTATCAAGAGTTATGCCAGTTTTAATAAAAGAACCCTTCTGGCAGCTTTATTTGATTGTATTTTGCAAGTTATTTTAAAAGGTACATTATGTTTTTGTCAAGCATGGTAATCCCAATTAATACCCGACTAATCTCATCCTTGATCAAAGCCCTTTTAATTTAGTCATTGTGTACAAAACAATAAAACACAAAATGTTAATATACAGGGTGTATCAGAATGAACTGTACCGTGTTTTTAAAATACATAAAAAATAAAAAATGATTATTGTTTTAAATTTAATCACCTGCAATATAAAGGTGAACATGTTTCCTATAGTATATGTTAATTTCATTGAGATAACTCTTTTTGTTCTCGTGTGGCAAGACATAATCGTAAATCGATGAAAAACGTGTTTTCAATTTCAATCAATCCTCTCTACCGCTACCTCCAACATTTCAAACAATGTAGCCCACACCACATATGCATTATTCAAAACTCCTGCCGAAGAAAGAAAAGTTAAAACCACTCAAGCAGAACAAATCCAGGTTTATTTGCAGATTAAAAATCAAAATTTATCTCCAAATTTCACCCACAAAAGTATGCCAATAATAAATAGTTATACAAGTGATGTGAAAAGTTGAGATATGGCGACCAAAAATAAACCATGTCCTATGGACGGATGGATATCTTAGCTGGGTTAGTAATTTCACAGATTTTTTAAATTGATCATTTCGACCAAAATTTAAATCTACCATCTTTACCAGAAAGTCTGTATTTTCCATCAGAAATGTCAGATTTTCAAAATTTAAAATTCTTATGAAAGCTGGGTGTTTGCGCAAAAGATATATGTGAAAACAGTTTGAACAATATCAATCGAATTCATACCGTATTCAACAACTCCCCATACCTTAAGCACAGTAGCAAAGCGTTGTTGATTTTGTGTTAAACAACGCTGCTATGGGCAACCATCGCGCCGATCGATCCGCACCACACGGATACTGTATTCACGTGATACGCGATCGCAGTCGCAATGTGTGTTGTTTTGGAATGACCATGCCAACTGTTTTCATCGAGTTTTGAAACTTACAGGAACTTAATTATAGGTTAGTTAGGTCATTTCAGTTTTTTGATAATTGAATGAAATTGTTAATAATTAAGTAGGCCTGCATTAAAATAATGTTCTTATTTGCATTATGGCGTTCAATCCCTAGTCGTTGTTGAACGGGATTAAATCATGTTTCAGTGTATGTGCATCACCAATCGACAACTTTTTAATCACTTAATAAATCATATTACCTCGGTACAGTTCATTCTGATACACCCAGTATACTATAGCATAGTTATATAACTGGGTGTAGGTTTATTGCCCTATGTTGACTATCTATAGTGTACCTTATTTCTCTGTCATGAAGGCTGGAAGAGTATTCTATCTCCAGATGAACTCCGTGTTCTGAAAGACTTTTTTTGATTTCAGTTAAACGATTTTGTTGAGACTGAATGCTATTCTGTGTAGAAAAGTATACAAATTGATCAATTGAATGGTAAATTTCCAGCCAGCAGAAGTAACTGTAATAATTAAATTATAATGTTCAAATGTCAAATTAAGAGTTATTTCGGGAGCTCCACTGAAATGAACGAAATAGTAAAGTGATATTTTGAGGTCTGTATTTAATAGCCTATTCAAAGAGAAGCTATTCCTTAGAAATGTTGATATCATATTCTTAAAAGGGGAACAAAAGCAAAGACGATTTCTTGAGCAGTACCAGCACTTTCATCACATGGTTTCTGTCAACACTGCTTGCCATTGACATTACATTGCAATGAAAGCCTTATAAAGTTGTTAAACGAAGGTTTTTAAGAAAATATAGATGTAGATGTGACTTCAACTAAGTTTTTCTTAAAGACCCATTATTCTTTGAATAACACCTATGTAAGTTTTAGTTGGGATTCAACTTCTGTTCGTACATGGTCAAGTTATGCCTATCTGTACCATGTATTAGAAGGTAGAAGTCAAACAAGCTTCAGCTGTTAATTACTTTAGCACATGTGGAATACTATTTACTCGGGGGGGGGGGGGGGGGGGACTCTATCTTTGGAGACAACAGTCACACATGCTGGGCTGCACAAGAAACCCTCTTTGGAAACACACTATAACATTCATATGGTGATATGTGTTTAAGTTGTCTGTTGTCTGATAGAAATAAGTAAATTTAGAATCCAAGAATCCGTTCTAGCAAGATTCTCGCAAATAAAGCAGGGTCAGAAGTTTGTCACTGTTTGCTAGATTCTTGCAAAGGATTTTGCGACAATCTGTGGATTCATCTCCATTCAAATAGTGTGAAAGACAGATTATCTACAAGAATCAACTTGGATTCTCGCAACTTTACCGGTGAGAATCTTTGCGAGAATGGATTCTCAGATTCTCCTCAAATTTCTGACCCTGTAAAGTTGCAAGAATACAAGTTTATTTTCGAAAGATTAACGTTATAACACACAGAACAGAAGACAATCCGCACACTCTCATACAAGTTGATCTTCATTACCTGTGATGAACTTCTGACTAACCTTGCTGATGACATCAAATTGCAACCCTACAAAAAGCGCTTTGAGATATATATGCTAAATAGTTGAATTAAGAAAGAAAAAACTCTCTCTGCCCTACCCTCCCTCTCAGTGGTGGCACTACAGGAGGGCAAGGGGGAAGGGGGGGGGGGGCATTTGCCTCCCCCAAATATTTTTTGCATCCCACTTTGCCCCCAATTTTGTTCTTCAATTTAGTTAAAATTAGAAAAAAATAGACAATTTTAGCATAAAAATGCATTGCTGTGCGCACATTTTCTTACTTAATTAGGTTAAATTAGACTAAATGTTGACAATTTTAGCATAAAACAACGTGCATTTTCATACCAAATTAGTTAGTATTAGACAAAATTTGACAATTTAAGCGTAAAATGGCACAAAAAATGTGCGCATTGCGCTCATCATCTTTTTTCATGCCCCCTAAAAATTATTCTTTCCCCCCTTTTTCCCCCAAAAATTATAAGCCTGGTGCCGCCAATACTCCCTCTTGCACAACATTTAAATTTATTCTTGGTGTATAGCTACAGAGTTTAAGAATACAGAGGTCACTTTTAAGAGAGGATTTAATTCCACTTTTGGGTAGATTCAGAGGGTACTACTAAAAATTTGACATTTTTGTGCTACATAATTTTATTGTTGGACTTTTCGCACTCGAAGCAGCTATCGCAAAAAATATTAACGAATGAATGTATATCTTTTGTGTATAGTCCTACATGATGAAGCGACAAATCACTAATTTAAAAACATGCAAAAAGTTTTAAATTGACAAAGCGACCAAAAATGACCACTTTAACAGTACAGTAAGATTTCCTGGTCAGTGTGTAAAGGCTTAACTGGGCACAAGTAATCAATTTGTCTGCATGGTGAAAGTTGTCAGAGGGAAAGGCTGGTCAATATTTAGGGGTGGGGGCTAATATCAAATGTACACAATGATATTGCAAGACAGGATTGGTTTTTTATTATGGTTAATACGATAAATTCTCACCTCATCTACCCCGGTTGTTAAAAATATTCTCTTTACCCGGCAATTCGATGATGCTACCAAGAGTTCACAAAATCTAAGGAAATTGTATATCTGATGGCCCTGTCGTATGTATGGATCCTCAACGTGGACTTCTGTAAGCATTTCATCAAAGAATTGGACAAAAATCTTCTCGTAGCCGTGACCAGTGGAGTTGTTAGCGATGTGCATTTGTTCATGGTATTTACCAGCTGAAATAAATAATAAATTCTACGTCGATATGTAATTTATGACTTTTGCCCTTTAATCTCCGGCTTTAAAAATGTGTTTGGTTGTCCTACACCGCCTGCCCCTAATTCTTAGAATTGGAAAGAAAAAATACCCACAGTTTCAAGATTCTTTTTTAAAAATTGGCATTCTAATTTTTTTAAACATTTATGAACCAACACGAGTAAATGTGGCACAACGAGGGAAATATGAATATTGAGTTATTGATACCATGATAATATATATAATTCAAGGAAAATTTTGGTACCAAAGTCAATGTCATATCACATTCCTAAACAAAGTTATGTATGATTGAAAATCACTTTGATGCAAAACATCAAATACAAATTGTCAAGTTATTGACATAATATGTATAATTTAAGGGATATTTTGGTACCAAAGTCAATGTCATATCACATTCCTAAACAAAGTTATGTATGATTGAAAATCACTTTGATGCAAAACATCCAATACAAATTGTCAAGTTATTGACATAATATGTATAATTTAAGGGATATTTTGGTACCAAAGTCAATGTCATATCACATTCCTAAACAAAGTTATGTATGATTGAAAATTACTTTGATGCAAAACATCCAATACAAATTGTCAAGTTATTGACATAATATGTATAATTTAAGGGATATTTTGGTACCAAAGTCAATGTCATATCACATACCTAAACAAAGTTATGTATGATTGAAAATCACTTTGATGCAAAACATCAAATACAAATTGTTAAGTTATTGACATAATATGTATAATTTAAGGGATATTTTGGTACCAAAGTCAATGTCATATCACATTCCTAAACAAAGTTATGTATGATTGAAAATCACTTTGATGCAAAACATCAAATACAAATTGTCAAGTTATTGACATAATATGTATAATTTAAGGGATATTTTGGTACCAAAGTCAATGTCATATCACATTCCTAAACAAAGTTATGGATGAATGAAAATTACTTTGTTGCTAAACATCAAATACAAATTGTCAAGTTATGGACATAATATGTATAATTTAAGGGACATTTTGGTACCAAAGTCAATGTCATATCACATTCCTAAACAAAGTTATGTATGATTGAAAATCACTTTGATGCAAAACATCAAATACAAATTGTCAAGTTATGGACATAATACATGTATAATTTAAGGGACCTTTTGGTACCAAAGTCAATGTCATATCACATTCCTAACCAAAGTTATGGATGATTGAAAATTACTTTGTTGCTAAACATCAAATACAAATTGTCAAGTTATTGACATAATAATATGTATAATTTAAGGGACATTTTGGTACCAAAGTCAATGTCATATCACATTCCTAAACACAGTTATGTATGATTGAAAATCACTTTGATGAAAAACATCAAATACAAATTGTCAAGTTATGGACATAATACATGTATAATTTAAGGGACCTTTTGGTACCAAAGTCAATGTCATATCACATTCCTAACCAAAGTTATGGATGATTGAAAATTACTTTGTTGCTAAACATCAAATACAAATTGTCAAGTTATTGACATAATATGTATAATTTAAGGGATATTTTGGTACCAAAGTCAATGTCATATCACATTCCTAAACAAAGTTATGGATGATTGAAAATCACTTTGATGCAAAACATCAAATACAAATTGTCAAGTTATGGACATAATACATGTATAATTTAAGGGACCTTTTGGTACCAAAGTCAATGTCATATCACATTCCTAACCAAAGTTATGGATGATTGAAAATTACTTTGTTGCTAAACATCAAGTACAAATTGTCAAGTTATTGACATAATACGTATAATTTAAGGGATATTTTGGTACCAAAGTCAATGTCATATCACATTCCTAAACAAAGTTATGTATGATTGAAAATCACTTTGATGCAAAACATCAAATACAAATTGTCAAGTTATGGACATAATACATGTATAATTTAAGGGACCTTTTGGTACCAAAGTCAATGTCATATCACATTCCTAACCAAAGTTATGGATGATTGAAAATTACTTTGTTGCTAAACATCAAATACAAATTGTCAAGTTATTGACATAATATGTATAATTTAAGGGATATTTTGGTACCAAAGTCAATGTCATATCACATTCCTAAACAAAGTTATGTATGATTGAAAATCACTTTGATGCAAAACATCAAATACAAATTGTCAAGTTATGGACATAATACATGTATAATTTAAGGGACCTTTTGGTACCAAAGTCAATGTCATATCACATTCCTAACCAAAGTTATGGATGATTGAAAATTACTTTGTTGCTAAACATCAAATACAAATTGTCAAGTTATTGACATAATATGTATAATTTAAGGGATATTTTGGTACCAAAGTCAATGTCATATCACATTCCTAAACAAAGTTATGTATGATTGAAAATCACTTTGATGCAAAACATCAAATACAAATTGTCAAGTTATGGACATAATACATGTATAATTTAAGGGACCTTTTGGTACCAAAGTCAATGTCATATCACATTCCTAACCAAAGTTATGGATGATTGAAAATTACTTTGTTGCTAAACATCAAATACAAATTGTCAAGTTATTGACATAATAATATGTATAATTTAAGGGACATTTTGGTACCAAAGTCAATGTCATATCACATTCCTAAACACAGTTATGTATGATTGAAAATCACTTTGATGAAAAACATCAAATACAAATTGTCAAGTTATGGACATAATACATGTATAATTTAAGGGACCTTTTGGTACCAAAGTCAATGTCATATCACATTCCTAACCAAAGTTATGGATGATTGAAAATTACTTTGTTGCTAAACATCAAATACAAATTGTCAAGTTATTGACATAATATGTATAATTTAAGGGATATTTTGGTACCAAAGTCAATGTCATATCACATTCCTAAACAAAGTTATGGATGATTGAAAATCACTTTGATGCAAAACATCAAATACAAATTGTCAAGTTATGGACATAATACATGTATAATTTAAGGGACCTTTTGGTACCAAAGTCAATGTCATATCACATTCCTAACCAAAGTTATGGATGATTGAAAATTACTTTGTTGCTAAACATCAAGTACAAATTGTCAAGTTATTGACATAATATGTATAATTTAAGGGATATTTTGGTACCAAAGTCAATGTCATATCACATTCCTAAACAAAGTTATGTATGATTGAAAATCACTTTGATGCAAAACATCAAATACAAATTGTCAAGTTATGGACATAATACATGTATAATTTAAGGGACCTTTTGGTACCAAAGTCAATGTCATATCACATTCCTAACCAAAGTTATGGATGATTGAAAATTACTTTGTTGCTAAACATCAAATACAAATTGTCAAGTTATTGACATAATATGTATAATTTAAGGGATATTTTGGTACCAAAGTCAATGTCATATCACATTCCTAAACAAAGTTATGTATGATTGAAAATCACTTTGATGCAAAACATCAAATACAAATTGTCAAGTTATGGACATAATACATGTATAATTTAAGGGACCTTTTGGTACCAAAGTCAATGTCATATCACATTCCTAACCAAAGTTATGGATGATTGAAAATTACTTTGTTGCTAAACATCAAATACAAATTGTCAAGTTATTGACATAATAATATGTATAATTTAAGGGACATTTTGGTACCAAAGTCAATGTCATATCACATTCCTAAACACAGTTATGTATGATTGAAAATCACTTTGATGCAAAACATCAAATACAAATTGTCAAGTTATGGACATAATACATGTATAATTTAAGGGACCTTTTGGTACCAAAGTCAATGTCATATCACATTCCTAACCAAAGTTATGGATGATTGAAAATTACTTTGTTGCTAAACATCAAATACAAATTGTCAAGTTATTGACATAATATGTATAATTTAAGGGATATTTTGGTACCAAAGTCAATGTCATATCACATTCCTAAACAAAGTTATGTATGATTGAAAATCACTTTGATGCAAAACATCAAATACAAATTGTCAAGTTATGGACATAATACATGTATAATTTAAGGGACCTTTTGGTACCAAAGTCAATGTCATATCACATTCCTAACCAAAGTTATGGATGATTGAAAATTACTTTGTTGCTAAACATCAAGTACAAATTGTCAAGTTATTGACATAATATGTATAATTTAAGGGATATTTTGGTACCAAAGTCAATGTCATATCACATTCCTAAACAAAGTTATGTATGATTGAAAATCACTTTGATGCAAAACATCAAATACAAATTGTCAAGTTATGGACATAATACATGTATAATTTAAGGGACCTTTTGGTACCAAAGTCAATGTCATATCACATTCCTAACCAAAGTTATGGATGATTGAAAATTACTTTGTTGCTAAACATCAAATACAAATTGTCAAGTTATTGACATAATAATATGTATAATTTAAGGGACATTTTGGTACCAAAGTCAATGTCATATCACATTCCTAAACACAGTTATGTATGATTGAAAATCACTTTGATGAAAAACATCAAATACAAATTGTCAAGTTATGGACATAATACATGTATAATTTAAGGGACCTTTTGGTACCAAAGTCAATGTCATATCACATTCCTAACCAAAGTTATGGATGATTGAAAATTACTTTGTTGCTAAACATCAAATACAAATTGTCAAGTTATTGACATAATATGTATAATTTAAGGGATATTTTGGTACCAAAGTCAATGTCATATCACATTCCTAAACAAAGTTATGGATGATTGAAAATCACTTTGATGCAAAACATCAAATACAAATTGTCAAGTTATGGACATAATACATGTATAATTTAAGGGACCTTTTGGTACCAAAGTCAATGTCATATCACATTCCTAACCAAAGTTATGGATGATTGAAAATTACTTTGTTGCTAAACATCAAGTACAAATTGTCAAGTTATTGACATAATATGTATAATTTAAGGGATATTTTGGTACCAAAGTCAATGTCATATCACATTCCTAAACAAAGTTATGTATGATTGAAAATCACTTTGATGCAAAACATCAAATACAAATTGTCAAGTTATGGACATAATACATGTATAATTTAAGGGACCTTTTGGTACCAAAGTCAATGTCATATCACATTCCTAACCAAAGTTATGGATGATTGAAAATTACTTTGTTGCTAAACATCAAATACAAATTGTCAAGTTATTGACATAATATGTATAATTTAAGGGATATTTTGGTACCAAAGTCAATGTCATATCACATTCCTAAACAAAGTTATGTATGATTGAAAATCACTTTGATGCAAAACATCAAATACAAATTGTCAAGTTATGGACATAATACATGTATAATTTAAGGGACCTTTTGGTACCAAAGTCAATGTCATATCACATTCCTAACCAAAGTTATGGATGATTGAAAATTACTTTGTTGCTAAACATCAAATACAAATTGTCAAGTTATTGACATAATAATATGTATAATTTAAGGGACATTTTGGTACCAAAGTCAATGTCATATCACATTCCTAAACACAGTTATGTATGATTGAAAATCACTTTGATGCAAAACATCAAATACAAATTGTCAAGTTATGGACATAATACATGTATAATTTAAGGGACCTTTTGGTACCAAAGTCAATGTCATATCACATTCCTAACCAAAGTTATGGATGATTGAAAATTACTTTGTTGCTAAACATCAAATACAAATTGTCAAGTTATTGACATAATATGTATAATTTAAGGGATATTTTGGTACCAAAGTCAATGTCATATCACATTCCTAAACAAAGTTATGTATGATTGAAAATCACTTTGATGCAAAACATCAAATACAAATTGTCAAGTTATGGACATAATACATGTATAATTTAAGGGACCTTTTGGTACCAAAGTCAATGTCATATCACATTCCTAACCAAAGTTATGGATGATTGAAAATTACTTTGTTGCTAAACATCAAGTACAAATTGTCAAGTTATTGACATAATATGTATAATTTAAGGGATATTTTGGTACCAAAGTCAATGTCATATCACATTCCTAAACAAAGTTATGTATGATTGAAAATCACTTTGATGCAAAACATCAAATACAAATTGTCAAGTTATGGACATAATACATGTATAATTTAAGGGACCTTTTGGTACCAAAGTCAATGTCATATCACATTCCTAACCAAAGTTATGGATGATTGAAAATTACTTTGTTGCTAAACATCAAGTACAAATTGTCAAGTTATTGACATAATATGTATAATTTAAGGGATATTTTGGTACCAAAGTCAATGTCATATCACATTCCTAAACAAAGTTATGTATGATTGAAAATCACTTTGATGCAAAACATCAAATACAAATTGTCAAGTTATGGACATAATACATGTATAATTTAAGGGACCTTTTGGTACCAAAGTCAATGTCATATTACATTCCTAACCAAAGTTATGGATGGTTGAAAATCACTTTGTCGCAAAACATCAAATACAAATTGTCAAGTTATGGACATAATACATGTATAATTTAAGGGATATTTTGGTACCAAAGTCAATGTCATATCACATTCCTAAACAAAGTTATGTATGATTGAAAATCACTTTGATGCAAAACATCAAATACAAATTGTCAAGTTATGGACATAATACATGTATAATTTAAGGGACCTTTTGGTACCAAAGTCAATGTCATATTACATTCCTAACCAAAGTTATGGATGGTTGAAAATCACTTTGTCGCAAAACATCAAATACAAATTGTCAAGTTATGGACATAATACATGTATAATTTAAGGGACATTTTGGTACCAAAGTCAATGTCATATTATATACATTCCTAACCAAAGTTATGGATGGTTGAAAGTTTTGGTTTTATTAACAAATCAATGGTCTAAATGAAATCAGTGAAATACCTCAAATTGAAGTTGAACTCTTTTAAATTCTTGAAAATTAAAATTTTCAAGAATTTTAGTACTTGGTTGGGTAAAAGATGTATCAAAGATCAGAAATAAGACTTTTTATGATTTTGACTAATTATGAACATGTCCCACCTTTGTGCTCTTAAATCAAATTAACTATTGCCGCATTGTGCCTCATTTACTCATTGGGTCACATTTATTACATGAAAAAGTTCTACAATATGCTTGAATATTTATTTTTAGACTTATTTGGTTAGTTATTACCTAAAAAAACCTATCATTTGACAACTCACAGTGAATAAATTTATTATAAATAACTTTTTTCGTCTGCTCATTCTTCCCATGGAGGACAACCAAACAATCTATTTATAGGCCCGATTGTCATCCTGCTATTTGTTTCATTGTAATTTGAAGACTGTACCAAATAACCAGTTCCAAATTGGATACCTAGGAGACGAAAATAAGAACCTTGTTCGAGGAGTGGGTAGTCTTAAACAATAGATTGTTGTTGGTGATGTTTTTATTGGGGGTTTTTGGGTTGTTTTTGTATGTGTGGGGGTTTTTTTTTTGGGGGGGGGGGGGGTTAGGGGTCAATGTTTTGAAAAGAAGAAAACAAATTCATTTAAGGCTATGTTAAAAAAATCTTTTGTCTCAAAGCGCTTCAGTTTTTCAAAACCTAATGCGGAATGCGGGTTTTTTAAAGTTTTTTTAAAAATAAAATTATAAATATAAAATATTGAAATCTTTGTTAAAGTGACCTTTTGTATTTAAAATGATTTGATCAATGAAAATCTGAAAAATCGGTGAAACTTTGGGATTTGTTAACGCGCACCAATTAACTAATGCGCGCGGGAGCTTTGAGACAAATGATTTTTTTAATATAGCCTAAAAACAATTAACTTGCATCTGAGTTGTATTGGAGAAGGAACACACTTTTGGCATGACCCTTGTGCATAGAATTTATTATGAGCTTAACTGTGAGTACATGTATAGAGCAGCTGTCACCAAACCTTATTATATCTGGTTAGTTTGATTCAGTTTGATTTAGTTAGCTAAAAATAATAATAAATTATAAATTATCATATTTCATATCAGAAGATAGCTTACATCAGATTTGCTGATTTCAAAATGTTCAAAAAATGTCAAAATAAAATAAGGGAGGTTTTTTGTCATGCGTTTTTGGCATCTTATGAAGATAGCTCATATCAGATTGCAATGTTATTGCTATCTTATGAAGATAGTTGATATCATTTTGCAATACTATGTTATTGGATGATGATAGCTCACATCCGATTGCAATAATATCACTATATTGAGAAGATACTCCTCACTCCTTTGATTGCAATGATTGATACTGCTATCTTATGAAGATAGCTCATATAGATATTGAGATGCTATTTCTATGCTATGAAATGAGCTTATACTAAATTGCTTTGCTATACCTATGTTATGAATATAGCTCATATCAGATTGCAATGATATTGCTATCTACTGAAGATGTATTGCTATCTACTGGAGAATTATTTTATTAGGGTTGTCATACTATTGCTATTTTATGAAGATAGCTCATATCAGATTGTTATTATATTGCTGAAGGTATCTCATTTTTTTAGGATTACCATAATACTGCTATTTTACAAAGATAGCTTTATATCAGATTGTTATGATATTGCTATGTACTGAAGAAAACTCATAATATAAGATTACCATAATTTTGCTGTCTTATGAAGATAGCTCATACAGAAGTTGTGATTATATTGCTATATCATGAATATAGCTCATGAATATCAGATGCAGTAATATTGTTATCATGGGAAAAAAAACATTACAGATTGTGATAATATTTCATGTACTGTTAAAGCTCAATATTTTCGCGATAAGATATTTTCACGAAAATGGTCATAACAGGCATTTCGCGATTTTTTATTTTCGCTATTTTCAACATTTGTGAACAAAAGTCAATGGAAGTCAATAATTTTCGCGAGTTTATATTTTCGCGGATGAGGATTGATTCGCGAAATTTGCAAAAATAAAAACCTCACGAAAATTTCTACTTTTACAGTAATTGATACAGCCACAGAGGACTGGCATACCATGGAATCGTTCCCATCAACCCTATAAGTGTAATTTTAAATGGGCACTCTGTTTATCACACATTGTTTTGTTAATAACACATTGATAACTTACCGAACGGTATCATAATTGCACTAGCACACTGCCCCATAATGAAAGGTTATTGTGGTTAAATAATCCTGCTACGTTAGATAGAAATCATATGTATATCCATCCCAATGTGTTTTACCATGCAACCTGTGCCATAGGTCTATAAGTGGATAAACCATAATAGGTGTAGGAGTCGTGTTTAATTATCATGCCAATAACACCCACAGCTTTTTTTGACCAAAAACTTATGTACATGTCCATATTGCCGTGTGCATAAACAAGGGTCATTCAAAAAGTTCTACCTCTTGTATCACAAGCCAGGCTGCAGGCGTAGTGTAGGATAAATAAACAAGTTTGTTTCCAGTAGCAAGCTTGAAAAGTCAAATGCAAAATGCGGTTCTTTTTTTTCGTTTCTTTTTTGCACAAATTCATAGTCGAGATTCACTTGAAATAGTTTTATTTAGTCACATATGTGCATTTTTGTTGCTCTATACTCGCTAAAATGTGATTTTCGCCACAAATTTTCACTTTCGTGTTTGCTGTATGTGGCCAATCACCATTATGAAACATGTTGGACACAACTTCAACAAAAAGATGGCACCTTAATAATAATTGTTTCCTTTTTTTCTAAAAATAAAAAATAAATGCACAAGAATCAAGCGTCTCAATCAAATGCGTGGAAACAAACTTGGTGGGGTTTTTTTGGCCTTAAAGGGACATTAAGTGGTGTTGACATTTTTTATTTATTTTTTATTTACTTGAACATTAAAAATTGCCATTATTGTTGTTTCTACTAACAAAAATACAGCAAAACTTGATTAAAACAATACCATCGCTATTTATTGAAAACGCCCTCAATGCAAATATGGTTCGCGATATTTATCACACGTGCTGCAGGGGGATACTGTCTGACGTAATATGCTGATCTAGCAGAGATCAGCATTTTTTAATCGACGTTATGTTGTACAAAGAGGGCTGATTTTTCTTAATCCTTATAGGTGTAAGTTCATACATGTGTAAAAATATACAAATCCCAGTCTTTATCATATATTTTTGTAATTGAGGGCGCTGCCTCCACCACATCTCTTAATGCCCCTTTAACTCCTCTCTGTGTTGCTCGATCAGATTTTAAAATATGGGGAAGTCTGGTCCATACAACAGGGGTTTTCCCTTGGCATCTTAATCAATTCTTTCTTCAATTTCCCATTACACAAATTATGTCTTTTATTTTATTAAGTACAGGGTGTCCCAAAAGTGTTGATACCTTTTTAAATACTGCTATTATCTGTGTTGCCAGAGTACAGAAGAAAACTGTCCCAACTGAAAAACTGCACTTTCATAATTGCCCATAATAATGCGCTCTGTTATAAATGAAAGGGGAAATAGAGGGAGTGTTGAGTAAGGTTTTTCCATTGTTTTGTTTTTTTAAATTAAATTTCAGATTAAAATTATCCTTATTATGTGATTTTTAAAACACATTAAAGGCATATTATGCAATCTTTTCCAGGGGTGCCCTATAGTCTTGATTTCTTTTTTTGAAAGTAGATTTTCTTGCAGATTTATATTTCTGATCATAAATCATGAATATATTATGAGTTACAGAGCGATGCAATTCTTTATTACTCCAAAACATGGTTTTTAGAGTGAAAATAGAGTGAATATAACTGTCCGCTAGCGGACAATCTTTTTTCAACCCTTAAAAACCATTATTTTGAAGTAATTAGGAATCGTATCGCTCTGTAACTCATATATCTATTTATGATTTATGATCAGAAATGTAAACCTGCAAGAAAATCTACTTTCTAAAAAAAATCATGAATAGAGGGCTCCCCCTGGAAGAGATCGCATAATAAGCCTTTAACAATTTATATCATTTAAAATAGACCCAAGGTAGACACCGTATAGCAAAGTCTTTTCTTTTGGCCTGCACATCACATGTTTACAGTTACGCACTCTTTGCACAATTTATGCTATTGTGAGTTTTGTGGTGACCAACCTTTCAACTTTTTTTTCTATCCAAATATGTTGTTTTATACTGCAAATTATTTTACCGGAGTTATAAAGCTTTAAAATAGGTACTGAAACTGTTGGGACACCCTGACACCCAGTACATTCAAGTCAAGTCAGATTGTTGGTTGCTTCAAATTATGCAAATTTATGGTAAGTCATGGCATTGCATTATTTGTTTATTGGGTTACGCCAATATAATGTGAATCATCACCATCATACCTTCTTTTTCATTTTCTACAAGATTCTTAAGTTTCTCCGCTCTGTCCATATATTCACTAATGCGTTGTCTAAAAGCAAGTCTCTTAGTTTCATCAGTTGAACCTATAAAATAAATAAATATTAAATACACAGATAAAAAATGAATTTAAAATAATAAAAAAATATCAGTCAATAAATAAGTAAATAATAACTAACTTTTATAAATTAATAACTCAAGATCACAAAAATATCAGTCAATAAATAAGTAAATAATAACTAACTTTTATAAATTAATAACTCAAGGTCACACACACAGTGGCATAGCCAAAGGAGGGGGCGAGTAGGGTGGACCCTAGACTGGGTCCTCGCATCCGTCTATATGGCTGCCATCTTTAAAACTGGCGGACAAAAAAAGAGGGACTGGGAAAATAGTACGTCCAAAAAGTGTGCGGTTTACTCGTGGAATTCCACAAGTATTTAGCTAGCATATGAATACCGCGCATGCAGGGGCGGACTGGGACCTGAAAGCGGCCGTGGCAAAATAATTAAAGCGGCCCAGGCGCGTACCGCGGCATGTGAGCCAGGGGGCAGAAGTATGTCGTCCCGGTAGTAAATTTTCGTAAAAGGTTGCCCCAAATTTTTTCCCAGTCAGTCACCTCGTGAATTTCACGTAAGTGGGGGGGGGGGGGGGGGGGGGGGGGGTAGGGACAAAAAAAATCGCACGGTCGCAAAATTTCGCACGGTCGCAAAATTTCGCACAGTCAAAATTTTCGCACGGTCACAACATTTCGCACGGTCACAAAATTTTGCACGGTCACAAAATATCGCACAGTCAAAAAATTTTGCACGGTCACAAAATTTCGCGTAACCGGCCCTGAGAGGCCCAACCGGCCCTGAGAGGCCCAACCGGCCCTGAGAGGCCCAGAAACAAGCGGCCCATGTGGCGATCGCCAAAACGCCACAGTGGCCAGTCCGCCCCTGCGCGCATGCGCATTTGTACATAGCAATAACAGAAATACCACCCCATTTGTCCAATTCAAAGGCAGTGCATCGAACAATCGTAACGCTGCGCCACAGGGAGGCAAATTGTGCGCCCTATCGCGTCACACGGTTTAAAAGGCCGAGTGAAACTACCGGCGCACTGTGGCATGATGGTACGTGAATAAGCTCATGTATATTCATCAGTTCATCAGCGCACACTTATGGAACCATATTTTTTCCAATCTTCACAAATGAGTACCCTCGCGGGGGCTTTGTGTAAAATATGGAAGACATGAGGATCGAGTATAGGACGGCCAGTCCCTCAAATTATTCAGCCGTTTACACTGAAGGTCGTCAGTCCATCCAGTGGCGTAGCCAGGGGGCAGAGGGGCCAATGCCCCCCTAAAATTACCCCAACGTATGACGTCAGTACATTCATGATTTTGACCAATGGATTTTTTTTTTGGTCGGTTTTGAAGACAAAAAAACATTTGGGCACCCTTTTACTTTTGTTTTGTTGGTACATCATGCCTTTCGTCAGTACAAATATGTCTTCCCCCCCCCCTTCCCCTGTTTCAAAAAGCTAGGGAAGGGGAAGGTGGGGCCATCTCAAGGTCACACATACGGTGGCGTAGCAAAGAGGAGAGGGCGGTAAGCTACCGGTCACTCTAAAATCATTACATTGTTGGTACACTGAAGACCGTCGGTACATCAGGGCCATAAGAAAATGAGAAGGGAGAGAAGGGAGGGAGGGGAGGGAGAGTGGGAAGGGAAAAATGTTTGAATTTTAACAAATTGTATAAGGAAAATATAAAGCATTGAAACTGCTTAGAAATTACCTTAGAGAGCATCTAAATTCAAAATGTTCTTGGGACCCCGAAAGTAATGTCACATTAGATACCCACACGGCCACACACCATGGGACTGGACAGGGGAAACCACCTCTTGATACCAACCTGTGTGCAGCTTAATTCACACAGTTATTAAGGCAAAATAAAATAAAATAAAAATATGATGTTTGGTAGCCTAAATGGCTTAGAAATGCCCTCAGATAGCATCTATTTTTTTTTCTTAGGGACCGCTCTTTAGGCACCAGAACCCTACCCTGTATATATATCGTTGGTACATCATTTCTTTTTTTGATTTTATTCGGTATCTCCACATATAACAATGACACTGATAAATGATTTTTACACCAAATGCACCTACCACACTCTTCTTTTTTTTTACCCTTTTTTAGTGCGTACCAAACATAAATCATATAAACGAGCCAAATACTGCTGTCCCACCCCTCTGGATTGTGTAAAACCCAATGACCTATCCTTACCTTTACATGAATCCATAAGTAACTGTAATCCTTCCTGGTAACACACCAAGGACTCTGTGTATCTACGCTTGTTATCCATCTCCACAGCCCTTTTCAGAATACTGATGGCTGAGGCCTCAACTCCGCTTGCAGCAGTGGTAGCCATTGTCTAGCTAAAATAAATACAATATATTGAATCTATAATCATTTACTTGGTAGGCCAATTTCAATATTAGTATCGGACCAAGATCCCTAACCTAGGGCAATGCATACTATACAATCCCGGGATCACCTAGACCCCTACTCTTTACAAATGGGTCTGTGACCTTTTAACATGCTCCGGTATTGCTCTTCTGATACCCTGGACGCGAATTTATTAACCGTACTCACTCACTGTAAAAATGTATTGCTGTACAATGTACATGTGCTATGCACTTTACTCCGTCAGGTATCAAATGTTGTTTACGAAACTTTACGGTAATAAAGATCGCACCCTGGACAATTGCCACCGGGCTAGCTTTTTCTATTTAATATCATTATACATGTATAGTGTAGTGTTAGTGTTATTATTTTTTATAATTTCATTTATTTTTTCAATTATTTTATGGACATGGGTTTTTAAACCTATATATACACAATGTCAGTGAAAAAAAAAATAGTCCATTTCACTTCATCAAGACAGTGACATCATTGTGTCATACACTGATTGCAATACATAAATGTGTGTGCATATTCGTGACCCTCAGGTCTGGATTTTTTTTTTTTTTTAACTATCCAACTTCCTAAGTTCATGTTGTCCAATATAAGGGCATAACATGTTTGTTCCTGTATTATCATGTATAATAGAGCGTGTTTCTACAGAGAGTCATTAGCCGGTTGATCATGGGTGGTAGACGTCTAACAGCTCTGTAGAAACAGGTCCTGACGCCGTTAGCCGGCTAATCTACCACGGGCAAATTATCCTAGAAAATCAAGGATAGCGGTGGTAGGTTAGCCTGCTAATTGCCCGCCAGAGCTCTGTAGAAACAGACCGCCGCCCGATTAGCCGTCTAACCGGAAATTGCTTTGTTTGTTTATTGCCAAGATGTTTGTTTGTTGTGTTGTTATATAATTAATCCGTGTCATTTCGAAATCAGCCGTTCCTCTATGCACACACCCCCCACAAAGTGATTAGTCGGCTTTTACGTCGTCTGTAGAAACAGCCCAGTACTTCTACCACCGCCTTTTTAGCAGGCTAAGTTACCACCGGCAAAAGGCGGAGGCTCTGTAGAAACACACTCATAGTGTATGCCTCAAAGTCAAAATAAACTCATTTTATAGGATCATGGCGGCCTTCAAGAGTTTATTTTCAAAGGTTACAAATTCATTCATAGTTTGGCCACACAGTGTCATACAGAACTTTGCCATCTATACTGCAAACGCCAAAAACAGTGGCTAAAAATATTGTATACACATTGATTTTCAACATTATGTGCGACGATGTGCGACTTCATGATAATTAACGAAAAACTAATTACATTTTAATTAGGCTACTTTTGTTGCATCGTGGCCAAAAAAACATGTGCTACCCGCCTGGAAAAATGTCAGCTATCAATGTATTGGGCTACATTTTGCTGTGGGCTGTGGCCTAGACGGCACTTACGTTGGGATTTGGGAGACCTCTTAGTTAAGAGATCCTTCATGGAGGGAGCCCTCACATTTTTCAGAAGTTGGGTTTTTCACATGTACGTAATGCTTATATAATAAAGGAGTCAAAAAAGTAAGCCCCCCCTAATATTTGATCACGTTTGTTTGCATAACTCTACACACAATAAGACGTTTTGAGGGATTGAAACACTTATGAAAAGCAAAAACACTGGGCTTACCCATAGAAAGTTTCTCCATTTCAATATCATTATTACTTTTCCCAAAATAGTCACATTTCACACAAAAATATGTTTTAAAAAAAAGTGGCACTTTTCAAGATTCTATACGAGTTTGTGTGAATAAAAATCCACACACAATTAGGCGTTTTGAGAGATCAAAACATTTGCGAAAAGGGTAAACCCTTGGCTACCTACACAAAGTTTCCCCTTTTCAATACCATGTTTACTTTTCCCAAAACAGTCACATTTCCCCAATGTTTTCCGAAAAGTGGCACTTTTCAACGACACAGGGAAGTTATTGACGTGAATGGTGGACACTATATTGGCTAGCCGTGCATATAATAAAGGGGCACTACACTAAATCCTTGCGCGTTTGGTGTATGGTTCGGAGAAATAGTTCCTATATCAATTTGATCATCGCCCCAGGGGAAGCAAATAGAAGTAAATCTTGCTTATTTTTTTATGAAAAAGATAGAATAGAACCTCAGCATTGCTAATGTGGTCAAAAATCGTCGGAATCGAATACGCACGGAAGCCTAGGCTGCGGAAGGATATCGTTGCCGGAATTGGTGAGGAAGCGAAAATATCGGTTTAAAATGGTGAGGGCGCTGTTTAGGTGCCCGTAGCGAAAAAGTTGATCTACTGTAGATGGGTCAAGAAAAATCATGTTTAAAATAAAATTCAACACATATCTAATATACATTCATGTGAAATACAAACTTCCATCATTGTTACGTGGGGTAAAAATACGGTCTTGAAAAAGGGCCGAAACGCGTGTATTTCAATGGGGGAGTTATTTAGTGGTGTGCCCCCTAAAATCATTTTATTCTTAATTTCAAGTAAGGACCAGCTATAGAAAGAAAAAGACTTTAAATATTTTAATTCAAAATAGCCAAGTGTTTTAGCTTTTCATAAGTGTTTCAATCTCTCAAAACAACTTCTTGTGTGTAGGGCCTAGAGTTATGCAAACAAATGTGATCAGGGGGGGGGGGGACTTACTTTTATTGACCCATTTATATACTAACTACTTGTACCACCTAAAATTATAGCGCTTTTAAGCGCAAATTACACATGAAATACTGCAAATTAAAATTTGCAGTATTTCATGTGTAATTTGTGGATTTGATAGCGTTTTGAATTCCTATGTACATCACATTGAAATTAGCCAAATTCAGTTAAAAGGCCACAGATGGCTTCTTACATGTACTTATTTGTTTCATGTTTATTCAAAATAACCTTGAAGACCACACACGACTTGTTGCGTGATGCATGTCATGACCTCCCTGAATCAATTGGTGGTGATTTTTAATCAAAATACAAACAAACAAAAACCCACTAACATACCTTCGGAAATACTGAGAACATGTCATTATTTTTCATTTTTACTGAATTTGTTTGAAGAAATATTACACGAGACGGTTTCTTTGTATATCACCTATCTAAACATAGTAAAAATGTTGAATTTCATTATTTGAGAAATCTCTCTATGCCCCTTTAACAACCCTGTGACGCAATAGAGAATTACGAGGGACAGACATGGGTTGAATGGGGCCAAACAACCGCCGCTATTCAAAAGCAAGTGAAATGTCATGGCCTTTGTTGGTTTGGTTGAATAGAAGCGATTGACAATATTGATAACTCCTTGCCCAAACACAAACACAAATCTGTACTTTTATAGTTGACCTAATAATAATAATTTGGTGTAACAATTCATCTAATTTGGTTTTGTCAATCCTGAGATACATGTATGATCAATTAACTAAAGCTACCTAAAATCGGTGTTGTGCAGGGCTGTGCCACTTTTACAGAAAAAAATGCTTAATAAGCATTAAAACCCTCGTCCTCTAAAGGGAGGGTGGTCGCTGATTGCGCTAAAACGCAGAGAACAGTGACCGAGGGCATCTACAATCTTGGAAAAAAGTCCTTGGAACGCGAACGCTGAGCTGAGCACACGTGCTGGGTATTGTGTGCATGTATTGATACTTAGTGTCTTCTGTTATAAACGGAAATTGTTCAAATGAGATTTTTACTTCCCCACCCCCCATCGATCAATGTTGGGACACTCTGGCAAGCTGCAGGAGCCACTGGCCTTGGTCAACATTGTACGGGGGAGTGGGGGTGACACTTGTCCGTTAATCACACGCAAGTGTTCCAAGACTTTTTTCCAGGATTGTATAAGAGGAATGCAAAATATTTGATCTAAATTTGGTTTTTCTGTCATAAATCAAAAACCGAATGTCGTATGAATCTCATATTACACACGATTTGAGTAAACAATAGGGGCATCACAAATATAATAAAAATGATGACAGGGAATTAATTTTATTTAGGGAGTGGTCACTGAAAACAATTATGTATGTCATATTTAACTACAATTTGACCCGTTTCTTGATCCCGCGCGTAATAATCTGATGTTTATAAATCAATAAATCAAAAGTATAAAGTTCTTGCTGAGAAATTAACATGTTTATACTTTTAGTAATGTTATCACATTGCCTATTTGTTTGTTATTTGAAATATGAAACTATACATTTACACTTTCCACGCGACAGGTGTCTGCAGACGACAATCCAAAATTGCACAAAATGTTTCAAAAACGTCAAAATTATTGAATGTCATTTTACCAATATTTGGAATCACCTTATGAAATGCATTCAAATAAGTACAAACGTGCCTATTATTAGTTCAGTTATCCTTGAGATAGACATAAAAGTTAGACAAATCTGTTTTGTACCGCGGTTAAACCAATAGCCGCGTTGAAAGTGTTAACATTTGCCGAGCAGTAAACGTTTATTTGCAATACTATTCCTATCTATTGAAGATAGCTCATAACAGAAAAAAGGAAAAAAGCCACGCCATGAAAGCGACTCGAACCAACGCCAAGCAGGCTATGAACAGATAAAGGGTGCCAACGTACGCTCCTATCCACTCGGCCAAGCGGTCAGTGCTTACACAAGCGTGGATTTGTTTTATTATACATGTTATAGTAATGCATTATTGCAAAGTGTCACACACTTTACAACAGTTTACCATCAGTTTACCACTGGGACATTTTGCTTAAAATAGGCAATTAAACGGGTTTTTCATACTGCCTTTGAGTTATCAAGATATGCATATGTGTTAGCTATACCAATCATGCATGTTGTAACTCCGAAATATAAGCCGCATTGGTCACATCTACGCATTTTGATAACAGTTTACCATTTAAAATGAAAACAAAATATGTATAATAATATTATACTATAGAAACGACGGTAAAGTGTTCAATGAACACGCGTTTCAAGGCAACACTTTACCGTACACTTTACCATACACTTTACCATTACGGTCCCAACTCGTCTGATGATTTCTTTGTGAATAAAGCTAAATTCATTTATCGCAGCGCTATTTTAATCAATAAATACAATAAAATATACTACTTAAATGGTTTATTTATGTATTCACGTATATTATGTATTACTTAAATGGTTTATGTATTCACTTATTTAGTTGTTTGGGTTGTTTTTGAGGATGAGATTGAACTGAAGGCCTATAGATAATATTATCGTCGTGCTAACTCATCTGACTCATTAGCTTAGTTGACTAGAGCGCTGGTCTATAACCATCCAGAGGTCCCAGGTTCAAATCCTGGATGTGCAATTTCTTTTACTGACTATCATTTATAATTTGTGGAGTAAGAAGAAACATTTACTCATCATCCAACCATGTCCAACTATTGTTTTTCCAATTATTTTCCAATATTTCCAAAAAATAAATGCCGACAGTTTTGAAAAAAAATGTGTAAGAAAAAAGAGTAATATTTGAAAAATCCATAAAATAAGGATTTGTGAATAACGTGTCGGGAAAAAATACCAGCAATTTCAAAATGTTCAAAATAAATTCCAAAAACTGTAGGCAAAAACACCCTTTGACAATTTGAGCCAAAAAATGTTGGTTAATATTAATATGTGGAAATGTAGAACTAAATCCAAATGTAGTTTTTCAAAAATTCTTTTGAATAAAAACAGCCCAAAAAGTGTACGTATAGGCCTATGAACATTCGAGCAGAAAAAAAAGTGTTTTGAAAAAAGGTGTTTTTCTTGCATTTTTTCTTGGTGATTATTGGGCCGGGGGATTCATCGTCCCTTTGCAACACAAGTGATGCAAAACAACGACCGCAAATAAAAAAATACATAATAACAGATGGGCATATGAATAATGAGCATCTATTATTATATTACAACCCGTTAATGCAATACGAAAGATAGCTGTCGAATCTGTCAAACAGAAGTTACTGCTATCTACTGAAGATAGTTATTTACAAGTAGGCCTAAGTTGTTTTACAATTATTTGTGTTACTTTCAACCCTATATATAGATTCCGTTACTTTTAGATACTCTTTTGCATATCTAACAATACATGAATAACTCTCGTAGGAGTATCTGAAAACGCCACATTATGCATTGCAATAATGGCCAATTATTATACATCTTCGAAATGCATTAGTTAGTATAGGGAATTGGTTTCACTGAACGTTCCCGTATTAAATGAATGTCTTTATTAAAAAAAATACTGGGGATGCCAAGCCTATGGTCCCCTGCCAAATACTGTGCAATTTGAGATACATGTGACATTTAGTTTTTGAGATGTGATAGAAAAACCAAATTTAGATGATTTTTTTTGCAATCTGCGTATACAATCTTGGAAAAAAGTCCTTGGAACGCGAACGCTGAGCTCAGCACACGTGCTGGGTATTGTGTGCATGTATTGATACTTAGTGTCTTCTGTTATAAACGGAAATTGTTCAAATGAGATTTTTACTTCCCCACCCCCCATCGATCAATGTTGGGACACTCTGGCAAGCTGCAGGAGCCACTGGCCTTGGTCAACATTGTACGGGGGAGTGGGGGTGACACTTGTCCGTTAATCACACGCAAGTGTTCCAAGACTTTTTTCCAGGATTGTAGGTGATCGCTTTTACATCCCCTGCGCTCATTTTGACAAAAACAAATTGAGGGTGCCACCTTACCCGGGGGTAGGGTAAGCCGTCAAAGTCCAATAATGGGGGGGGGGGGGCGGGGGGGGGGGGGGGGGGGAGGTTGCCACCTTACAATGAGTTTCGATATGATCAAATCGAAACGAACTAAGAAAATCATGAAATTTTATATGATAAACGGCGAATGTTGGTAAACTGTTTTAGACAGGGCTGTCAACTTTTGGGATTTGCTGAGAGGGAGAGATGCAGACTCCCCCAAAAAGTGTAAAACATGCACACCTTTTTATCCCCGCCAGCAGCTGAAATCTTGATAAGTGGGGTGGGGGGGGGGGGGAGTGAGGTAGTGATGACGTTTTCCTCAAGTTCGCCTGAAAAATTGCATGGTCAATATCGCAACTGTATCGACGGAAGCCAGTAGAAAGGTGTTGATAAACATTTTAATTGAGGTAATTTGGTTGAGGCGGGAGATTTTATATGCTAGGCAGGAGTGTGGGAGAAAGAGTGTCTAGGCGGGAGACTCCCGCCTAATGCGGGAGAGTTGACAGCCATGGTTTCAGATGGTAGTTAGTATATAATATGCCTAAGTATTACTTTGATGCAAAAAACCCTGATTTCCAGGATAATTGAGGGCGCACTCCCATACGTATCTCTCAATGTCCCTTTAACTGTCATCCCCCCCCCCCCCCCCCCCCCCCACCACCACCACCTTTTACTTGACGGCTGGCTGTTTTGACGTCACATCTGCACCAACATTTCAGGCAAGCAAACAAAACAGGCACACTACAGTGCAACAGAGCATAAAGTTCCAAAAGTGCATGTTATTGAAATTACGCTCTAATTCAAAAAGTAATATATGTAAGACAAGGAGACAATATCATATTATAGAATACAGCTTGGTGAATTAATGTCATAGAGGAAAAAAAGGTTTGACCTTATTTGCATATGATTAGCATATTATAAAGAAATACATTAGCATTTTGCTTTTTGGAATTTCCAGCAAAGACTATAAATGCTATAAACACCAAAGTTACAGGAAATGAAGTTCCCATCATTGCCAACAATACTGTCTGAGAAAAAGTTCACATTTATCTTTACTTTTAACAAAAACCCAAAATCTGTCTTAATTTTAAGCTTAATTCATGACCAAACTCGTTGAAATTATTAAGTAATACTGTGTATCCAAACCAGACTTGCATGGCATCAAATTAAAGGTAAAGATGTGCTTAAAAGAATGGTCTGAGCAGATAATTCAATATCCCTTTAGTATTTAAAATATTGTTCTCCAAACATTTAGTATGGCTCATTCCATGAAGTTCGGGTATTTGGTAAAATAGCAGTTTTTGGGATTTAAGTCTGGTTATAATATAAACTGTTTTACTCTATGTGTATATCAATATTTTTATGTGACAAAGAACAGTAATAGGTTGTAGTTATGTATCATAGAAAAAAGAAGAAAAAAATTGACCCTTCCTTGAAGGAAAAAAAAAAAAAATAGGGTGGTGTCCAAGACCATTTTTGCTAAAAAACGTGACATGGAAAAGGCAACAATTAATAGGAGTTTTATGTAGACAAAAATATCATAGAATTGCTTGGAAATCGATTTGATTAATAAAAGATACATGTATTCATAGTTTACTGACCAAAACACCTTGTTACGCTGGACTGATTTTTCACCCAAGCAACATGAAAATTGCCTTTCCGATGCTACGCACGGTGTCCACAAAATATACACATGTAGCATCGGGAGCGGGATCGGGAGTTTTCATTGCTGAATGGGGGTAGTTCTCTATCATACATTTCTAAATTATTTTCCAAAATTAAGAGCATTTATCAATTGAAAACTATGGCAAATGAGAATAAATTTCATGAAGACCATTCCATATATTCATGAAAAAGTATACCGTGCCGTGTGCATGGTGTCCTAACCATAAAATGTAGCATCGTGATAAACATCCTATGCAATTTGTGGGAATCCCCCCTGGAGATAAATAAAACATTCGATATTTCTTTTGTAAGGATAGAGGTCAATAGCTATCAGGTTTGTTTGGAATTTGCCACATGTGGGCTAGTTTTATTAAGGTTTCAGTCGCTGGTGTCCAGTTGTAGCATCGGGACTTTTATGTAGCATCAAAATGTAAACATTGGATAGTTTTGTGAATGGTAAGTGTGATTGTAATTATTTCTTAATGTTGCTTGTATGTCTGTATTTATTAATGCATTTTTATTGAAAGGGAAACACTGAATCAGAATTTCTTTTCATGCTATGATATTAATTTTGAGTCACGGACGCCATAATAATTTGGCGTCCATGTAGCATCGGGCATAGCAGCATGGGCAATATTTTGCATTGGGTATCGTTATAGTTTGTTGAAATTGTTTTTGTTGTTGTAGAATCACATCATTAATTAACTTGAAGTTAAAGGTAGATGTTCCGATTTTCAACTTGAAGTTTTCTATTCTACATGAAAGGTTATACTTAAAAACGTTGTGTCCCAAAATTTTAGATGCATAGCTATTATGGTTCTTATTTTAGACGCACAAGATGCTGTGAACTGTACCCAAACTATATCGGTGGTAACCACCATTCGCGGTAATTCAACGCTATATCGTCGATTTCTCTGTCATTATACCGAATTAGGCCGTCAAATTTCAGTATGATGATGAGAAAAATATGAGCTTTCATATGATATGAAAATCTCCGTATGTTTGAAATAATTCTGTGTTACGAAAATGTGATCGGGTTATCTACCTTTAATAATGAATTAGTTTTTGCTCTTTTAATGCTAATAATATAGCTTATCAATACGATGCTACATAGACACCATGTCCATGTAGCATTTCATAAAATTTGCCTAATTAGACTAAAACAATTACCCCATTCTCAATTATCCATCACCCAAAACATTCAAAACATTGATTCAATCAGAAACGAGCAAAGAGACTAAGATCACAAAGGGTACTTTAAGAACAACACTGCATGAAGTTTGTTTCAGTGGACATCTTAAGTTTCTTTGATCAATGGTGTATTGTTATTGTGTAATTGTCCGAAATGGTGTCTGTGTAGCATAGGTGATTATGTTTTATGCTTCATGTATGGCGCCACATATTGTTTCTCTGTCAAAGAATGTCACTTTTCACCTACGCAATATTAGTCGCATCCGTCGCTTTCTTGATAATGACACCTGCAACCACATAGTTCGATCTCTTGTACTATCACGTCTTGACTATGGTAATGTATTATTAACTGGTACTAACTCAAAATACATCATGAAACTGCAACGCTTACAAAACTGGAGCGTAAAATTAATTTTTCGTGCTTCAAAGAGTGACCATGCCAGCCAGTATTTGCAACAATTGCACTGGCTTCCCGTGAAGCAGCGTATCCTGTACAAAATGTTTCTATATGTATACAAATGTCTGAATGGGTCTGGTCCAAATTATATTAAATTATTGATATATGTAGTACGTAAACATAAGCAAATTAAACTCCCATCAAGGACTGTAAAATCCAGAAGTTTTAAAAACTTCAATGAGACTAACTTTACTAACTCTGTACAAAATATTGATTGGGATCAAATAATTTATATTGAGGATGTTAACACTGCACTTACTAAGTGGCAATCACTATTCACTGACATATGTGACACTCATGCTCCAGTCAAAGAAAGAAGGATTAAGGGTCACCTTCCTGAGTGGGTCAATTATGACTTTCTCAAATTTTCTAAAGATAGGGACTACTATTATGCCAAAGCTCATAAAACTAATGAGCAAATATATTGGGACAAAGCAAAGAGTCTAAGAAATAAAGTTAACAACATGAAATATCGTCTTAAGAAAAATTATTATAATGATGCAGTTAATAATAATATTCATAATAGTAAAAACTTATGGAAAGTAATCAAGAAAATAATTCCAAACAAGTCTTCACCTGTACCAAGTAACATAGTTTATTCTGATGATGGCTCACCTAGTTCAAAGGATACAGCTAATGCATTCAACAAATATTTTACTTCTATAGGGGAAAAACTTGGTGAGAAGTTTGATAATGATATAAATAATAACTGTCCGTGTAATAATTCATGTTCTGGGATTAACAATGATATTAATAATACATCTAATGATAAATTTAAGTTTTATGATATTACACCTGAATTTGTTTATAATCAAATTAATAATATGAACAATGATAAGTCAGCAGGGTTAGATCAATTTAGTGTTAAGTTTCTCAAATTAGGTGCACCCTATATTTCAAAGTCTCTTGCTTTTATTTGTAATTTGTCACTGAGAAGCTCTGTTTTTCCTGATGACTGGAAAAGGGCAAAGGTAACACCTATTTATAAATCAGGGGATAAATCAGATGTTGGTAACTATAGGCCAATTTCAGTGCTGCCAATAGTGTCAAAAATCATTGAAAGAGCTGTTCATAACCAACTGTATAAGTATGTTAGTACTAAGGGTATTCTTTCAAGTGCTCAATCTGGTTTTCGTGCAAACCACTCAACAACAACAACACTACTAGATGTACAAGATTTTATTCTCAATAATATGGATAATGGTTATGTCACAGGTGCCATTTTTCTTGATTTAAAGAAAGCGTTTGATACTGTCAACCATAAAGTGCTAATTGATAAATTAAAAAAGTATGGTGTTGATGGTATTGAGCTTTCATGGTTTAAATCTTATCTCAGTAATAGATCACAGGCTGTAAATGTTAATTCTAATCTTTCAGAGTTTGAGCATATAAATATTGGTGTTCCACAAGGGTCAATATTAGGACCTCTGTTATTTATTTTATTTGTAAATTGTTTACCAAATGCTGTAAATTGTATAACTAAAATGTATGCTGATGACACCACTTTACTATTTAGATCAAAATGTCCTGATGAGCTTTCAACGTCTTTGACATCAAACCTAGATCTAGTTGCTAATTGGTTGAAGGCAAATAAACTTACATTAAATATCAGTAAGACTAAAGTTATGCTATTTGGTACCAGACACATGTTAGATAGATTTAATGATATTTCACTCACCTATAACGATACTATGATTGAAATGGTTAGAGAATTTAAATATCTCGGTGTCAAATTTGATAGTACCATGTCTTGGTTATCACATATAGATTACTTAGCAAAAAATGTTTCCAGGAGAATTGGTGTTATTCGTCGTGTAAAGCATTTTCTTCCACATCCAACTCTTGTGATGTTATCCAATGCTCTTGTGATTCCTCATTTTGATTATGCCAGCCCAGTATGGTCCAACTGTTCAAATTCTTATCAAGCAAGACTTCAAGTCTTACACAACCGTTTAGCCAGAACAATATTATCTGCTGATATCAGAACACCAATAAATGACATGATGAACTTACTTCATTGGGCAAAACTAAGTGATAGATGGAAAATTCAAATACTTATTATTTTATTCAAATGTTTAAAAGATATAAGTCCAACCTATTTATCATCTAATTTTGAATTTGTACATAACTATCACAATCATACTACCAGGAATCATTCAAGTAATACTTTAATTATTCCTAAAATCAACTCAAATGCTGGTATGCGCACTTTTCTTTACAGATCTGGTCGTCTGTGGAACAATTTATCACCATCTATTCGTATTGATTTAGAAAATATATCACTCGGTCAATTCAAATCCTATATTTCCACTGTATCATAATCGAATAATTTGTATTATAATTTGTATTATATTTTTAAACACTGTTATTTGTTATTTTGATGTATTTATGTACATGTATGTATCAAAATGAGGGCCTGCTTGGAAAGCAGTGCAAGTCACTGAAGCATATTACCCTCAATAAAGAAAGCATTAATAAAAAATATCACCTCATCAATCCCGCGGTATGAACAAAGCCGTTCCGGTTTACGTTCAGCCTTAGACACTTCGCGCCTCACCGTGCCAAAATATCATTATAAAGGTCTGAAATCCGCTTTTAACAGGAGTTTCTCACTCTCTGTACCCACACTTTGGAACTCGTTACCATCAGAACTTCGTTCTGCTACATCTGTTTTTAGTTTCAAGAAGGGTCTCAAAACCTACTTGTTCCCTCAATAGCCCTTCCGCATTGTTTTAGTTTGCTTTTTTCTCTTCGCTTCTTTTCATATTTGTTTACCATCATCACGGCGCCGTGATCTATATGAAATGGCGCCCTATAAATGCCTTGTATGTATGTATGTATGTATGTATGGCAGGTTATCTTTTCGTGTAATTTGTACTTTTACAATCCATGTTATTAATTTTATCGTGTGCTTATAACATAAAAAGTTAACATCATAGTACATCCTCTCTATTGATCAGAAAAAGATGCACCTGTTCAAGCTGTTCCATATATTTTAGGGCACGGTGTCCAACTTCATGGAATGAGCCATAAAAAGAGGAAAAAAATGTAACCACTATTTTATACAACTGTACACAGACTTGGCAAAAGTCTATTCATACTTGTGCAGCCATGCACGCAAACAATGGAAGGAATATTCAAGGACATGCCCATGCTAAAGGGACCAGTGGTTTAAAATTCACGCTACATGAAATTTGAAATGCAATTCGCCAGTGTGCAGTTTTTTATTTTTTTATTTTTTTATTCGGAAAACGCTTTCAAAACAGCGGCACCCACCACCAGATGGTGGTGCATCTAACAAATATAAAGTAAGATACATCAAAAGATAGGTAAAAACACTTATACAAACAAGAGAGATAAATCATACACTCATGAAATCATGAGAATTATATACATTGAGATGGGCTCATCGAGTCCTGACACGTGGAGTTTGATATATTGATTAATGATCATTATTACTTAATAACACCGTCCTACATGACCATGCACGTTTTAAGTATGACTTACAAAAGACATCAAAATGTCTATCCATTAATGCATTGTATGAATAGTTATAGTCATAATGGTGTATGTCATGATGTTACTTTAAGGTGACCGTGTGCTGACATGCATGGGCGTACAAACAGGTATCGTGTTAAAGGCCTGCACTAAGTCTAAATAAAAAAGAAATGTTTAAATAGTCAAGGCCATGAAAGGAAGTAGGCAGTAGCTGGTTGGATTTAATAGCGTGTATGGATAATCAAGTATTGGCCAATCTGAAATCAGGTTTAAGAAATGTAACAACAATGCTGATAATCATACAAGGACACGAAATAGTACTTTAAAACAAAGCTGTTTTGATTATACATGATACACATACTTAGGATTGAAATGTTCATTGTTGTACAACAATCAGGAGGCACTATATTTATAATTCAATATTTGGAAATTTATGCTCTGTTGCACTGTACTGTAGTCACGACCTTCCTTTCATATTCAATAAATAAACGCTATTTAACAGAAGTCCATGAACAGATTAAGCTTAGGCCCATGGCCTGAAAAAATGTTTTTTTCCCGGCAAGCGATTCCAAATTTTCCTCCAAAATGGAATGCATTTCTTAATGAAAGAGTAACATTTCCCTCCAAATGCCAAAATTTCCCTCCAAATGCTCAAATTTCCCTGCAACTTGCAAGAGGAGCTTTCCGTATTGCCTACTTTTTCAGCCTGTGCTTAGGCCTACTTACTTAATACTTTGTTTGGCAATGTCTGCTCTCAATCCCTAAATCATGAAATTGAAATCGGGTCGATGAGTATCATTTTGTGTAGTATTTTGATCTGTAATAGTCTCAGATGTTGATATACTAATGTGTACAATTCGACACTAAAAAAAGTTGAACATGGGCGCAGACATCTTGGATTATACTGCCCTCTTGCGACCACAAGGTAAATATTGTTTCTATAATTTTTTTATCATATTTCCCTGCTCTGATATTTCAAATTTCATAAATGGGCATATGTTTACTTAGGTACATTCTTTTGGGGATGTGGTAAGAGAAAAGGGACATTTGAAGAAAAATATGCTCTAATAATCTTTTTGCCATGTTGAGCTTGAGAGTACTTCGCACTTCGCAGTCAATTTATTTTACTATATTATAGAAACGGGAATTGCCTTGCCAACAATCTAAACAAAATCAATTTACGATAGGTTATTATAGATGGTGTGTGTCGCACAAGAAAGGAGCTGATTTCAGCAATTTTATTACAGAATTCCATTAAAGTTGTATATTCAAGGAAATAAGCAACATGACCTCTCTACCTAGGGACGTTTTTAAATGGATTCAAAGTTTAGATCTTACATTTCCCGTACGAAATGTACGAAGGTGAGTGTGTCACTGTCAACTCACCCCCACACACTAGTCTACTGTCTAGTCTCAGCAGACTCTTTATGTGACATCTGACATGATGTCATGATCATGTATCATTGTACTAGTATTGTATAAATGAACTGTACGTATCATGTCAAAAGCAAAACGGTAGTGATTATCAATTAGCCAGGCCTATATGAAGGAAGGAATCTTCACTGTCACTTCATTCTGAATCTGATTCAGCCAAAAAATCTGAATGTAAAAAACACTAAAATTCAAAACAGACAAAAGGCTTTTAAATTTAATTAAAGCTTATAAGTTATAGGAGGGCGCGGACATACAGGTGCTTTGACTTCGAGTTATTTTTAGCAAATTTGCTTGGCAACCTGTGTTTCAAAAGCAAAACATTCCATGCATGCACTCAAGTCAAGGCTGAGCGTTACACACGTGATTCGCGGTATGCGCAATGTGCGGTTGCCTTAATTGATTGATCTGCGCAAGTTGTTTTTGTTTTTGTTTTCACCGGCATTTGATTGTTTTCACCGGCATGATGTAGGTACGCCCCAACCTATTATTATTGCATGCCAGCCCATGGTATGGCATGCATGGGCAATTAATATCTTGCTAAATGTCCCGTAACTCATGTGCGCATGCTCAAACCGTAAACCAATTAAATTGTGTGCCGTAGGCGTAGACTAGTTGTCTGAACGGGACGTCTGGCAAGATATAGCCATCCATTGCTTGCTAATGTACAAAATTGCTCATATTGTATTGTAATGTCAATTATGTTTAGACTAAACTAGGCTACAACTTACAAGGCATGATAGTAAAACCTTACACGACATAGCCTATTGGTTGCCTAATTTATTGATTATTAATTAATATCAACAACAACAACAAATTGTCGATCATAGCGTCATGTCCATGGAACCCCATCTTGCGATGCGCTGCATAATCAAAACAACAGGCGCACCACTCGGCACCAGCCATTGCGATACGCACCAGGCGCATGGGACCCTGATTAAAAAGTGAGAGAATATGATAGATGCTTTTATTTCATAGCTCTCAGTCTCTCAGAGCTCCAAGTCTCAGACAGCGAGCTATGATTCAGAGCTAGCAGAAATAGGCCAATCCAAATTCAAGCAAAGTATTTCTTGGAAATAGAAACAGGTTGAGATATTTAACCAAGGCACACAATATTATTTATTCAGAAAAGTTGGAAAATATCTGACGATTAAAATATCTGATGCTTTCATTTCATAGCTCTCAGTCATGCAGAGAGCCATGATTCAGAGCTAGCCTACATGTAGGCCTACGCCTTTTCTATGTTTTACAGCTCTGTATACCATTTATTGAAGCTGAGAATAGGGCAATAATCCAAATTCAAGTTAGTATTTCTTGGAAATAGAATGAAATCGGTTGAGCTATTTGTTAACCAAAGCATACATGTACACATTCTTTGATCATTAAACATAAGATAAATAATTAAGAGAACCACACTTTTAACAGTGTGTGACCTGGGCTAAAGTAAGCTGTGAACAAGTGGATAAGCCTACCTAAATTGCGGCATTGTGCCCATCCCATGTTGGACCTGTGGGGTAGCCAGAGACTGAGAGGAGACTATTATGATTTATATGGTGCCTTTGGTCCAACAGTCTGTCGACAAATCAGGGGTGCGAAAAGAGATATATGTATAGGCAATTTATTTTGCTCTTGGCACACACATATGGTCCAAAAAAGTAGTATATATGAACATTATTGAATATTTCTAGCACTTTGCAGGTAAAATGCTAAAATAACTGCACGCCTTATACCCAATTATATATTCTGTAGTTGTTTGCTGCAAATGCTGGGGAATATTGTTACTCTTTTGGGGAAGAATTTCAAGTTTTATATTTAAGAAAAGAATATTTAAAAATTGGTTGGCAGAGCATTGAAGTTAGGGAAGGATTTGATCAGACAATTCCGATGGTAGCACTGGGGAATAATTCGGGTTTCTAGAAGAATATAGACAACCCGTTCATATCTTTCAGGCTTTTCAGGCCCCTTATACAAAAATTCAGGTTAAACATCATATGTAAACACAGTAGATACCATACCAAACTGGATGGTCTTATACAATCATCTAGGCAAGAGAGACAACATTGATATAAAATTGGATAGATTGAGCCCACTTCAAAACATAATATGTTTCTGAACACATAATTTGTATGAAATGTATATTACTACTACTAATCTTTTGCATTGTGTTTTTTGTATTTGTTTGTTCATTCTCCAGGGATTTTTCAAATGGTTATCTTGTAGCAGAGATTTTCTCATGGTACTACCCTCAGGATATTCAGATGCATTCCTATGATAACTGCAATGGTCTGCCAGGGAAAGTAGGAAATTGGTCACAACTTAAAACAGTAAGTGCTGTAATATCTTTTTGGCTGTTTGTTACTCTTACATTAGGCGAGTTGTGTTGCCCTTAAAAGTAAAAACAGCGAAGGTCTGTCAGATTAGTTTTCTTAATTGTGAAGGTTTGACTTTTAACGTATTGTATGTACCGCATGCTCCGTCCTGATGTCGACAATTTGGGCAATTTGACAGCAATATACTTTAGTTTCTGTGTAACCTTGGAAAGGAGTTTCAAGATAATTCCTTGAATACAACTTGTTCATCTTGGGTGGAAAATGGTGAGAATATGGAAGATGTCTGTAAACAAAATTGGGAACAAATATGGCCTGTGACACAACATTTGTTGTCTTATCACCATGGCCATTGGCCAGGCAGTTTATAATAAAACTACAGTAGCTTACAAATGCTAGGCATATGTGACATTCCTGTGGGCCTGCATGTCTTTGCTTGGTAGGTGATTGGCATGATTTATTTAACAAGTTGAGGGTCCTTTAGCTCTTAGAAATCAGTTTTCTTGGAGTGCATTTAAGGGGGGGGGGGGGGACTTCAGGAAGTTTTTTGTTGAATTTTGTTAGTGCTGTAATTATTGAACCATGACTCAAATGTGTATAAAAGTATACCTTTTTGGAAAGGAAATGGACAGCACAATTACAGCACTCACAAAATTCAAAAAATCAAATCAAAAACTTCCTTAAGTCCCCCCTTAACCTGAAATCCCTTCTTTCTTGATGAAGCACTGCCTCTGGCCTGAAAAGAAATGACATCCTCAACCTAATTTTTGTTGTTAATGCAGAAATAGCAGTGACCCATATTCTATCTCGATTCTTTTCAAGCATCTTGTTTTCTTCAGCTAAACTTCCGCATTTTTATTTATTTTTTAGCCAAATTGTAAGTCTGTTTAACCATGGAATTTAGTAGATTCCATGGTTCAACCCAATTTTATGCACAAGAAATTCTCCCTAGTTAATTTTGTTCCACTCAGTAAATTATTACTTAATTGTTCGTTTTTATGTGTGTGTCATAATATAATTTCAGTTTTTCAAGAGGAGGGCCATCGAGATACCATCCGAATTAACAGAGGGAACCATCCACGCCAAACCAGATGCTGCAGAATTATTAGTCCAATTCCTTTACACAAAACTAACAAATAGAAAGTAAGTACCATAGTGTGAAGTGCAGTATCATCATTATCAATAGATGTTTCACGACCAAATTAACAAATGTATAATCAAGTACATGTATCTGTGGTGTTTCACATTCAAATCTTAAATAGGTGTGTCAACCTTGAGGCGACAAAAAACACTCAACCTGTTCTACAGGGCTGACCAAACCATTTTTTTCTTCTTCAAATTTTCAACAATAAAAAATGAAACTTTTGAAATTTAAAAGTTACAAATTGTTGAAATTAAAAAAACCTGAACAACAACAAATGCCAGAACGACCGACCCTATCTGAGAGGTCTGTTTGTCCGTATAACAGAGTTTGTTTTTCCGTCACCTTAGGTTCATTTATTAACTTGTCTGTATTTATGAACTTTTAAACTGTCAAGTTCAATTTAATTTAAAAAAAACACAATCATTTTTAATTTACAAAAACATCAAGATATCAAAAATAATTAAGTGAACACAATTTTAAACTATTTGGCAGTCCTTTATGTTAATATGAACACTACAAAAAAGAAATTCTGCATTCAGATCATAACTCTGATGAGTCTAACCATTCCATGATAATGTTTTTAAAAGATTACGCAAGTGCCATTACAACATACTCAGCATGAGTAGCCCTTTCTTTTCTTTTCAAAATACAAATGAAATAGAGAGAGTGAATTGTCACATATTTGTCTAGATTTTCTCTCAATATATTTATTTAATTTAACGTATCATTTTAATTAGGATGTGGGATGCTTAGGCTAGAAGCTGTCACAGCCTACATTTTTTGTTTTCAAATTCTTGTTCTCAAAGTTCTGATCATTTTGTGTGTGTTTTTGAATGTAGTCTAACAGTGGTGGCGGAAACATCAGAATTTAGGGGATTTTTAATATGTTGTATGGGGCACTTGGCATACAATAACTTAAAAACCCAATATGAGATAATTGACATCTTAACAATTGAAATAATTAGTTGAAAGAGAGGAGTGGTTCGTGTCACAAATCATTTTCATTGGTTTCAAGTTAATCTCTTCTAAGATGTGATTATTACATTAACTCATATATTCCTTCAATCAATCTTTATTACCTCCAGAATAAAACGTTTAGCCTTGGATCACGACATCGATTTCACAGATCACAGATATCAAATGACGCTTCCTATTCACGCCCGAGCTACAGCTTCAGTAGCCGTGAAAGCTAACGTCAAAATAACAGAGGCAATGACCGAACCCAACCTTATCACTGGTCAGCAAAGGGTAGGTGAAAAATAGATGGACAGGTTGCTTTAAACTAGGTCTAGATTAAGATCTGTATGCATGGTACTTAGACCCAGTTTATTACTTGGTTTGAAATCAAAACAACTAAAGCCCAAAATTGTAACTGCTTCCATCTTACATAAATCTTACATTGTAAAATACAAAATTCTGTCACACCCTAATCTACATGTATTATAGATGCCATTGGTCTTTTTCAAGCGTGACCAGAACAATTAGTGTTTGTATTATGGAGGAATTATACCCACAAGTTATGCCTGACTCCTGCAATAATTCCCGGTCATTGACTGTCTGTTAGCTATGGACTTCCAGGGCCAGTTTATCCCCTGAAGATTTACTAGCCTTGTATGACGGAATGCTGAAATCCTCTAACAATTGAATAAAGCATGTAAAGTGACGAAATGCTGAAATCCTCTATAACAATTGAATAAAGCATGTAAAGTGACGAAATGCTGAAATCCTCTATATCAATTGAATAAAGCATGTAAAGTGACGAAATGCTGAAATCCTTTATAACAATTGAATAAAGCATGTAAAGTGACGAAATGCTGAAATCCTTTATAACAATTGAATGAAGTGTGTGAATACCTGAAAAGGGATTGTTGTCAGGATTGCAGCTACATCAGATTGGACAATGTTGAGTGGTGGAGCCTACTACTGTAAAAGTGGAAATGTTATGCTACATTTACGTTTGCTCTTTTCGCAACTGGTCTGGTTTGATGTGATGTGTCTGTACTGGTTTGTGCAGTTTTAGAATTTCTGACCTTAAAGCAGACATACATGCTTCCTTTTAAAAAAGAAATGCAATGCCGGAAGATGTCTTATATGAGCATCTTTGTATTTTTATAATAAACACAGGCACAAGAAGTGATCCACAAGCGCATACAGCACCGGCAAGAAGAGAGACTTGAAGACCCAGAACGTTTCAACATCAAGCCAACCATTGGTCAGCGTTGCGTACGAAGGCCTCCTATACAGCCTGGTCTATCTTACGAACAAGACGAGGAAGTGATGTCAAGAGAACACAGGAGCCCAATTAAACAACGTGCAACACCAGCAGGTATTTATTACGTTCAAAATTTGGGGGAATTTTCAACAATTTTCAACAACAAAAATCAAAACGTTTCAAATTTGTTTAAAAAGTTGCTGAAGTGACATAGAATCTACTGGGGCGTTAGGTTTTTATGGTTTACCACCCATGAAATTAGTTGTTAGATCTTTTTCTAAATAATACTAAAGTTCTAATGTCTAACCTATGAGTAAGCTATCACAATAGCCTAGTAGTAAGTCTTCCGACTTTAAAACTTTGTCACCATTTGAGAAAAATGAATTGAAAGCAAAGGTTTTACATAAAATCTGACAATACTGGGATTCGAACCCAGGACCTTTCAGTCCCAAAGCGTATGTCATAACCACTAGACCAGCTAGGCTTTTGATGCCAAGGTAGCGATTTTAATCTTACAAAAGAGGTAGGGTAACCCATTGCCTACATGTTTTATGGGATAAATCTATATAACCCATACAATATTATAGAAGTCTTTGTACTAGATTAATTCTTGAAAGCTTACTCATGGTAGAACCAAAGTGCTGAACATATTTGTCACCTTGATAACATAATCTTGACAATCTATCACATAATACCAGTCTAGATGTGAACTATGTCCAAATAAAGAATATATATGGTTAGAAGGTGAGCGACTGGTGTTGTAACAACAGCTATAGAATAGCTAACATATTTCAACAAGTGTAACAATTATGATATGAGTATGAATGAGTATGAAAAAATATCAATAGCGAATGTAGAATTATTGGTTTCCCCAAGTGCACTCCTAACAATAACACCTGAACCTGTTTAAAAATGAAATACTGATCAAAGCTCAGTTTCATAACTACACCCCTTGATAATCCCTTAATATATTTTTGTTTGTTTTACTTACAGATTCAACCAAGACAGAAACACAAGCCATGTCAAAATCCCCTACTACCGTCCACTTCAAAGAAATAACTGTGAATCAGCTAGACCACGTTGCCCAGCAAGGGGCAAGAAGGTCGTTGACATCCAGTCCCATACTACCTCCTATAGGCACGCAGTATAATTCACAGAACACAACAGAACTATACAGGAACTGGCCTCATGAAGTCTGTAGTAATTAGGGGCCAAACAATATTCAATTGTAAGAATACACGAACAGCCCACCAATATACAGGGGATGCATTTTGAGGCATAATTTTTGGATTTAGGTTTACAATTATAAGCATAAACATGAGGATACATATTCTAATTGATGATTTATTTATTGTTAAAAATCTCAAAAGGACTGTAGATGAATAAAATCTTTTAAAAGACTCATTTTGTCTAGCCATTAGGCTTCTTTTGGGGTTTTTTAGAAACAATTTGGATTTCTTTTTTGATTTTTTGTTGTTGAAAATTGTTGGAAATTCACCTAGAATTCCAGAAATGTTTGTGGTAAAACAACGCCTATCGTCTACACGTCACAAACATTTGATGCATCACATCATGACATACACCTTTTTGACCCAATTTAATTTGAGATAGAAAAAAATAATGTTTAAAATATACGGAAATTGAAAAACAAATTCGTATTTTCATATGTTCAAAAGTATTACTTGAATCTAGAAAACTAGATATTATGAAAAGCTGGCTCAATATTCTTTCAGATATTGAACACATTTTATATATATTGTCAAAATGTCATATATCTCTAAAGTTGACACGTGTACCTATTGACATGATGCGTCACATAGGCCTGTAATGTTTTATGCATTTTTTTGTGGGGATAATGGACTCGTGCTAGTGCTGTGAATCAGATTTCAGATTTGTCAATGTTGGCCAGTATGAATCTATACAACCATCTCCATAACTGCCGTTTCAGATTTATTGAGGGTGCAAATCACTATTTTGAAAATATTATTCACTATATGAGTTATATGTATTGAGGGTTTATGTTTGGGTAAAATACAATGATTTATTGTGAAGAATTATGCTTTATCGAATGTAAATACAATGTATGATACACTGTATATATTGTGTATATGAAACGATGTAAAGATTTATTAATAAACTGAATTAATGGTATGTTTATCGTGTCTCGTAATTGCTTTCAAAATGAGGGATGTTTGCTTGGTTTTACAAAACAAGAAATTCTTGGATAAAAAAGATAGATAAAGTTTCAATCTCAGAATGACTGTTTCACACAAACTTTTCCAGGGGAGCCCTCTATTCATGATTTTCTTGCAGATTTACATTTCTGATCATAAATCATGAATATATTCTGAGTTACAGAGCGATACGATTCCTAATTACTTCAAAATCATGGTTTAAAGAGTGAAAATAAACTGCCCTGCTAGCAGGACAGTTCATTTTTTTCACTCTAAATTCATGCTAAAACCATGATTTTGAAGTAATTAGGAATCGTATGGCTCTGTAACTCAGAACATATTTATGATCAGAAATGTAAATCTGCAAGAAAATCTACTTTCTAAAAAGAAATCATGAATAGAGGGCAGTATATAACATGCACGCCTGGCATATACACTTGCACATAAAAAGGCAGAAGATTGCGCCTGAATAGTTACGTCACTGATCGGAGGGGATATAGAGTATAAAGTTAGGGATAGTCAAACTGAGGAAAGATTCAATAATGGCTGATCTTATGTATTTGAAGAGATTTTTTTGCAAAAGGGCCTACAGAACAGAAAAGTGACCAGGGCTCTATTTCATAAAAGATCTTCCTAAAGTTGGAGTTAAGAAGAATTAATTAGTCTTAAATCCTGAAAATTCTAAATTAAGTTATTAAGAAGATTTGCATCTTCTATTTAAGAAGAATATCTAAACTTAACTAAGGAATGTTTCTTAAGTTCTAAGGTAATACTCTTCTTATCCTAAGAAATGTTTATATTTTCAAATCTAATACAAACTCTTGCAAGTTACAGACTTATCTTAAGTTGACCTTTATGAAATAGGGCCCATGTGTTTTTTCATCTAAAGCCAACAAACTGCTCTACAATGAACTAAAGATAATTCATCAGTTTGAGTGCCAGAAGGCCTTAACTCAAAAAGGTTATTTTGAGATGATTAACAAGTCTTTATTTTCTTAAAATCTGTGGGTTATATCATGGATTATTTTGATACCAAAAGTTCATTTTGCCCAAATTTCAACCCTCGAGTTTCAAATTGGCGATTCATAAACATATTTTATATCTCCCCGCGAAAAAAGATTATCCAAACATATGCATGCATCACACAAATTGGGCTTGATGCACAATGTAAGCCTTGTGTGCATCTATGCACAATGTAAGCCTTGTGTGCATCTATGCACAATGTAAGCCTTGTGTGCATCTATGCACAATGTAAGCCTTGTGTGCATCTATGCACAATGTAAGCCTTGTGTGCATCTATGCACAATGTAAGCCTTGTGTGCATCTATGATATTCTGTATCAATTCAGGGTGCACACAACTATTACGCGCTATAGTGTGTTTCTATGGGAAATGTGCCTCGGGAAAACGGCAATATCTTGAGTTACCTTGCGACTCATTTAATGAAATCTTGGAATATTTATTAACACACATAGATCTTATCTGGGTCAAAAACTCAGATGGGGGTGACCGTTTACATTTTTCTATATTTCCCCCTTTATACGGAGTAGTATTTTTTAACACGAAATTAGACCTTGTAGCCCGTTGTGACCAATGTGTATCCCTCCGCCAATATTTTCAAATAAAACAGTAGATGTATACTCTTTTCATTCGAATTATCTCAGGTACACTTCAGTGAATAAATATAGACCAAATTCAATAATTTTGAATGACATATCATGTCAATATTCACCATTCTTTCCGTTATTTAGGAACTACATTCGTGATCGCGATCGACGGAAGCTGGGCGTTGGACTGTAATAGTGGTGTGCACCCTAAAGGGTATACACCACCAAAGCACTATGGGATAGCACGTCCGGTAAAAGTTTATCACAGCAATAGTTCCTTTTTGCGGTACAAATTGCGAGATTTTGATCGACTTTTTTCAATTCTTTTGATTACTTTTGGGTATTATACATTTTTATGAGTGTGCAGAGTACAAATCTCCACAAAAAAAATCGCACTAGTTTGAACATTTTAAAGTTTTAAACGACCGAAATCGGCGTACGGTCCATCCTGAGTTATGGGGCGTAAATAAATGGCCGAAATCGCTACATCAAATTCATCGCAAAATATTGAAAAATCTAGTCTGACATCAAGGGGTATGCTTTTGATATGTTTTGCGGACAACCCTTGGGAACAATCTCTGTAAATGTCATGTAAGGACGAATGGGATAACTCAAGTTAGAGCCGATTGTATGACCCCTACTTTGCACGTAGCGTCTATGGGGAGCGTCTTGCAATTGCTGGTGTATACCCTAAAGAGGCTTGACAATTTGGACGGAACTGACTGAACTATAGTATTATTAGTCAATAAATTTCAATCCAATACTCAAATAATCAAATTCATACAGTTTATTTCTGTTCACAATTTGATAAATTCAATCAAATATTATATACAATTATATTATAGTGTGGGGAGAGGGGACACTTAAATATATTTACTGTATATATACAAGACATGGGAGAAATAAATCTATATTTAGTCTAATAATAAAATGCTATTGCATATAAAAGATTTCAGCATGCATCACTAGGATGTAATTTTAGTTGCAATTTTAAAATATGAAGGTTTTCGATGATACAAAAGTGTTCATTCTCTTATGGGCTTTATTAACAAGTACCCTATTATTTATAGATGTAATAGTTCTAAATTAGATTTTTGGCACATTTCATTGAAACAAAGGAAACAAAATATAATCAATATAATATAACATACCAAAGTAGATTGATAATAAAACAGATGATCAGAATTTATGTTACGTATGAGTCAATAATGCCCTCACCTGCGTCATAACAAACATCACAATAATTTAAAAAAATCAAATATGCAGCATCGGCAGCCTAGTTGTACTGAAATTCAGTCCCACAATGCATTGTGGGATCTTTTTCATATTCCCATCGTTTACTTTGTCAGTTGTATGTATAAATGTATGTGTATTGTGAATTCTTAATATTGTTAAGTGCTTTGATCTTTTGGAAAGGCGCTCAATATATCTCTGATATTAATATTTATTCAATTGATTAATGAGCGTAGCATACAACAAAGCAGATGAATTAAAGGCATATTATGTGATCTTTTCCAGGGGGCGCCTTCTAGTCATGATTTTTTTAGAAAGTAGATTTTCTTGCAGATTTACATTTCTGATCATAAATCAAGAATATATTCTGAGTTACAGAACGATTTGATTCCTAATTACTTCAAAATCATGGTTTACAGAGTGAAAATAAATTGTCAGGTCTGCGCGACAACTTATTTTTCACTTTAAATTCACTCTAAAACCAGGATTTTGAAGTAATTAGGAAACGTATCGCTCTGTAACTCAGAATATATTTATGGATTATGATCAGAAATGTAAATCTGCAAGAAAATTTACTTTCTATAAATAATCCTGAATAGAGGGCGCCCCCTGGAAAAGATCACATAATATGCCTTTAAATTGGCTCATAACCATTGTAATGCAAAATTCCCTTTGCATTGTGGGATTGAATATCAGTACAACTCGGCATATAAAGATGAAACACTAACAGTTTTGAATATCAAAATATAAAAAGCTCACTATAAGGTGTTGCCATAAGGACCCAATATACACTGACACACCTCATATTATAAACGGCATTGTTTAATGATTTTATGGAATAAACCATGAAGTGTGTCATCTTAAAAATCATAAATCAAACCCACAGCCAAGCAAGCAAACCACAAATGTCCGATCAACTGGCCCCGTCTGAGATGACAGTCTGTCCATAAAACAGGTTTGTTTGTTTTCCAGGGTCGGAAATTTGATAAGAATCCAGGAATCCATTCTGCAAAGATTCTATCCAGTTGAGTTGCACGAATCCAAGTTGATTCTCGAAAGTGAAACTGATGTGCAAAACACTATTTGAATAGAGAATCCACAGATTTTTAGAAAAGTTCCTTGATAAACTTTTGACCCTGTTTCCGTCACATCACTATCGGTTATGTGGTTATATTATATACAAAAACCTCTCAAAAAAGTTCTGATTTATTTTCTAATTGACTAAAGTTCTATTTCCATAGTGTGGTTACTATACATCAATAGAAAGCTGATGTGTTCGTTTTTGCAATGATACCAAATTTGTAGCAATCCCCTTTTTTCAGTGTTCGTCACTTGCTTACGAATATGAGAGAGTCTCTTTCTGACTGTGCCTTAATCATCACTATTTTGAGCTAAAATGTCAATGGAGCATCACTCTACACCAGGGGTTCTCAACCTGGGGGTCGTTTGGGGTTTTCCAAGGGGTCATAAATATAGCTTTTTGAGGAACCATTTTAACATTTCGCTCTAAAAAGGCTTAGAAAAACCTATAAGAAACTTTCAAAAAATGCTAAATGTCCTGCTCGCTACGCTCGCATCATATAACTAAGCAGTTTCAAAATAAATCTGTTTTTTTTGTTTGTTTGTTTTGTTTTTTGTTTTTTTTGTTTGTTTTTTTTTGGGGGGGGGGGTTAATGTCAAAAGGGGTCATGGGCCAAAAAGGTTGAGAACCACTGCTCTACACTGTAGTACCTGGTTCTCAATCTAACACTTCACTAAACACATTTGGCACATTTTGATTATGACCTCCCCATATTCTCAGAGGAAGTGACTGAGCACTGACACAGGTGATTGCTACAAATTGTAGTATCATTGGAAATACGAGCAATCCATTAATTTAATAGAAAGCTGATGTGCTTGTCTTTCAAATGATTAATATGTAAAAAATATATGAATATGAATATATTACAAAATATTAGAAAAATTGGCAATTGAAAAAAATATTTTAGAACTTTTTTGAGGAATTTATTATAGATACAGAGCTGCCTACTGAACTTTACAGATGGCCAAACTATGAACGACAAATTCGGCCCTAAATGAAAAGCCATTGTAGTTGAAACCTTATCAACCTAAATCTTTGGAATAAAATAATAGGGTCCTATATAATTGAGAAATTGGTCAAATGTTCATTAAACTTATAATAATTTAGTCTAAAAATAGTACAATTTGTTCTTTGGTTAGAATATTTAACAAGTGTTTAACCTTTGATAAAGATCCTGCCTTTGGTAAAGATCTTGCTAGAATTGAAAGTTCAGGCTAACAACTGTTTTATATTTTTTATTATTCCTAAACACACACATATTTTAGGCAAATTTCCCATATTTTCATCTTAAATATAATGTATGATTTAGCTTTTTTGTTATGGACATGGGCGTGTACCACATCCTACCTAAGAACTCGACTATGGGGTGTATCAAAAATAGGACTCTGTTTCTTCACCTTGAATCTCTATATACACCTAGCACATAAAGTCCCTGACCAGGTGCTTTGAGGTTGGCTAATTCAAAATATATAATCAGTACCAAAAATCTGAGATAATCATTGAATTGTGTGTGATTACTATCATAACTGTCACACAAATCAATGATTTCCTATACCCAGTACAACTTTGCTGCTGTTATGCGCGGTCATTGAAATCGCCAAAACTTTAAAAGTATCCATTCGATTTTGTTGGATGAGGTGTCAAACTGTGGAGAAGAAATTTGCTCATTTAATGATTATCTCAGATTTTTGGTACTGATTATATATTTTGAATTAGCCAACCTCAAAGCACCTGGTCAGAAACTTTATGTGCTAGGTGTATATTCGTGGAAGGTTAACACGGTTGGTGTCATTTTAAAGTCCAATTATATATCTAGATAACCTGTAAATTTGAGAGCTATCCATCCAAGAATAAGATCAGTTTGGCAATTTGAGTACTGCCATTAACTTGTCATTCTGTGATATTGAAAATATAATAAGCCTTCTTTTTTATCTTTACAAGGGCTATAACTAAAGAAATCATTGTACAAACTGTCTCATATTGGGACTTATGATCGCGATGAATGCAAAAATTGTTCCTCTTATATTGACTTTGCGATTTGTAATTATAGCCCTTATATCTGCGAATGGTCAATTGAAGCAAAACCCTCACTTTTGTGGCAGCGAATGAGATGATATGAAAGATTGCAGTATCCCTAAGAATGCTACTGTGTGCTAATTTACTGTGTGAATCCAATTGAGCAGATGAAAAAAAAGATCAACTTTGCAGGATAACAACCAGGGCTCAATTTTTAATTTTTGAGGGCACCTAATTTCAAGGCCACTGACACAATTTATGATGGGGTACTATGGCCAACAAATGGTCAAGAATACCTTGAATGTTAGAAAATGTCTATATAGGGCACCAAGGCAAAACCTCAAAAGGGCACGGCAATGGCCTCGATGGCTTTGGTGAAATTTGAGCCCTGATAACAGAAGTAATTGATTAATTAATGACATCATTTTTGTTACAGTTGAGCAACTACGACACACAGATCTTTTTTATACACTCGTTCGCTATAACTTCAAAGCACATTGGGAAAAATTTCAATTAGAATTAACAACATTTATAGCATGAATTTGAGCATAGAATTCTGCACTGTGGTAATGGAGACATATCTTTTTTAATTTCTTAGTCACTGTCATAATGTTATGGCCGAAATTCAAGCTATTTCACGCGAGCATGTTTTGTAGCTGTGTACACATGCTTGATATGCACAAACAACTATGCATACATGCGCGTGACATTTCACGATTGACAAATCAGGATGCGCAGTCATTTTTGAAAGTGTCCGGTATGCACCTCCAGGTTTACGCATATACACATATAAACGAACATACTCATGCATTGTTTGAATGTTGTCTATAGCATTATGGCACTGACTATATACGTTAGAGCTATGTCCTGGGTACCTTATTACTAGTAATGTTGGCTATTAACAGAACAATCAATGTTCTTCTGATGCAACTTCTATAATTTTAATTCAGTTCTATAAATAATGTACGTGTTTTTCTCCCCAAATAACATTGGTGATTCGGCTCTTTAGACCATGCAGATCAGCTAGTGGTATCTGAAAGATTTGAAACGTTGGAACCCAGCATAACTCCCAAAGGAAAAGCATTATGGTGTAACATCAGAGGAGCGAGTTAGCCACTCTGTAAAATGTTCAACACTACATGTACCAACTTTGCACTTATGACAAAGTGATGTAAATTGGATTTTAAAAGTTGACTCATAAAATCATTGAATTCTTGGTTAGTTTGAGGACTACAAACTACTCAAATTTGACTCAAACAAAGACAAGTCTGTAACATAATATCTACTTTTTTAGGAGTATAGATCTACTTCAAACAAAATTATGTTTTTATGATACACCCTGTAGGTGTAGGAATGGATTAATGAGATTACTAAGATATTGTGGTAAATTTGGTTTGACTTTTGTCCACACAAATGCCTCACTGATGGATGATGCTCCTCTTAACTGCCCCATTACTGTGTCTGATGAAGTTTAACATCTTTGGACGAAATTCAAGCTATTTTACATGGGTGTGATTTGTTGTTGTTCCCAAGGTTGCGCCCAAATGCAGGATATGCGTGAACAACTATGCATGTGTGCGTGGTGATTTCACATTTTTCCAATCAGGACGTGTGGTCATTTTTGAAAGCTTTCGGTATGCACTTCCAGGTTTACGCACGTATTGGTGGAAATGATTCCAAAGCATTACGATACTGACTATAGTTTACAAATATTACTCTTTGTGGTTGACATTGGATGATCAGGTTTTCCAGATGTAGTAATGAGAAGGGATTAACTATTAAAAATAACCCATATTAAAGCTCCTCGAGTCTAGCCACCGAGGGTAGCTATTCTCCCAAATATAGAGTAGTACAAATTTGTTTTATATAACATATAAAAATATCGAAATTCTATAATAAACAAAAGATAACACTAGCATATATCGTCAAATCAATTACCATGAGCAGAGGGAAAAACTGCCATAAAAAGTTACTATTGCCCTCATATAACTACTTATCACAGGGCAATAGTACTTTTAATGGGAACTTTTGCTCTCCTGTGAAATATTGGAGTACTGGTCCGAATATCTCATATCCCATGATGTAGTATCCACCAATCGAATAACAGGAATATTTGTACACATAGTTGATGGCTATTTCCCTATCTGAGTCCCATCATCAATGTCTGGTGAGGTCAAGATCACATCTTCCTCCCAATAAATAGATAATAAGATTACCAAGGTGTAGCAGTGAGAATAGGTTGACTTTGGCCCCATGGTTACATCATCGACAGATATTGCTCTTTTCAGTGCTCCATCATTGCATGAAGTCCTGATCAAACATTGGCATACCCTTTATTCCGTAAAACGTAGAGTTTGAAGGGTATAAAACAATTGTTCCAAACATTCTCTTTAGAATGGGTTGATAAGGTTTCCAAGACCCAGCGGTGAGAATGGGTTGACTTTGGCCCACATAAGAGCATCTGTAAAACGTACAGTGTGAAAGGTATAAAACAATTGTTCCAAACATTCTCTTCAGAATGGGTTGATAAGGTTTCCAAGACCCAGCGGTGAGAATGGGTTGACTTTGGCCCACATTAGAGCATCATTGAAGGATATTGCTGTAGCACCATCTTCCAAGAAGAAAGCTGGACCCTGATAGTGAGAAGGTAGAGACGGGAAATATTATACAATGATGATTTAGACAACACAAAACATAACATTACTATAGTAAATGTATACACTTTGGCCAGAGTACCATTTTCAATAAGGGTACTAGGGTACTATCTTCCAATTGAGGGGAGGCAAATGAATAACTAATCGGACAATATTTATTTGCAAATACTGCAAAAGTTTGCAATTTTAATGCTTCAATTTGCCTGAATCAGTCAACCAGCAGGTCACGCTCTGTGCACGGCAAGGTCATTTTTTTCTTTTCACGGGATGCAACTGCAATATGCAAGCTCCGATGGTTTCCGAAATTTTCCGAATAGAAGGGCTCACTTTAGACCGCTTTCTCATAAAACCAGAATATGTATGTAGACTGTTTTAGTCACAGTTGTTTGATTTATCATTTTCTGCTATCATTCATATCAAATATTGTACATTTATGATTGTATAAAATGATGTGATTCTTGATTTAAAAACGAGGTAAAATTATCATAATTATGTGTTATGCGATTAACAACGCTGGTCGTGACCGTTTGAAGCATTTGAATATCAATTTGCTAACATAGACTTCCATTTGAAGCATTGGTCTTTCATATATTAAAAGATTAGAAGGGTAGAGAATGATTATCTGCTTCAAATAATCAAATGAAATATACAGTTTTGGTGCAAAGATCGGAAATTTGCTGTAATTCCACATGCTCTCTGTATAGACATAGCATATGTTAGGGATATCCATTTAAAATACATGTGTTTCCCGCGACACTACACGCACGGCTGGTTTACTTTACTCTGACGGGACAATAGGTTCATCGATCGGTAACGCGACTTTCTACACAGAGAATGACAGAATGTGCAAAATTTCCCAAACTAAAATCATCTGTTCATCTTATTTTCCTGGTCTTGACCGTTTGAAGCAATAAGCCTTCCGAATGTTGACATTTTACGGAGACGAAGACGTACACTTTATTTGCTGCGAAATATTCAGGAGGGTAGTGACCATTTTTAACGAGATATGGCAAATTTATGGAGACACTTTTCAATGTAAATATTGCAGAAAAATTGCGATACTATTTTCATTATTTTAGGTCCTACACATCATTTTAAAGGATCAAATCACCTATGTTGATTAAGATTGAAGCCTTGCCAACCATAATAAGGAGTTTGTAGTGGAGATTTTACCTAAAATGACACACAAATAGCAAATTTAAAACTCTTCTCATTTTCATCCTTGCAAAAACGTCCGTTGGCCGAGCGAGGTCATTCGCGCTTGCTGAAAAAGAAAATAGCGACCATTTGCGTGACATGCTAGCTGACTGGAATGACTTCCCTCTCCTTCGATCACTTCTCCTTTTTTACCTGACCACTTCCAAGCCCAAGAAACTTGCCCCCTTCAAAATGACTGTGAAATGTTTAAAATATGTAAAAAAATGTGACATTATGAGACAAGCAAAAAAAAAAATGGGTTGGTTTTCATTTGCACATGAACATTTTTTTCACTTGGGTTTTGTCAGGCTAAAGGGCAGTAGCATAGCTAGGTTGTTCATATGGAAGAATCAAAAATAAATGGGAACTGACAAGACTTAATAACCAACTAACAAATGACTGCATAGTGCATGAAAATTGCTCTTTTAAAATAATTTTGCAATGATTTTGTAGTGCCAATCTCAACTGACAGACTCAAATATTGGGGGTGGGCTGGTTGGTAATTTCTCCCATGCCCCTCCCTCTGACTACGCCACTGGAAAAGGGTGTATTTTTGTGTCGCTTTGGTAATATGCCACTGCCAATTTAATTGTGAACACCGTTGTAAATTAACAATACATACAAGACCAAGCACAAATCTATAATGGTTAGATTAAAACTCCGAAATGGTTTTTTTCTGTTGCATATTCACAGTCGTCTCATTTTTAGGCCACTTAATTGATTCTTGTAGCCTGCCTTCTCACTTTCTGGGATAGGGTCAACTTGTTTTTAATTTTTCAATTTTCCAAAAACTATTGAGTTTCTAATACTGAACTTTTAACCACACACCTGTATTCGTTTTTAACCAAATGGTTGCTAGGCCTAATTGTGTATTAATCAACTACAATCACTTTCATGTGTTTTTAAAGAACTCTAGGGGTATAACCCTCATAGACTTAACATACAAAAGTGCCTCACCATTTTCCTGATGTTGCTGAAAGATGCTGGCAATCTAAGTTTTGCATGAAAATAGCCACATTTAAATGTCAATTTAGTAAAAAATAAAAATAAAAATAAAAAACGCCCTCTATCTCCACTTTTCAAAGGGCAATGCTACGAGAATCTGATTTTAATGTTCTAATATTACAAACATTTTAACCATTTGGTTCATGAATTTGCTGTGACCACCAAACCACACACCTGTATTCGTTTGCTGGTAAGTAGAGACCTATGTACATCTGAATGGCTTGGTAGATGCGAGCCTGTGGCAAAATCTGCTCCCATTTCTATGTCGGACACTTGCTGACCGGCTCGCTTTTGTACTACTTCATATAACGCTGCCTGATCGGGGGTGGGGCCGGATCTCTCCTCTACACCTGTAATGCTGCACAAAATAGACAAATAAAAATCTTTCATAATTTAAAGAGAAATGGACTTTTTTTCTAAAAAATGATCAGGGGAATATCTTCATTTTAAATTCTCCTTTATTGGGTTCTGTTCTAGCTGTTTTGGCTTTTATTTTCATGTCAAATTTGTATTTACTTTTTTTTTAATTTGTAAAAGTTCTTTGATGTTTTCAACATGTGTTGTTATGACTCATTCACTGACAAGATTTGCCTGAATCTAAATATTTTTGGTCATTGAATGTTTGCTGGCTATATTGCCCGAAAATATGAAACAAGTACCCATAAGATGGTCTTCATGACAAACAGGGACAGCTTCTATGGATACACAGCAAGACAAAGTTAGAATATTGTTCTATGGCAATTTGAGAGTATACTGCAAATCTATCGGATGACCACCCACCAGAGAGCAGCATAAATGCTGTTAACAAACACCATTGTTTCGATAGGGCTTTAAAAGGTAGTCTCCACACACAGAGCTATTAAATTGTAACTAGGTTTAGAAATAACTTTTACTCTGAAAATTGTCTTTATAAAAATGGCTAGATCAAGAGCTGTGTATATATACTAGAAATACTTACATGACAGATGAATGATCATGTATCACAAGCCAGGCATCCAGCTCTGATAAAAGCTGATGTTCAGTGATGCATAACTCTACCTCTGGATAAGTATTTAATAGCGTCCTGGAAAAACAGATAAATACATTAAGCATTTATGAAGCAAGCCTTAGTATGATATAATAGTTCCCTGTAGCTAGAATCTATCCAAGCAAAACAGATGCAACATTTAGGCCCAAATGTCTATATATTCATAATTTGTCTTGCTGAACCATATATGTGTGGTGGCATGGGAAAACCCTTCACATGGTCATTTTCTAGCAACTTGGTTTTTTCTTTGGCCGAGAGCTTCATACTCTACTGAGTATAGGACTGTTTACATTTTTCAGAAATTCCATCTAGAACTACAGTTATAGTATTTTAAAGTCGGCAAATTTAAACGCAACACTAAAAATTGAAACTGACAATTCAAAGGTGTACACAAAATCTTTTTAATGCTCTAATAATAATAAAACTACATTGTTATATCACACAGAATAGCTTGTCATATGAATAGGACTTTTTATATGAACTTAGTTTTTTGTGATATTATTAACAATTGTAAGTTCTTCACTTTCAAAATCTTTACAATGCATTGTCGGAATTCACAAGTGGTTACCATGGTAACAATGTCATTTTACGTAAACATTGCATTTTACACATAAAATTTGATAAACAAGGTTCAGAAAAGTACTAAAATAAACTTAACATGGAATGTTGCATAAAAAAACTCCTGGAGACTAAAGTTCAAGCTATAATCTCTATCTTGGGACCAAAGTTGGAAAATTGACTTGGAACTCATTTGTTAAGAATATTTTGGTATGACCCAGATATCTCAATATTAACACTAGCGACTCCCGACGGGTTTTCCCATACCACCACACATATATGCAAGTGCATTAACTGTAACCCAGCCAACATGTTTTTAACCAAAACAATGCTTTAGGTTTTAATGAATAAATCGCCGCTCCCCCACCAGGATTCGATCCAGGGACCCTCCGCACATCAAGCACCTGCCCGCATAGGCATGCTACGGCTTTGCGCTCATTATATAGGCTAAGTTGATTATGTCATGGAAAACCTGTCACGCACGCGCTGGGAGGCTTGGTCGTGGTATATTGTGGTATCTGGTCGTGTTAGGGTTAATCACTCATAATCTATAAATGTTACATTTATACTTTGCCATTCAAGGTGGAATGATGGCACGTATCTATATCAGTTGGTGTACATAAATAGATCTCTGCAACAGAGCATTTACATCAACATTTTCCACAATAAATTACTTAAAAAGGGAACTTAATAAGCTCCCACCCAAAAATCACTTTGCTAAGCACCCTGGTCACTTAATAGGGAGAATATGGTACCTAAAATATAGCTTTGTAACATGGATATTACATCTCAATTTTCAATTCTGGTGACAACTGATACGTTTTGATGTCATGGGTCACAATTGATAATGTAATTTAGATTACTGCCTCGAGGAAGTGAAAAGTCACTTTCTTATCTGTCATGGTGAAACAACAGAGCTACGATACTAAGATATTGTTGTTTTATTGCTACAAGAGCGCCTATGTATGTAATTTACATCACTTCCTTGAGAAAGTGAAAAGTACTTTTACCGGCAAAACTATCTTACCTTGCATGGTGAAACAACGGAGCTACGATACTAAGATATTGTTGTTTTATTGCTACGAGGGCGCCTATGTATGTAATTTACATCACTTACTTGAGAAAGTGAAAAGTACTTTGACCGGCACACTATCTTACCTTGCATGGTGAAACAACGGAGCTACGATACTAAGATATTGTTGCTTTATTGCTACGAGGGCGCCTATGTAAGCGCTGATAATCAACAGCTCAACTCGCAGACTGTAAAAGAAAAAAGAAAGAAGAAAAAAAGGATACAAGATTGGTTACATCCTCATAAAGTGAAGTATCATTTCAAGGTCTACAACAGCAAGTATATGGACAATGCTAGTAATAGAATTACACCTATACTTTAGGAATGTCCGATGTACAAGATTTGAGTACAATTTTGCGATAATCATACAAAATACTTCAAAGGATGACGTAGCACTTGGTGGAGGCTAGAGGGGGTTAGTTCCTTTTAACTTAAAACATACGTTTTATGCAATCAGTCATAAGAGGCTATTTCTGATAGATTATTTTTGGTGCTTGACAAATGGGCTATCAGTTCCAGATTGGTGAGAATTATGAGGCTTGTATTTGTCCGTGCGCAAACAATATCCATGTCATTGCGCACATTTATTGATGAAAGTGTGCATTTTCGCATCATAAGCAGGTATCAGCAAGCGGTGGTCAAGTAGGTATTCGATTTGGGCCTAGGATAAATAGTAGCCTCACAGTTTTCACCAATTTGGAACTGATTGAACTATAGTGTCAGATGGCTGCACTGGTAGCTGAACTATCTACTATCTGGGAAAATATCACAATTAATTCACTCCCGACATCCCAAAGAACATTGTAATCTTGATTTTACGTTCAAACTAAACTTTGTTTTTACTCCGCTAACAAACATTGCTTCCTTTTCCATTCGAAAATTTCTGTCTCCACCCCGTATCAGGGAGGTTGTTTCAACAATGAATGATGTACTTGTTTTGATATCTTCAACTACCACATCCCACATGGATTTTTGTCATTGCTAGACGATGTTCTGATGTTCTAATGATTAGCGGTTTACATAGGTCACTATGGGGGGGGGGGGGGGGCGTACTTTAGTTCCCAGATTCTAGACTGTACTAGTATCTCGTATGATACATGGTACAAAGTCGGTGTTTCAGTATCGGACGATACTGGTACATATAAAATGTTACACAATTATGTACCTGTATCGGTCAATTCTGGGACTATCCCCTACTGGTAGCATATGTGTACCACTATCGCCTAAAACTGGAACATAAAAATGTTCCAGTATTGCTCGATACTGAAACACAATTTGGTGTTCCAGTATCGACCGATACTGGCAACTTTTATGTTCCAGTATTGAACAATACCAGTATCTGGGACCTAACGTACACTTTTCCATGATGGGTATGTTGATGTCATCTGGGTCTCCCTGTTGCTGGTTTCTTCAAGTCCTTATTTATAATATAAGCATTCAACATTCAAAATAAATGACACCGCCTCTGACTTACATAGTGCGAATTTGCTGCTGTAGTTTTTCCGTCCTCACACAGCTGAGCAGCGAGAGTATTTCACACACATCATTTACCTCCCAATCTGCCCTGGATATTTGAGCTGCAATCAGAAAAATAGTTAATATTTTGATGAATATCTAGGGGATCATTATTATCATAACAATCCAACATGTCTCTATTACTCACTCTATCTCACTCCGGCGACATCTGTCGGACGTTAACGATAGCTCTCCAGACATACCTATCTTCCATGCAGTGTCAGTGTTCTAATATTATCAATTGGTAGTCTTATTTCTCGTCACAAAGCATAACTGTGATCATCAAATACAAATGGGTTATAAAGGTGGCCTACATGTATATACTTTTTACAGAAACTACTGATCCAAATGGTCTAATTTATATAGGAAAATTCTTCTGATAAATAAACTTTACAATGAATTGCTTGTTATCTATCTACAACGTACAATATCAATAAATGTGTCAAAAATGCCTTGCTTTCTTATGTTTATTGAAATGTTCTTAGGGTTATATCTGCTAACTAACTTGACCAACTTTGTGATGATTGGTCTAAAATGACAATTACTAATGAATGATTCAGTGCTACAAGGGTCATTCAATAAGTTATACCTTATAGCTTTCTATTATATAAGCCAGTCCAATGCATAGTTGCAGCTTTGAATCTCAGCTACAAATTCATAGTAAATTGGTCCGAGTACTGGTTGTACTTTTCTGGGGATGCGGTGAAAACCGAATGTCAATTTAGTTTGACGGAAACGGATGAAACATAGCGAAATATCTCCCAAGTTCTGATCATTTAGCTAATTCTATGAGACAAAATGTACCTATCAGTCAATTATTACTGTTGTAACTTAAGATATCTCTTTAACAGTCTATAAACAAGAAAGGTGACAGCTCGTTTTAGCCAGGACCAGATATTAATCCTCCCCTGTAGGGAACACTGCAAAAGTCATATTTGCTGTTCATAAGAACTGAGAGATCTTCAATATACAGGGTTAAATGGAGGGATTCCAAGTCTCTTCAAGAGTTGATTTTCAAATAGAAACTAGCTGATTGACTATCCTAAAGGTTCCACATAATGAAATCTCATAAAGTGACAATCATGTGAAATATTGAACTTATTAGGCATCACTGCGGCATGACTTGTAACAACAAATTTGACTGAAATTCCATAATTCCAGTATGCTAAAAGCATAGCAATACATTCGAGTAGATAGTATACAATAAATGTGTATGTGTTGTTTCGAGAGAAATTAGACAAATCAATGCACGTGTACAGCTGATGTTGATGCGTGAATAATGGCACGACCCCGCAGGGGAGTGCTATTGTGAGCATATCAACATTTGCGCAAGTGCATTGATTTGTCTAATTTTTCGAGAAACAAAACATACGCATGTATTGACCTAATTCATACACGACACTATACAGATCAAAATTCACAATTTCAGCATAATTTTGATCTATGTAAAAACAAATAAAAACATGATAACAAGTTTGCTAACACCCGCAGTGAAAATCGGCGAACCCGCGATTCCTGAGCAACGAATCAAAACACAGCGCGTAGTGCACGCATTGAACGGCGCTTACACAGAGTGCATTAGACACTTTCAATGCACTCCGCGTATTTTAGTTTCTTACTTTTTGTTGGTTCGACACTCATAAGAGTGCATGATAATACCATATTATATTTAGATATCATCCATTGTTTTTCATTTATTTGGAATGTAATTTTCTGTTTCCGTCCAAAATCTCTCTATGGCTTTGACCGCATTATATATCAATTACTATAAATCTATAAATATGTAGCTATGATTCAAATCTATAATCATGAAAAATGTCATGAGGCTGACATTCATATTAGTGATGTTATGAGGGAAAACGTAGACCTTATTGAATGACCCTCTTACTTACATTTGACATAAGCCAAACCTATCTCTAGAGCCTTTTCTTGATGTGTCGAGAGTAGATAACACTTAACACATTCCAGTGTATCACCTTGAGACTCCTCTAGATTCACTGCTTTGATACCGTAATCGTCTATGCTATGCAGTCCAGCCTGCAAATTAAGAACAACAAATTGGAAGGTTTTGTCAAGGCAAAAAAAAAACACCCCAAGGCTATAGAGAAGCATAACGGCGTCTCTTTCCTACTTTTGGCATCAAATGGCGTCAAATGGTGTCAAATGGCGTCAAATGGCGTCAAATGGTGTCAAATGGCATCAGTGATGCCAAATCGGCATCAGATGGCGTCAAATGGCATCAGTGATGCCAAATTGGCATCAGAAGGCGTCAAAGGGCATCAGTGATGCCAAAATTAGCATCAGTGATGCCAAATTGGCATCAGTGATGCCAAATTGGCATCAGAAGGTGTCAAAGGGCATCAGTGACGCCAAATCGGCATCAGTGATGCCAAATTGGCATCAGAAGGCGTCAAAGGGCATCAGTGATGCCAAATCGGCGTCAGTGAAGCCAAATCGGCGTCAGTGATGCCAAAATTGGCATCAGTGATGCCAAATCGGCATCAGAAGGCGTCAAAGGGCATCAGTGATGCCAAATCGGCATCAGTGATGCCATATTGGCGTCAGTGAAGCTAAATCGGTGTCAAGTATGCCAAATCTCTATCAGTGATGCCAAATTGGTAGTTGGCATGTTTTTTACTTAAGTAGAAATGTATATGCTGGTTATTGCATTAAAATTCCCCCAATAAAAACACACCTCCACCAGCATTTACCAGCCCATACCAGTTAAGATTCCCGATTGGGATTCACCAATTAAGATTCCACCATTTATCCATCAAAACGAAGGAAAGCGGTTGATAGAATAAACAAACATGGTTCCAGCTCATCGCATTTGCCGTTGGAAAGCGGAAGTGGACCGATTATGTTACAATCAAATAACATTTGCGTATCCTTGTAAACCAGTCAGTTAAAAATGAATACAAAAATATAAATTGATTAATTAGTGCAGCGCATTCATGAAGGCTGCCATTTTTACCATTACGTCATTATAGCCGCATAGGCCAACATTGTCCGGTTTAAAAAACAGGGGGGGGGGCGTGTGGTTGCTCTATTTATACAAAACAAGGCGTTATTTCAGTGACGTGTTATAGGTGGGTTAGGTCGACATAATCAGAGACTGATCAAAATCAAAATCAGTTGAATTTGAGGCAAAAAGTTTTAATTTTAAGAGTGTAGGCCTAACAATTCAAAGCGTGCCGCTTCCAGAGTCAAAAAACGGGAAATAATAGTGATTTTACGGAAGATGCGGCCTCCATGATCAGATCATATCTCAAAAATGGATTGTTCAATTGTCATGTTATTTGGCTAGTTTGTTCAGAATTCCACGCTGAAAAAGTTGATATCAATTTTGAATGATTTTGAACAAGCTTGTCCCTCTATAAGGGAGCACACAACTAAATAGGTCTCGCGACACGCTATCGATGTGATCAATCAAAGTTGAGTACGACAATAGTTCCTATTTGGCCGGAAAGAGAGTTATTTTTTGACGGTTTATGATATAATTTTTCACTAATATGTTGTGTTTGAAATGTGTAGTTGATGTTCTGACATTTAAACTAGGTGATTTGATGTCAATTTTAATTTCACGGACCGATTTACACATGCGGTAATATCCAGACCGGAGACCAAATTTAGGTAGGCATATCACTACGTTGTTATGCGGCGGCTTATATCAAAAAAAGTGCGCGGTAATGTCACCTTCATATTCAGATATGTTGTAGATAACCCTTGTGAGTAAAACATATAAAAATCTCATTAAACCAAACGCACTAATATAGAAACTAGAGCTATTTAAGTAAGCCTTTCCTAACAGTAAAAGTCTATGGAGAGCGTCTTGGTGATGTGCATCCATAAATAATACGCCACTCTTGTTCCCAGATGCATTAAACTGCTAGGAATTGATTCAAAAGAAGTGCTATTGTCCATCGCGCTCATCGTGGGTTTGAGTTTACGTGTACGGTAATAGAAAACTGGGTGAAATGAGTGTCTATAAACTTCACAAATAGTGTTACATCTATCGCATCGGTGAATGTGTGTATTGAATTTATATGTTTCAAATATTAGAAGTATCTTAACTTTCACCGTTGCTTTTTTTTAATCAAACTAATTTATGTATCCCGTTAGCTAGTATTAGATACTGTAGTTGCCGCAATATCAACTATCAATACCCGTTCTGTTTACCGGGCTTTTCAAAAATGCTAGTCATACACTCGCGATCAAAAGACTTTACGAATTGGAAGTGCATGAATAAACTGGTTCATAAAAAATATACAAGAAATAAAATAGTAAACAAACCTTTATAAATGCGTTGTGTCATTATTTCCAATTACTCACATAATAATATTTATTCAATTCAATCATGTTTATTTGGAGATATTTAATGAGAAAAAAATATTGTCAATTTAGCGAAATCGTTCAAAAATCACATAGTAAATATCCATTCACCGAGTGGCGGCACTGTCGAAAATGACGTCAGAGTTAGAGTTGTTGACAAAATGCAGGATGATCGATCAGCTGTTTGGTCGAAAATGAGTACGGGTGTGTTTAACATTATTATTTACAAAAGTCCAAGTGTTTTTCAGTGTTATCTCCTTGGTTTAATTTAAATTAAAAGGATGTGTAGCTTCCACGGTTAGCTATCACCTCCTGGCAGCGTTCAGGCATGGAATCCACCAACTTCTGAACGGTTTCCAATGCCATTTCTTCCCATATCTCTGCCACTCTCGCAGTTAATCCATTCAAACCTCCTCGCGGGGCTTGTTGTCTTGAAAGTTCACGCTCAATGGCATCCCATAAATGTTCAATTGGATTCAAATCCGGGGATTGAGCTGGCCATGTCATGAGTTGAAAGCTCCAATCGATGCCATCATCTTTCAACTGTTCTGGTGTAGGATCAGCCATCCAATCCTTGATCAACTTTGCCGTATGGCATGGTGCATTGTCATGCTGGAATACAAAGTCAGGCCCAACAAGCTGATGGGCAGATGGCAGCATTGTTTCCGTCATTATCTCCTTGTAAACTTCCTTGTTGATGTTACCGTCCACACGGATACACGCCCCTAGGCCAGATCGGGCCATACAGCCCCATACCATTATTCCAGACCCACCATGTTTTACAGTGGGCTGGACACAGTTCTCATGATACTCTTCTCCAACTGCTCGCCTCACATATTGTCTCCTTTTATCGTTCTGGTACAAAACGAACCTGCTCTCATCAGACCATACCACCTTCGACCACTGTTCTTGTGTCCAGTTTAAATGGGTTCTTGCAAATTCAAGGCGTCGTCTCTTGTGGTCAACTGTCAGCTTGGGTTTTCTGCGGGCGATCCTACCATTAAGTCCACCAGCACGGAGCCTTCTCTTCACGGTTGAAACCGACACATCCACCATCTCACACTCGTCCCGTAACGCAGGGGCAGTCAGCCAGCGATTACCCCGTGAGGTATTGACGAGCCGCCGGTCTGTTCTCTCCGTAGTAACTTTCGGGCGTCCACTTCTCGGCCGTGTTGACATTGAGCCGTATTCATCCATTTTCTTCAGATTATAGCGGACACTTCCCTCGCTAATTCCACATCTTCTGCCAATTTCTGAGTTGTTATACCCCTCGTCATGCAAAGCTTGAATCTTCCCCTTCATGTTGTCAGTTATTATTGGCTTCGGCGGCATGATTAAACTAGAGTAAATTGATGATTTCGGAAGGCACTTTTTGTAAACAAGTCGTCGCGGTATAGGGAATCCCTGTGTTATGAGATGTCAAACAAAGGTCAAATTGCTTCTTCACCTTTGACGCGTGGGTTTCCATATAAGGGCATTGGCAGGAATTTTTTTCCGATGGTGATTGGATAGCTTAACATCTCATCAACATAATAAACCATATTTGGTTAATTTATGCACATGACGTAGGGCCCACGGTTGCAAAACATGAAGAGGGAATCACCGTTGCTGGGCGTTGTCAAGCAATCTGACGTCACAATTTATTATAATGAGCTGTTTTCCTAGGACGCCACCAATTGTTGAATGGGATTTTACGTGTGTTTTCAGAGGAATTAATGACGGTTTGTTTACATGATTAATTAATTATTACTTAATATTTCCGATGTTGAAAACTGGTATAAAAGTTGAGTAACTAATTAATCTTCACTTTGAAGGATTAGGCCTAGTTTTTTCGCGGCAATTTTTTTAGAAATACGGCATGATACAAATTCGTAAAGTCTTTTGATCGCGAGTGTACAGTTGTGTGCAAAACAGACATAGATCAGCTCCACACAACATTTCAATAGAGGTAATCCGGGACTTAAGTTGTAGCTCCTACCGTATATATACCAATTGGCATCATTGATGCCGATTTGGCATTACTGACGCCGAGTTGACTTCACTGATGCCATTTGACGCCTTCTGATGCCAATTTGGCATCACTGATGCCGATTTGGCATCACTGACGCTGATTTGGCTTCACTGACGCCGATTTGGCATCACTGATGCCCTTTGACGCCTTCTGATGCCAATTTGGCATCACTGATGCCATTTGACGCCTTCTGATGCCGATTTGGCATCACTGATGCCATTTGACACCGTTTGACGCCATTTGACACCATTTGACGCCATTTGATGCCAAAAGTAGGAAAGAGACGCCGTTATGCTTCTCCTACTGTAGTCAATTTTCTTAAATAATATCTTGGTATTATTACTATCATCTTTTTTATTATTAAAGATCCGCATCAAACATATTTAATTGGGGAAAATATGTAAATTCAAGTTAAATTTGTTTACCCTTTCATGTAATGCATTAATTTCTGCCTGGCTTCCCCGACATCGAGCACATACTTTTATTAAGAAGTCTTCGCAGGACGGAATAGTCTTGATCAGGTCAACAGCTAACTCCCTGAAGAAAGAAAAAAAACACCATTTATAACTATTTCACCAAATGTGTTGATCATGGGAAACGATATAAAGTTCAAAGTCTCTAATTAATTAGTTCGGTAGTATTATTTTTTGCGCAGAACAACTCTGCCTGCGGCGTCGTTGTTCTACTTAAAATAATACTATCGTCCGCATTTATGTCAGACAATATAACACGGGCACGGTCTAAAACAATACCTTTATTCTCATTCTTAAACAATCATACTTAAGACATTTATCAAAGAAATATGAAATTATAACGAGGGTAAAACCATCCAATGGAAGAGTGCTCAACCCTAAAGGGGAGCCTTAGTAAACAAAAATGTAAGATTTGATGTGCATTTTATTGTCCACATTTGACAACTTTTACCCCTGCTAGGGTCGAATAACCCACAAACATTCCATCCAATCCCATGCGATGAGTACACCATGCGTAAGCGTCGCCGCGCCGGCATAAGCACAGGAAAAGCACCAAAGACGGACTGCAGAAGTGCGCGTTATGGAGCAAACCACATATTGTGAAGGTCGGACACACTGTTAAAACGTAAGCTCCACCTACCCGTGTTCAATTGTCTCATCTAAATGTCGCCGATTTCTCTGAGAACCAATGGGATTGCTTAAACTTTCTCAGCTGTTTAAGAATGATAATTTAAACAGCGTGTATGTCTTTAAAAATAGCATAAATCTATAGAGCAAAAACCGATTTTCAGCTCTGAATGTGTTCATCTGACTTGTTACATTTGTATACATCATTAATATGAGACCTGTCATCACATAATGAGAGTTAAGTTGAAAGTCTTAAATCAAATAAACTACTGCCATATTGTGCCTCATTTACTCGCGTTGAGTCACAGCTACACTGTGTCTAACAATATACATGTTTTTCTCACCAATTTTCTTGTTGTTCACATCTCCTCGACAACATCTCGGTTGCCATAGCAATAAGTGATTGGTGTTCGTTTCCTTTCAGTAGCCTCCCAGCGCAAATAACAAGTTCTAACTCATGACCACGGAGCAGCTTAGAGAGTGCAAGCTTAAATAAAACAAAAGAGAAACGAAAATGAGAATTTTCATAGCAATTACAAAATGACCATGATTTGGATCAAAGGATTTGAACACTTACCATATTTGGGGATCATGCGCTTCAATTGTGTTTTGCCTTTTACTCATGTATATATTTTGTTAATTTGTTATGGTATTTTATGATTGTACAGGTTGTGCGTTTTCTCATTTTTAATTTATTGATTTTATCTTTGTGCAGGGCATTGAGTTTCCTTGCGGTTTGAAATGTGTCTTTTAAATGCCTGATTATTATTATTATTATAGACAAAATCGTGTATTCCCTCAAAATGAAAGATTAAAAAAACCATTAACTATTCTGGGTTCAAGACCATGCATTTGTAAGGTCTTCGTTAATTTCATTGACACCATTTTGTCCGGGTCTTTATATTATTTATTCAGGACACTTAATCATCTTGTATCCTGTGAGCAATCCTCGCATGGATTATATTAAGCTTCATTTGTCATAATTTCTGCTAAATCATGATTATAGGCCATAATTAATTGATCTATTTGATATTACCCAAGTTTATTCACAATCTTTGAAATCCAGCCTTAGTTTGATAAAAGAAAATGGATTGAATGAGAGTTTTAATGATGTGACTATTTCTACTTTTCTGATCAAGCTAGGGATTGTTGCCTCTGCCAGGGAGCTTATATAATTGGAGAGGAAATTTGAATCGCAAAACTGAAGCCTCCTATATATGGGCTTGTGGGCGTGAGTATGCGCGATGTTACTCTTGAAATGAGGCACTATCTTGACAACGCTATGATTGACAGTACGAAAGTCCTTATAAGGGACATTGAGACGCGCAATGTAACTCTTAAAATGGGGGCGCGCAATGTAACTCTTAGAATGGAGGCTTCAATCTCGGCAAGGAGTCTGTGTACAGTGGCACCGGCCTGGATCTGCTTATAGTCAGTTCAGTTCCAAACAGGAAAGTTCATTACACTGTAAACTGAATTTATTATGTTCCACTGCCTTAACACTTTCCACGCGGCAGGCGTCTGCAGACGACATTCCAAAATGTTACAAAATGTTTTAAAAATGTCATATTGTATTGAATTTCAATACCCTATTTGGAATCACCATGAAAAATGAATTGAAATAAGTACAAACATGCCTAGTCTTGGTTCGGTTATCCTTGAGGTAGACTTTGAAAATTGGAAAGGTTTCTGAAAAATCTGTTTTGTATATGTGACTAGCTCCCACAAAACCCGACATAAGTCGCCAGAACACTTATGGAAATACAGCTCAATAAAGAAAAGAAAGAAATTTTCAACAGAAATATTGATTTTTCATGGACAAAAGTTTGAGCAATCATGACAAGTGATTCATCATTTTAAAAGCTTGTTCTTTCAGCATGTTCAACATCAATAAATCAGAAAATATATTTTTCAATACTTATGGCGGGTTTTGTGAGAGCGGTCACATACGGCAAAACTAATAGCCACGTCGAAAGTGTTAACACTTTTGTATTACAGACCAAAGACCTTGAGACCATAAAGTGTATGTTTTCAGGCTGTTATAGTCTGCTGTCATTGTTGACTAAGCAAGGCTACATATGTGATTTACATCAAAACAGTGCTTTAGGGCATAACCACTGGCCTGCCTAACCTGGGAATTGGAGAATTTATGACTGGTCAATAACTAATCACCAGTATAAAAGTGACTTGGCAGTGGAACATAATGTAAACTAGCAAAAGCACATTAAAACTCAAGAATGATGCGACAAAACCAAATTGAGAATATGCAACTGATAAAATAATCATTTCTGATGAAAATGTTTTGAATATTTAGCCTGTACCTTAACGTTCCCTACAGCAAGATGACAACATGCAGCCATGACCGGGGCGCCATCTCTGAAATAACCGTCTGCTAATGTCGCACTGGATTCATTTAACATTCTGTAAATTAGGTAAAAAAGATAAATAAAAACATTAACATATTTTCAAAGAGGTCCAATTACATTTATATAAACAGATTCCTAGGAGGAAATAAGTTGTGGTCACAGGGGAAAAATCAGGGGTCATGACCCCCCCCCCCCCCCCCACCCCTAAATTCTACGATACCCTATGCAACCCCCCTAAGATTGACCAAGTCTCCCATCGAACAAATGTATTCAATATGTCAGCATTCCCCCTAAATCCAAACCTGGCCCACCCCCTCCCCCTACATTCTGATGCTTTTGCCATACTCCACTCACCTAATATTTTGTGCCTCTGGTTCATTTACTCCATTGTGATCTTCTGTAGGTATATGTTTCACAGGATGTGACGTTGACCCGCCAAAAGCACCAGAATCCATGATACCGCCCTCGCAGGCCACTTGGGACACCAGCATGGCGTCTTGCAACCGATTGTGACTGGCGTAGAAGCTGACTAGTCTGGTCACGTTACCGAGGGCGACGAAATAAGGCACACATTCGCTGCTGTCCTCCCCTACTAAATGCTCTGCTCGCCTGAAAAAATTTGATATTGTCATGGAACACTGTCAAAACCTTGTATCTCCATCTGACCCTTCAGCATATAATACTTGCTATGTATAACCTTCGGGCAGTCTTCTCTACACATGTTCAAGAGTCAAACACATCCATCAAACCCTTAAATGCGCTCTTGACCCTGAACAGTTATAAAGCAACACTTCATATGCATAACTATTGGGCAGTTTTATTTGATATATGTTGAAGGGACAGAAAAATATACAATGTGTTGACAGAACAGCAACGATATAATTGTTTTATTTATTGTTAGAGAGTTTCACCAAGTTTTAAACCATGTGTCTTTACTACAATATTTCACTATTACATGCATTTGGCCTTTATGTACTATAATTCTTATTTAACCCTTAACCCATTGAAGGGGGGGGGGGGGGGGGTTGTAGCAACAGGGGAAGAAACATGGAACAAATAATGACACCAAAATGGGGGATTCTTGCTCCCTCCCCCCCACCGGGATTGAACTAGGCCGCCATGGCCGGAGTCCAGGTGATCGTACATAACGCTACAAGGGTCGGGCTCCGCAAAATAACTTTTTGGATCCTAGGTACCTTTGCATGATTGCGTGATTGTGGTGCACCGACACGATGCTTCTGTTGGATTTGGTTGGATTTGGTTGGCATTGTTAGGGTTAAGTTATGAGGATGCAAGTCAGAATTTGAATATTTTGAAAATAGATGGTTTTAATAATAATAATAATAATAAACCATGCTTATTAAGCGCACTCCGTCGCAAGACCCCAGTGCGCTGAACAAAAAAGAAGAAAAGTACAAAATATGAACAAAGATACAAAAACATTATAAAGTCATTTGCTGAAAGAGGTGAGTCTTGAGCGAGCTCTTGAATTGCTGCAGTGATGTGGCATTTCTAACATGAGATGGGAGCCGGTTCCAAAGTTCAGGAGATGCATGAGAGAATGATCTTTGGCCATAGGTGACAGTGTTAGTTTTCCTCCGTTGTAAGATGACAGATGCATTTGACCTAAGAGTGCGTGTGGGTTCCTTGATGGAAATAAGGTCGCATAAGTACTTTGGAGCCTGGTTATTTAGTGCTTTGTATGTCAAAAGCATAAGTTTAAAAACAATACGGCTCTCCACAGACAACCAGTGAAGATCTTTTAACACTGGGCTTATATGTACACGCTTCTTTGTCAAGGTTACCAAACGGGCAGCGGCATTTTGGATGCGCTGTAATTTGCTTAATTGAGAAGCTGGAAGTCCATATAATATACTGTTATTTGAGTCCAGACGAGAAGAGACAAATGCATGAACGAGTTTCTCAGTGCTATTACAGTCCAGATATCTGCGGATACGGCCAATTTTTCTGATAGCGTGTGAAGCGAGACGGCTGATGTTATTTACATGAGGGACTAAAGTGAGATGCTGATCAATGATGACACCAAGATCTTTTGCTTTAGTGACAGTATCAACGACAGAGTCACCAACGTTTATGGAGGGGGTGGGAACATTTTCAGAGTAGCGGGATGATAAATGAACAACCTCTGTTTTACTATCATTCAATGCAAGCTTGTTCTTCAGTGTCCAGTTTTTAATCTCTTTGATGCAGTTCTCGAGTTCAGTTAGAGAAGGAGAGGTATCATCATTTGGATTCACACTGATGTACAATTGGGAATCATCAGCGTAGTACATACCACTAACTCCAGGGAAGCGTTTCACAATGTCTTCAATTGGTGACGAATATAGGGTAAAAATCTGCGGACCGGCAACTGAACCCTGAGGGACACCGCTGAGTAATTGATGAGGATTTGATTTAGAGTCAGCAATCTTAATCACTTGTTGTCGACCGCGAATGTACGAATCGAACCACCCGAGTGCATTGCCTGTTAAACCATATCTAATCTTCAGCCGCTGGATGAGGATGTCGTGGTCGATGGTATCAAAAGCGGCACTTAAGTCCAGGAGGACAAGTATCGCATCCTTTTTTGTATCAAGAGTCAACAGAAGATCGTTCGAAACACGGAGAAGTGCCGTTTCACAGCTGTGGTTTTTACGATACGCACTCTGAAATTGAGGGTACAGATCATTCTCAGCGAGGTAATGCTGAAGTTGCTCAATGGCTGCTTTCTCCGTAGCCTTGGATAAGAATTTCAGGTTCGAGATACTACGATAACTCTTGAATGCTTCAGCATCGAGAGTGCACTTCTTAATGAGAGGAATAACCTCAGCAATCTTGAATGTTGATGGGAAATGTCCAGAAGATAATGAGCAGTTTATGATTTGCGTAATTATGGGAAGGAGTTCATTTGCGCACTGCTTAACCAGCGATGTTGGCATCGGATCCAAAGGGCATGATTTGGAAGGCATTTTGTTCAGCAACTTGCATACTTCGTCCTCAGACAAACAACGGAAATTGCTGAGACTATTTGATGTTAGTCTTTCAGAGTCTGGCAAATCACCTTGGGTTTTCACAGACTGATTTAAGTTGCCATGCAGTTTTTGCACTTTTTCTTCGAAGAAAGTGGCGAAGTTATCAGCTAAGATCTTTGGGGATTCGTGGGCAGGAAGAATGTTAGTAGATTTCTTAACACACATTCTATCCACTAGTTTAAACAACTGGCTCTGATCGCAGTCAATAATCTGTGATCTATGGTAGGATCCCTTTGCTTGCTCCAGAAGGTGTTTGTAGGCAGCACACTTTTCACGGAAAACTTGTCTGTCAACCTGCAGGCCAGACTTGACCCACTTTCTCTCATAACGACGAAGTTTTTGTTTTTCCCCGCGCAAGTCGTCTGAGAACCAAGGTGAATGGGAACGAATGTATCTTGTCCGAGTCTTAACAGGGGCATGTTTGTCCATTAGTCCACTTAACACAGTATCATATTGCTCTGCTAGCAAGTCGAGATCTTTAGCTGGCGATGAATACAGCGACGATGCAAGGATGTCTTTTCGCAGTGCGTGCATGTTAATGTCCTGCAATCTTCTTACATTAACAACCTCCTTTGTTGCTTTCGGGCGGACAATGTTTATATTGCAGACAGTAGCAAAATGATCAGAAGGGAGAAATTGTAGTATCGTTATTGCCCCTTACCTTGCTGCGAGAGATTTCCAGTAATCCATGGACACCGAGGGAGCCATAGCTAAGGCTTTCTCCCACTACACACAAAAATAAATATGTTGAAATGAATCATATTAGACACATTGGTCATATATAACAAATTTGCCATTACACAACAACGATACATTGGAAGAATATTGAAATCTTAGTCCACAAAGTATGTGAAAACTGAATTCATATACTCCTCAACTTTCTTTAAAGATTTTAAAAATATAAAAGTGGAATTTTTCGCGCTACATATATTTTTGAGCTTTTCACGCTCGAATGAGCTACCGTAAAAGTAATAACACGCGAATATATTCTTTTGCGTATAGGTCTATGTGATGAGCTACAAATCGTGAATTAAAAAACACTATTTTAACATTAAATTGATACACAAATTCACTGAACACTATTTGTGAAGTTTTATAGACACTATTTCACTCAGTTGTTTTTTACTCCTAAACTTGAACCTTTGAGCATGATGGACAATAAGGACATCTCTTCAAATCCATATGTACAGATTAACACATCTAGGAACGAGATTTATGTTTTATCATGAATGTTGCGAAGGTATCTCATAACAGTGCAAAAGACTGCGCCACCACAGAACCCCAACTTCTACCCCATTGAGCACATTTGGGACGAACTTGAGCATCGACCCCCTGACAAACCACCCTCAAACAAGCAACAGCTAAAAGGTCATCCTTCAGCACATCTGGGATGGTATTGGGAGAGATATTTATGCTAAGCTGGCAGCTATGCCAAGGAGAATGCAGGCTGTCATTCAAGCAAAAGTTGGTTCAACAGAGTACTAACCATTGGCTACTATTATCCAGAGAATCAAGAAAACAAAAGTGTACACATTTTTTTTGGGGGCAAGGAAAAGGACATAACCACGCCCAAAAAAGTTCAAGGACAAACAGAACTGTATGTGGTGTGCATTAATAACATTGTCACCTAGTATATTATTATCAATGGATATTATGATTCATGTCTCTCAGTATTTATTAAATTTTTCAGAGTGTACAAAATATTTTTGCGGTCACTGTAGCTTCAAAAGAAAATAGCCATTTGTCCATCCCTGTTTTTAATCTATGATTTGACAGACAGTGAACTCGAATAGTTTCAAGTCTCCTATTAAATCAAATATACATTGGAATATAATATAAGCTACTACTGTGACATGACATAATCTGGAAAAACCTAGTAATGAAAATTGAATTATAGACCCATATTTGGACTTAATAGGTTTTTCCCCTTCAGTTTATCAAGATTCCAGATGAAAAACTACTGACAGGGAAGAGTTTCACACACTTTAACTTGATAAACTGAAGGGGAAAAACCTAGTAGTAAGTCCTGGGCAATATCAGTTTGGCTTTACCGTTCAAGCCATCATACGGAATCAACGCCATAACATTTCACAGCTTATTCCATTGGCGTGTACCATTACACGGCATGAAACATGATATTGCCAAGTCCTGAAACCAAACAGTTTTCCTTTGTTTTCTCAAATTTGCGTTCAACAGACTTACTAGGTTTTTCCAGATTATAGGAGCTCTTACCTCTCCAACCTCCACCATGAGTTCACAGTATCTCTGTATCTGACCCAATTTGATGTGAAGATCAGCCGCTTCCCTAAGTAACCGTTCCTCCCGAGTACGAGCACCAATACCGGAACCGGAGCGGGACATTTTTGCCATTTCAAGTTCCTGAGCTGAAGACTGTTAAAAAATTAGATGAAACTCATTGAATTAGTGTTTTTTCTACATTAATTTCTTTTTAATTCTGGGTCAAAAAGGTAGGTCATTGCATCCTTCAGCCCAAAAAGGAAGCGTGACACATTAACTACCAAATTTTCAAATGTTATACGAAGATTTTTTTAAATTAGATTAAAATAAAAGGGAATATTTGGCAAATATATCTGATTGATGTACCAAAATTAACATAAGTGGTGCTGATATAACATATGGTTGAAAATACAGCACATGTTCATGCAGTTAAAACCACTGCTGGTGGTGAGTAGTGATTTTTAACATGTGCAATATGTGCGATGTCATTGTGTAAAATAGTCCCTCACCGCTGTAAACTTGACGAGATGCTTGCTATGCATTATTCCTTGGTGATAGTTCTCTGGCAACAGGCTGTCATCTTGACCGTTGACAACAAACACAAGCTCCCACAGATTATTAGTGCCACCAGGATGCTGTAAAAATAAACAAAATTACAGGGTGTATATAGGGTGTCTTAAAATCTTAGAATTTATACCATGTTTGAAAAAATAATAAAAATATATAAACAACATTGCTGACCAAGTCAAGTGCCTGCAATAGAATGGGGAATATGTTTCCTACTTACTCTGTACATGTCATCAACCTTTTTTATCCGTTCCGATATGGCATGAAATTATTAAAAATCTGTGAAAACTGGTTTTTCACCTTTCCCGGGAATGAATCATTCTGGAACACCCTGTATAATACACTAACAGCTAAATCCTGAAAATGTGTGCAGTTTCAAAATTTATGATACAACTTGTGAGATAGGCTTTTACGACGGGTATTCATAATATAAGTTAAAAGTTTAACAGGTTCGACGTTATTATTTTATGATACAACTTTCTCTTTTTTAAGTAATTCATGTTTCATTGTTAGTTTTAAACATTTGAAATTCATATTGTTACTTTCCTTTTGAATATACACCATAGCACCGGTGTCTTATGTACTTGATGCAAGCTTACATAAATTACTTGTTTTGGATGGCTGTTGATGAATCACCGCTCGCAGGAAAATGACGTAATTTTAACTTGATGGAGAGCACACTGGCAGATAGTGCTATTAACCAGTACCTGTTATTTTATGTATGTGCAGTATCAGGACTTTTTTATCCAAAAATTGTAGAATCCCTGGTATATCCCTGACAGTCATTTGGAACCTCAGGTGTACTTATAATACCAGAGGGGGCTACCTTCAGGCAATAGAATACTTAGGTCGGTATGCACAAAACAAGCATGTCTAACTTTAAACTTGGTCTAAATGAAGACTTTATCCCTTGTATACTCCCTTACAGAGTCCATAAGTAAAATTGGGGTCCCCTTATTAGCAGAGTATAACACTAGCATGTATTACCCCTTTCAAGCACCATGAGCAATGTAAAATGCATCAAAAAGATCCTTTCTGGGAGGAATATTCTTCAATTAGACCAAGTCTAAAGTTAAGGTTTCAAATGACTATTTTCATACTGTTTTCCTCAAGGGCATTCAATAATTGTACACAATCTCCATTCAATGTTTTGTTTTTATTGACCTTAGGCGAGGAATCATGTAAAATCATGTAAAATCAGCCATTTTTTTTGGCTGAAAATATGTCGAAAACAATTTTTCACAATTTTTTTATAATATTCCAGGTTTGTGCGGATTCTGGTGCCACTTTAGGTAAACAAAATGTTAAAAAATTGCCTGACCGACCGACCCTACTTGACAGGTCCGTCCGCCCGTAAAACAGGTTTTTAAAATATTTTAGTCGCCTTATCTACAATTGGTGCCTTCCTGCCATCGATGGGGTAAACATCGACAATGCGTAACAAAAGCGAGGCAAAGATGATTACAGCGCATTCTTCGCCTCGCTTTCACTACCCAATATCGGTAATGTTCAGGATACCACTTACTGAAAACAAATCTGAGAACCATTTGAGCACAAGGTTTTGGTCGACATTGCCTCTAAGATGTTCCACTCTCTGTTTAAGGTCTCGCGATGCTTTGCCGGCCATATAAGGACATACTCCCATTGACATAGCATGCTCTGCTGGAAAAAATAGAACATTTAACAATACAAAAAGAAAGACTTGGAGCAGTGCTGGAGCTCAATCAAGAATTAGAAAACCCCAAGAGTATCAACTTAAGGATAAGCTTGTACTATACTACACATTATCTTTTATTACACCTCATACATATTTATAAGGGTATCCTCTTTTTTGATTGGTTCATTTCTCACATCTTCTGGCTCTGTCAAATCATTGCTGCGTGAGACAACTGGCGCAATGTAGTGTGACAGAGTATGAATGCTCACGAGCTGATCTGCACACACTTTTTATTTGGGAATGTTCAACCCCCACCCTTTATACCGAAAAGGGGACATTTTGGATCCCAAGAGCTTTTAGGGGTCCATCAAATTTGCGTCAAGCATGCAATGTATTATTAAAGGGACATTAAGTGGTATTGAAAATTTTAAATGTTTAAAAATTTACTTCAGAATTCAAGATGAACATTAAAAATTGTTGTTGTTTCTACTAACAAAAACACAGCAAAACTTGATTAAAACAATATCATTGCTATTTATTGAAAAACGCCCTCTATGCAAATATGGTTCGCGTTATGTATCACGCGTACTGCAGGGGGATACTGTCGGACGTAAAATGCTCGTCCCGGCTGTACGAGCATTTTTGAATCGACGTTTTCTTGTACAAAGAGGGCTGATTTTTCTTAATCCTTATAGGTGTAAGTTCATACATGTAATACAATTATAAAAATATACTAATCCCAGTTTTTATCATAATTGAGGGCGCAGCCTCCAACCCATCTCTTAGTGTCCCTTTAAGCTAAAATAGTGTAATGCTTCCGAATTCGGAAGCTGATTATATCAAAATACTACCTACTTTTGGCACATTTCCATCATCAAAATAAATAATTCTAGGGCTCAACAGTAATATTTTGGGTGGTACCAACATAACAAATTAAAAGCTGACTTTGAAATATGGCAAAATAGAGCAGAATTTACAATATGATTTATGGGAGAGGGGCTGTCCATATCTGCAAGTGATTTGTTTAACCCCCACCCTTTTTATTTTATCTCCACGCTTTATACAACTACACCCTTTATATGAGAAATATTCTGACCCCCACACTTTTGTTGATATTTTGATTTCTGGAGTCCCACGCTGTATAAAGCGTGCCGTCCGGACTATGACTAAATACCATTGCTGTATGGCTGTATGTAAATATTGATAAGACAATGAAAATATCCCTGTTCTACAAGCCCACCAACAAATTTTGGGATTTCATGTGGGTTTTTTCAAACTTGGGAGAAAAAAAGAGAATTTTCTTATTTATTTTTTATTTTGACAAATTTTGCTGACAATTTTGAAAATTGTTGCATATTTACCAAAATGTTCACGAAAATTTTGAAGAAATAACAACAACAACAAAATGCCCGCCCGACAAGACCCTACCTGAGAGGTCTGCTCGTCCTTAGAACAGTTGTTTTTTACTCCTAATGGAAGGGTTTCAGCCTACTGTACTCACCGGTTGCACTGATCAATTCATCCAGTGGCCTCATCGCCAAAGTCTTTATCTGCAGACATGTGACTAATGGCGTTAAAGACCATATTCTCAACGTTGAATCTCGTGAACAAGACGCCAGTACAAATGGTCTGCTCGGGTGAGCTGTTAGGCCGTAAACATCGGCCCCATGATCTAAGATCTTGTCCACGCAGGCACCGTCCCTGTATTAAAAAGAGTAGAGTAATGGGATAATGGAGTTGAATATTGTTAACTTTCTATAGCCCTTGATTTACAAATAAAGGGCAAAATGTTCATGCACTTATAGTACAGTGGTCATGATATTTAATTGCAAATTTGTACAATTTATTTTGAACTTTTACTTCAATCTGTTGTCATGACTTTAATCTTATGTCACCTCAACTGGAGGTGACACACAGAATAAAGAATTCATAGGTTTTTTAGTTAAAACTTGTGTGAATAATGTTAATCCAACCTCATATTTTGTAACAGAAACTATACTATGTGATGACTACTCAAGTTGGAAGGGGTATTCTAGTTATTGCATAATGATACAGCATGTATATAGCCATTGTGACAGCCTTTGCATCTGCAAGACCAAAGAAGAATGTAGGTTTTCCTACTCAAATGCTGTGCCTAAAAACTGACCATGCACTGATGTTGGTGTATTTGGTGTAATTCATTCATAAGTTAGATTGGTGTTAAGACTCTATTACGGAATGAATCTTAACTGCGACATGGACCATATCAGGTACAAATGGTTGTCGTCGATTAGAGATACGCTTAAAAGATGCGACATGGAATACATTATTAATGACGCCCCCACAAGTCCACGCTGGGTCAACACATTTAAGCGCATTAATAAGATTGTCTGTCACAATGTATGGAGTAACAGTGTTAGGGAAAAATCTTCTCTTAGCGACTATTTGCAGTTTAAAAACACCGTTCAATTGGAAGACTATCTTTTAGACAAAACTGATTTCTTTGGTTGTAGTCTAAAATTCAAAGCGCGATCAAACACGCTTCCATTGGAACATAGAATACGCAAATGGTCTTCAAATAATAAGGATGGTAAATGTATGCTTTGTAAGGATGATTCAATGGAAGACTTAAGACATTTCTTATTTACATGTAGATCACTAAATGAGATAAGGGTCGAGGAATATCTCAAACTCGAAAATAATCTATGCAACAATGGTTTTAGTGATGTTTGGCTGGAATTTATTATCAGTAATCTGGACTCAAAATTGTATATAATGCTCGGTTGTCCAATTAATATCACCACGCCTTACAGACACACTAAAGATGCCCGTTCTGCATATGTTATCCTTGACCAATTCTGCAAATCATACCTTAAACGCGCGTGGGCTGTTAGATGTAATATTATGAACTCAAAGTGAGTCTAGAGACTATTGTATACATGACTATATAATTATTATTAATGTTCTTTCGTTTTGTCAATTATTGTATGTATATATGAACGCACCGTCGGGTAGACGGGTGCCACTGTTGTAAAAGTGTATGTTCAAATAAATAAATAAAAATTTAAAAAAAATACGGACTAAAGCTGTCTAATCCTATAATCCTTTAACACAGATTTTTTTCTAGGCTAATTCTGTGCAGAATTACATGAAGGATGTCCTCCCCAACTTGAAGTATATGTGAACTTTACCTCGTATCCCATACTCTAATGGTATAATCCCAGCTACCAGATATAAGTAGATACGGTATTTCAGGATTCCATAATAGACCTACCTTGTATCCCATACTCTAATGGTATAATCCCAGCTACCAGATATAAGTAGATACGGTATTTCAGGATTCCATAATACTACCTTGTATCCCATACTCTAATGGTATAATCCCAGCTACCAGATATAAGTAGATACGGTATTTCAGGATTCCATAATAGACCTACCTCGTATCCCAGACTCTAATGGTATAATCCCAGCTACCAGATATAAGTAGATATGGTATTTCAGGATTCCATAATAGACCTACCTTGTATCCCATACTCTAATGGTATAATCCCAGCTACCAGATATAAGTAGATACGGTATTTCAGGATTCTATAATAAACCTACCTCGTATCCCAGACTCTAATGGTATAATCCCAGCTACCAGATATTATTAGTTATCCCCTGCATGTTCACACAATACGGAAAAATATCTATGGTTTGGCATGTCATATCACATGAGGCCGCAGGCCGAATGTGATATGGCACAAACCATAGGTATTTTTCCGTATTGTGTGAACATGCAGGGGATAACGAATTTATCGTTTAGTCCAAAGGCCCAAAAAATAAAGGTATTTTTAAAACACTCGCGGAAAACGAAACTCGATCCTTCAAACAAGACGCTGAATTCTCTTCCCTTCCTCCCTCTGTAAAATCCCCCGAAGTAAACCACCCTTTAACAGGCTCTGCGCCGCACCTCTGTCCATAGAATCATCGCGAAAATATGTCTGGTTATGTTATATGCAGATCATTTATTTTTCGGCGTGGATTATACCTTTCGCGGTCTATTTCGGCCTCAGAATGTAACAGAAATCGAGTCTTGCGTTTAAATCATCCGCCATTTATTATTTATGTCTCATATTTTAAGCAACTCTTCCACAGACACAAAGCAATCGCTTTACATGGTTAACTGGTAACGCGGTCCTGGGAACGCGGTTAATCGACGATATGGAATATATCGTGTGGTTTGACTTTCTTGTTTACACGATATGGATCAGATTTCATACGTGTTAACCAATGAGATTGAAGTATTTACACTTACTAAACGATAATATTAGTTATCCCCTGCATGTTCACACAATACGGAAAAATATCTATGGTTTGGCATGTCATATGATATGGCACAAACCATAGGTATTTTTCCGTATTGTGTGAACATGCAGGGGATAACGAATTTATCGTTTAGTCCCAATAAAAATTGTATTTAAACACTCGCGGAAAACTAAAAGTCAAAATCTAGTTAGAGCAAGGCGCTGAATTCTCTTTCCTTCCTTACCTCCGTAAAATTCAACCCTTTAACAGGCTCTGCGCCATCGCCTCTGTCCATAAAATCATCACGAAAAACATGCCTGCTTAGGTTATATGCAGATCATTTATTTTTTGGCGTGGGTTAGACCTTTTTGCGGTATATTTCGGCCTCAGAATGTAACAGAAATCGACTCGGTTGCATTTAAATCATCCTCCATTTTATTTGTTTATTTTACATGTCATATTTTGAGCAACTCTTCCACAGACGCAAAGCAATCGCTTTACACGTAATATCATTTCGCGCCATCTGGTAACGCGGTTAATCGACGATATGGAATATATCGTGTGGTTTGACTTGTTGTTTACACGATATGGATCAGATTTCATACGTGTTAACCAATGAGATTGAAGTATGTACACTTACTAAACGATAAAAGTAGATACAGTATTTCAGGATTCCATAATAGACCTACCTCGTATCCCAGACTCTAATGGTATAATCCCAGCTACCATATATGAGTAGATACGGTATTTCAGGATTCCATAATAGACCTACCTCGTATCCCATACTCTAATGGTATAATTCCAGCTACCAGATATAAGTAGATACGGTATTTCAGGATTCCATAATAGACCTACCTCGTATCCCATACTCTAATGGTATAATCCCAGCTACCAGAAATAAGTAGATACGGTATTTCAGGATTCCATAATAGACCCCTGACAGGTGCAGCATGTCCCACTAAGATGTTGACGCAACTATCCTGTGTGTAGTCCCAGATACGTATCGTCCTGGATACAATGTACAGAGTAAAGAAAAGAGAGTGACAATTCTGTTTTGGTATCGGTCTTACAAAAAACTCATTGGCTCAGATAGCCCACCAGTTGATAGGAAAGTAGCTAAATTAACCCCAAGGCGACGACAGACCCGACACCCCCCCCCCCTTTTTTTTTTCTCTTCCTTTATTTCTTTTTGAAATATTGTGAAAATTGATGAATATTAACAAAAATAATTTCCTGAACTGACGGTTATCAAGCTCAATTTTTTGCATTGGTTTGGGGTGCCACTTCACAATGGTGGCACCTCCTCCCTGTACTTTAATCTTGGGTCTTCCTTGGTCATGTCAACCATCATCATGGACGGGTATACAGGCTGTCCCTAAAAGATTAGTACCCATCATTAAACAAATTTCATTAACTTCTGTTTTCATGATAATCCCCTCAAAATCACTGTAACATTTATCATAAATTGGTAAAAAATATATGGGTCTGTCGGGGTACCATAAAACATGGATTTGTTTTAGATGTTGTCTTATGCCTAACCTTACCCAAATTCCCTGGTTCACTCATCCTATCACCATCAAACAATAATCTTACCCATCATCTGATCCGCTACACAATATACCATCCCTTAGGGGTGACCACTTGACATGGAAAACTTTGGCCGAGTGACCGGTGAAGGTTTTGAGCGGTAGATCAGTTGCTGTGGCTATGTAGTAAACACGAACATTGCCATCTTCACAACCGGTGGCCAGCATGTCTCTGAAATTATAAATTGAAGCAGTGATGATACATAATGATGAAACCTGTTAGCATGTATTATGCAGTTGGGAGTAGAACACAAATGGTTGCTGTTCTGTTAAAACCTTGAATGTTTTTCTAGCCCTTCAGCATGTATAAAGTAAAACTGCCCAACGGTTATGCATAGGAAGTGTGCTTTATATATACATGTTCATCAGCAATAGCACTTTCCAGGGTTTTGATAGATGTGTTTTTAGAGCAGATTGCCCAAAGGTTATACATAGGAAGTATTACTTTATACATGCTGACGGGCCCGATGGGGATACAAGGTTTTGACAGAACAGCAATGAAATGACAATTTCTCCAAGAATTTAAAGAGCATATTACAAATAAAAGCTCATTATACAAATGCTTTATGGTTAGAGGGAAAATAGAGCCAATAATTTTCCTGATGGGGTACTTGCTACAAGCCTATCAACCAAACTCTTATGGTAAGTGGATGATAGACTTGCTACAAGTCTATCAACCCACACTCTACAAGGTTTTGATAGATGTGTGTAGAGCAGACAGCCCAAAGGTTATACATAGAAAGTATTACTTTATACATGCCGATGGGTTTTGACAGAACAGCGATGAAATAACTATTTCTTCAGGAATTTAAAGAGCATTTGACACTTGAGGGCAACACAACAATTTGTTTTGGCCTAATAATGAATGCAGTATTTACTTGTTATTAGGACTCCAGTCACAACCAAACACAGAGGCGGGATGTTTGTAGCGCTGTACCAGCTTCCCGTCTACTTCCCTAATTGCACTGCAAATAAAGAAAAAGATGACAGGTTTTTATGTATATTTTACACACTCAAATTGAGTATAAAATTAGTAAGTATAAAACAACAAGGCTAATCCCAAGTCAATAGGTTTATCATTTGCCACTTCATTAAATAGCACTATTATTCATTGGTGCTGCTTAGGTTATGCTGTTAATGCCTCATTTTCAACATTGATAGCTCAAGATGTACATAATGTTTGTGCAATTTTGCTTACTTTCACTCAATATTTTCATATTCTGCTCCAATTGAATGCATAAAAAAGGTTCTAGGTTCTGACCCAAATATTTCACATTTTGCTCTTACCAAAACACCACTTACCATATGATAGTGCCATCCAAACATGAATGTTTGTTGGACCAAGGGACCCTTTACTAGATCAAAGCTGACAGGGGAGATACCCCTTTGACAAAAATCTGATAAATGAGGGGGTTAGGACACATTTTATTTGATAGATTTTAAAGCAAGTTGTGACTATTAAATTTCACCTCTGGGCTGAGTGGGGTTCTTTGAGATGGGATCCTGTCCCTTGATTGGCTGGGGTCTTTATGTTAGCCGATTTAAAGCCAGTAATCAGTATCAAAAATCTATGATATGCACTAAACAAGCAGATTGCCTCGCCATAACATGATACCTCATTCATATTGAATGGATACTTTTTAAGTTATGATGCCTGTAGTAACCACACCTTAAAAATGTATGGGATGTCATTGATTTGTATTGAACAATGTGTGCTATCAAAACCGGTCAGGCATGTACGGATGAATGGTGAGCTGTGATCCATTTCACACAAATTGTCACTGCTGAGCATGCACTAAAGCAATGATATCTCATAGAAAAAAACATTTACTGCAACTATGTTGTCGGTTGGTCTGGTTACCTAAGACAGCATTACTTTAAAGTATCTACTGTATTTTTATAAATGAGATCTCAAATTGTGGGGATTAAATTTGTTTGTTTAATGTACGAGGGGGTATCAAAAAGTTTTAGAAATCACCCAGAAGTGAAGGAGCTAGAAATTTTATTTTGTTATGTGATCCTTCAGACATCTTTATATAGTCCCTGTGCAAAGTTACACATTTCTCCCACTATTTATTACCTGTCCACAGACCGCCATTGTAGAGATCCTCAGATTGACCGCCATTGATTTATTTTCAGATTGCCTCAGATTGTGTTATTCCCAAAACAGCAATAAATAGTTTAAAGTGTTGACACAAAGGGTCAAAGGTCATGTAGGGGTCATTAGAGGTCAATCTGTGCACACCCCATGTTACCCATAAGTTTATTGTCACAAAGATTGTTTGTAATGACCTTTGACCCCTTTCTGGCAAAACTTTAAACTATTTATTGCTGTTTTGGGAATAACACAATCTGAGGCAATCTGAGAATCAATCAATGGCGGTCAATCTGAGGATCTCTACAATGGCGGTCTGTGGACAGGTAATAAATAGTGGGAGAAATGTGAAACTTTGCACATGGACTATGTAAAGATGTCTGAAGGATTATGTATCAAAATAAAGTTTCTGGTGATTTCTAAAACTTTTTGATACCCCCTCATATCTAAGATTTTTGATACTGATAACTGATTTAAAATAGCTTAAAATATATCACCTGGTCAGGAACATTTTGTTTTAGGTGTATTCTGTATGACTGGTTTAATAGCACTCACCAGTAATGATCTGCACCGCAACTAGCTATTCTCCTGGAATCTTTATGGTTCCATGCCACAGAATATATACTGGTTTTACCATGCTGAAACAAAATGAAAAATTAGGCTGAATACTGGCACATTACAGTAATTGTTCTTAAAGTTTAAGCTCCAAATACGTTTAAAACCAAGGGGTGAAACTGCTTTTCACCCACTATTTGTCCATTTGAGGGTTTCTTTTGAAATGTTTAAAATTCTTTTAGAAGTTGTTTGTTTGTTGAGAGTTGAATTCTGAAAATGTTTGAATCTTTTTGTTGAATTTTTTTTGTTGAATTTTCCATTTTCCATTTTTTTAAAAATAACAATGAATATAGCCTGACCAACCTAAGGTCTGTCTGTCTATCTGTTTGTTTAACTTATAACTATAAAAAATATGATAAATATCATTATGAAATTCCACTCAGATAAAAGTACTATACAATTTTATTTGTCAAATTCAAATTCAAGAAAGTCTAGACCAAATTTCCTGAAATCAGTAAATCTCTACAGTATAAAGACAAGTAGTTTTGATATAAAGATATCAAAAAAAGTAACTCGGCTGTTGTAAAAGCACCTATATTTTTAAAATTGTTACTCATATTCTAAAAATGAAAATACCATGAGACGGAAAATTTAATTACGGTGATTTTGACACCTTGTTTGTTAAAATCGATAAAGCATTGTTGTCGCGGTATGTGCTTACAGATGAAAAGTGCCAATTCCATTGTTGCATTAACTCCTATTGATCTCTGATTCAGCGTGAAGATAATAGCGGGAATTTTGATTAGCTGTTCTTGTTGTGCTGTAAACTTGATTAGCATAATCCGGGACAAATTTAATGGGGATGACAGGCGCGTATTTCTTTACAATTAAAAAGGATGAATTTAAAACTCCAAATGCTCAGAAGGTCCGAGAAGACAGACAGGACAGGTCATCGTCATGGGCAAACTATCAAAATTCCTGCTATTATCTTCACGCTGAATCAGAGAGATCATAGGAGTTAATGCAACAATGGAATTGGCACTTTTCATCTGTAAGCACATACTGCGACAGCAATACTTTATCATTTTTAACAAACAAGGTGTCAAAATCACCGTAATTAAATTTTCCGTCTCCTGGTATTTTCATTTTTAGGATATGAGTAACAATTTTAAAATTATAGGTGCTTTTACAACAGCCGAGTTACTTTTTTTGATGTCTTTAGAGTTTTGATGTATTATATCCTGACAAATAATGCTATCTCTACACTTGATCACATTTAAAGTACAAAGGTGACGTCAGAGCATATTCCTGTAAACATCGTCAATTATCAGGGCCTGCAATTCTAATACATGTATAAGTGTATGTAATCACCTGATCAATTACAAATTGAGACATTGGTAATTAAATGACTAATTTTCATCAGAATATGCAATGAAATCATGTTCATACTTCAGGAAGTATTGTGTATATAGGGGTGCGTTTGTTTCTGCTGCCAAACACGGACACACACGCAACAGTTTATACTATCAAACCGCAGACACTTCTCCTACAAAGGCAATCCATGTTCTCCCTATAGGTGTAAACGGATGCAAAGAGGTCCTAGATGAAAATGGCTTGTGCCCCTCTATTGTCAAAGTAGTATATCATCTGCAATTTGTCATATTTATACACAAAATACACACAAACGTCCTTGGTAAGACATAGAAATTCTGTTTGAGACACCCGCATTTGGATATCACCAGACATACGTCCACGTTTGGGAGCAAACATGTGCAGGGGTGAGCTGACAAGTTTACATACCTCTGTAAATCTTTTGATGATTTTACTTTTTGACATGTCCCATATGAAAGCACCATTCTTCGAAGTACCAGCCACAATGCAATTCAAATCGGCTGAAATGAAAAGAAACATGGTCAATACAGACATGTAGATCCTAAAGTGAAACACAGCACTTTGGTAAACATTCCCTCAAGTCATAAACTTAATGTCTGATGTTCAGCTGGTAAAGTACTCGAACCAACGACGTAAATTCATGAAAACTCTTTAACTCTGTGCAGGATGACAGAGAATATTCTGCTGATATACAAAGCATTTACATGTGAGTACTATGAGAGATTTGTCTTTGGGGCTGCCGTCGAAATGCATCATAATAATGTCAAGATCACTCACATCCCAACATGTCGACATACTTTCAACCTCGTAGCGATTCCTTTGACCAGCATAGATTTTGATCAATGTATGGGTTCATTTAAATAATTTTAGTATTATCTCTTCAAGCAACCAACCGTCAACTAACCTGGAGCCCAAGATATAGCGTATATGACGCCCTCGTTGCCAGGAGATGTGTTCACTGCGGATAGAGTATTTACATCCCACACTTTAACTGTGCCGTCAAATGAAGCCGTTGCAATTTGATCAGGATTGTCTGGTTTGAATTTACAATCAAAAATGGTCTCCACATGACCCTGACAATATTCATAAAAAAGATAAAAATAAATTGATAATCAAATTTACTAAATCTCAATTTACAGATGTATTTTAAAATTTGAAGGTGTTCCATTTTGTGAATCTATGATCCTTGGCAATGACTCAGTGGGCAAAAACAAGCATTTATACTATAACAAATCTTACTCGGAAAAATCCTGTTTCACACAATAAAAAATCAGTTGGGGTTTTTCTTTGGTAGATTTCTGTTTACAAGGAAAAGTATCAAAATACTTTTTGCATATTAAAGCTCATTCAACTGTCAAGTCTACACCAGAGGTAGCAATAAATAAGACCAAAACTAATGGACCTGAAAACACATCCTACCTTTAGCAATATGCACGTCCCCCGGGTAACAAAATTGAAATGTTATCAAATCAATAAAAAAAGACCTGCGCAAAATAAGGTTGAGGAGATTCCTCCAAATTAGTCAAAATCAAGGCGCCTGGACCCCCACCAGGCTGGACACTTACCGTGAGGAGCTTTGCTCTGCTCGGAATTGGTCACAATAAAAGTTGCAGCCCTCCCCCAATCCCTCCTCCCCCCAATAGGTTAAAGAATCCTGGATATGCCCCAAAATACTGGGGTCTGGTTTACTTTTGGCAAAAAGTGTTTACACCTAGTGGTTTCATTTCTATTCATGTGTTAGTTGTGCTATACATTCACATAATAAACCCTGTCCTCCCAACCCTCTCATCCACAGATACACCCTCCTTGATTTGACTTACCAGTTCTCTGAGAAAATCCCAACTTCTTTTCCCTAAATCATACAATCCCACTCCGCCGTCCAGAAAGCAGCAGACGGCATGTCCTGGTGGCAAGGCATACGATGTGTCTGATATATTACTACTTGATGGTGGGTGTGACATTGCATTACTGGTAGAAGATTGCTGATGACTGTTGTGCATATCTGAATATAAATTAAAACAAGGGTGAGGTTTGTTACGTTAGTATACAAATATTTACTGTCCATGAGGGAAATGGTGCAAAATAGGTCCCCGAGGTGGCTGGAGACTGTGGGCCTACTATTTTGCACCATTTCCCGAATAAGGAGCAGTAAATTTGTTTTATATAACATAAACAAATATTTCTGTCTTTTGAAATACTTGATAAACAAAAGGTAATTGACCTAGACCTACTTATGTATCAATCAAGTCAAGGTCAATTACCGCGATCGTGCGCAGGGGAAAAAGTTCCAATAAAAAGGTACTATTTCCCTCGCAGCTCATAGGGAAATAGTACATTTGTATGGGAACTTTTTCCCCTCCAGTGAAATAGTGGGGGAATAGGCCAAGTATTTCATGTCACATGATGCAGTATCCACCCATCAAATAACAGGAATATCTCTATGTGTTATACAATTCATTATATTCCACTGCCTTAACACTTTTGTATTGCAGACCAAAGATCTAGAGGTCAAACAGTGTTTTTCAGACTGTTAAAGGAAATCATTGCCATGGAACTTTAGTGCTCATTGCAGATAGTAGGTTAAAGTTTTTAAAAGTGCCGCGTTAAGACAAAATCTGCTTTATAAAGAAGAAAACACACCTGTATGGACGTCGCCATATTGATCGAAGCTGAGACGAAACAGTTACAAGATTTCCACATCTCTGTTTCATGTATTGATATTTTTGATTTATGCATTGAATTCCTGCGGGAATATGTGCAGCAACCTGTTGCTGATGAGGCAGTTTTAGTAATGATGACGTCTCAATATTGGGTATGGCTATCCCATCAGCACTTTTGACACAGACAACCGGGCACAAATTTCAAATTATCACGGGTTTGGGATGTGCAGTTTAGGCCATGCAAAAATAAATGTTTGTTTCCGGTAACATTCTGAAAAAAAATTGGGTAGGTAGGTAAGAAATAAATTTTATTTTGAAAAAATATTTTGATCCATGAGAATGAGAATGTTGATACATCGCGGTCTCCAGACGGCGACGTCGAGGTTTGTAATAGATTGAAGAAGTTTATAAACTCATTATTTTTGGACAAAGTAGTTCAGCTACAACTCTGCAACCGCTGATCTAAATCATATTAAAGTATTTAATGATCCAAAAATTAAAAATTAAAATAATTTTTTTTTAAAAAAATGTTTTTTTTGTTTTTTTGTCATAATTTTTTTTGTTGAATTTGGGATAAAATTGTTTGGGTCGGCGGGGTTTTCAGCGGGTCGGTCGGGTTACCGGAAACAAACATTTATTTTATCATGGCCTTATATCGTTTTATTGAATATGATAGATCTGAGTTCAATTAAACTGGTCAATGTACATAAGATAATTATTTTCCTTCCATATAATGCTTGGTTTCATGAATAGTACTTTTCTCCTTTAAGTGTGCTGTCATTGCAGTAACTATAGAGCCTGCCGATCTGGGAATTGGAAAATTTATTACCAACCTATAGCTAAATCACCAGTATAAAAATGATAGGCAGTGGTTACTGTATGTAACTGGGCTAAGGATTTGACTATTTAATAGACATGGTATTGCTAATAGAAGATTGCCGAAGGCTGTTGTGCATATCTGAATACAGATGATAACAAGGATATGGGTTGTTAAGTTAAGTAAACGATGAGGAGGAGGTTTGTTAGATTGTTGTATACAATATGGAGGGATGTAAGTGGGTGATTGATCCATTTCCTGAATTATTTATGCAAGCTTGGCCGTGCGCGCGGCATAGAACATGTATGGGGGCTCGTCCAGAGAATAGGCTACAGGCTATAAAGCTGAAATATCATCATCCAATTCTGGAAATGCAACTAAAAAAATCATTTCCAGAATTTTCCTGAAATGTTCAGAAGTTTCACATCCCTGCACATGTAACTGGGATGAGACTGTGGTTTTGTGCCAAACATTTTTAAATGCCCTTTCCAAGTATTCCTTTTGTATGAGTGCTTGTCACATTACCTCCTGACGCTAGAATTAACACACGGACAGTTGTTTTTGCGGATGCCTCGTGTCAAGCAAGATATAACATTTCATTTATTTCATTAAGGACTGTCAACCCACGCTCAATTCATACAAAACATTTTCCATTTAAACACAGTAAACATTAAGGGGAGAGGCGCGAGTGCTCAAAGGAGCATGGAGCACTCCCCCCTCTTCCGGGCAGAGAACCCATTTCCTTAGAACCACCATTGCAAGCAAAACGAAGAAACAATACGATAATAATGTTGAATCTGACTTGAATTTTAGTATCCTCTCAAAATGTAGAAAAGACTGATTTGTGACCCGTCACATCAAAATGGAAAGGTTGGTGGAGGCAGTCAATTCTGAGTTATTGGTATAACTTGAAGAGCACATTTTAAGAATTGAAATGACAGGTTGAAATGTAATTGGACTTCGTTATGGCATATTTTTTTCCTGTCTATTGTAACCTTTATATTGTGACCCAACATGAGTAAATGAGTTACAATGCGGCAGTACTGAATTTGATTTACGAGTAAAAAGGTGAGACAAGGTCTTAATAAGTCAAATTTATAAAGGGTCTTATTTCTAATCTTTGATACATCTTGTATCCAGCCAAAGACTCAAATTCATGAAAATAAAGTTCAGTAAACTACCTTTTGAGGTATTTAATTTCCATTTACATCATTGATTTGTTAACAAAACCAAAACTTGAAATGCCCATAACTTGACAATTTGTTTTTGATGTTTTGAGACAAAGTGATTTTCATTAATCCATAACTTTGGTTAGAAATGTGATATAACGTTGACTTTGGTACCAAAATTGACCTTAGTGGGGCATTGAGAGATGTTTCGATACACTAAATGAGCAAATAACGTAAAGATAATCATCAACATAGCCAAAATCCAAAATGTCATACAATTCCGACTCGCCTTCATGCTAAATAAGCAAATAACGGTACTTCCGGGTTGAGATTTGCCGCGAAAGTCCGTACATAACACGACAGCATTAATTCTGAATTCAGCACTTAGTTTCGATATGATCATATCGAAACTAAGAAAATCATGAAATTTTATATGATAAACGGTGAATGTTGGTAAACTGTTTCAGATTGTAGTTAGTATATAAGTATAACTTTGATGCAAAAAACTGATTTCCATGATAATTGAGGGCGCACTCCCATACATATCTCTCAATGCCCCTTTAACTTATACATAGTATCATGATATCAATAACTCAATATATTGATGTGACATCACATTTATGATCTAGAATAAAAAACACCATTGTAAAAAATAGTGAAAAAATCAAGCCACTCGCCTGTGGAGCGCATTATTTATAAAAACTAAGTAGGGCAAAATAACAACAATGTAAAATAGCACTTACTGCAGCACAGCAAATAAATAGCACTTAGTAGAGCGAGACAAATAGGCATTAGGCAAAAATATAGATGTTGACTTCAATATAGTCTTTTATTACACCTCATAAATATTCATGAACTAATCATGCCAATTAATTGGCCAATTCCTATCACAAGTACTATTTCCCTAGGGAAATAGTTTTGACTATTTCCCTACAACCTCATCCCCAGAGTCACAGTGAGGTGTAATAAAACAAATACTACATGGTATGATCGGGGAAATAGGGCACACTATTTTCACGGGCCTATCACCCCTCACCCTTCGGGTTCGGGGTGATAGGCCCGTAGCCAGTACCTCGGGAAAATAGTGTGCTCTATTTCCCCTCTACCATGTAGTATTTGTATAATATTTGAAGAATCTAGACTATCGTAAAAGTGTGTGTAATTTTTCGCGCTTTACACTATTTGAACAATTTCACTTGTTTTTATTTTTGCGATTTTGAGCTTCATTACATAGACCTACATACAAAATTAATATATTTGCGAGTTTTTTATTTTTACGCTTGCTAATTTTAGTGCAAAAAGTGTGAAAATAAATGTAAAATATCCACTTTTACATTAGTTCAGTGGTGTAGCTAGGTTAGTCATATTGGGGGGGGGGGGGGGAATGAAAAGAACCAACAAGATTTTGTGAGTCAAGAAATGCGCCATTATAGCGTGCGAAAATGTTCGACTTTACACCTATTTTTTGCAAGATTGAGCTACATTTTTCTTTAAACAAGCTTGTACTAAAGAATATTGCATTTTGGGAAAACATAAGCGTGCATAGCGCACGAACATTTTTCATCTGTGTACTTTTGACCATCATAATTCCATGATTCCTTTGGTCAAATGAACCGACAGTGCCAATCTCAACCGACATGACGTCAATATTGGGGGGGAGGTCGCCCCCCTTTAGCTACGCCACTGCAGTAGTTTGATCAGTTCCGAATTGGCGAAGCCTCCTGACAGCAGCGAGTGAATACAGAAGAATGTGGGTGCGCATGGAGGTAACAAGCGCTTTGTGCATCATATACGTAACACATGCATGCGGGCAAAACCGTGTGTATGTTGCCATAATCACGCGCATACGCTTAAAATAGAGAAGGGTAAATTAGGAGCCTTATTGATCATGCATCCTGATGAATTGTTGCTAATTTATTTATTCATTTATTTTATACACTGTACATGTATATGAAGCAATTATGCTTGGTAAAAAAAGGCAAACAAAAATGTAACTTAAAATGGCTTACTTAATATATCAATTGTTAACACTTGAGCCATTTTCTTTACAGTAAAGCAATTAATTACCAAGCCCGCGTGTTGTAAAATCAATAAGAATTCTCACCTATCAGAGTGACATGGTCATCTGTATCTTCATTATTATTGCATATTGAATTTGAAGTATATTTTTCAACGAATCGGTTGAAATTAATTAAATGGCTAGGCATAATATTTGTTATAGATGCACCAGCCAAAGGAATGGGCAAGCAATAATCAAACACCTAAGCAAAATCAATATAAATTCTCTTGTGTCAGTGTTTCATCGTAAGACAGAGGATACAAACCTGTTCTGTGGCTTCGATCAGTTTATATTTGGTAAATTTGCAGGGTTTTATTTTTCACAAGTTTAGATATTTTTTACAGTATGTTATGAAATTGTAAAGACAAAAATTGACAATCTTTAAAAAAAATGATTTTTTTTTTTAAAGAATTTACCAAACACAAAAATTGAAAAATAGATTGACTGACCCTCTACCTGACAGGTCCATCAGCCCATGCAACAGAGGGTGTTTTTGTTTTGTCACCTTATCTTTATTTTTCAATACCGATGGCTTCAGTTTATTAGTATTGTACCTCAATTTATTTTAAGATATTTTGTAGAAATGTTATATATCGTCAGCTAAATAAAATAATTGCCTAGGTCATTTTTTTACTAATTTGAGATTTTTTAAAAGTCAAGCAAATGACAATAAAGTTTCATATTACATCCTTTATAACAAAAGTCAAAAGTATTTGAAAAAAAATAGAATCAAAATCAGTAAAACAGGACAAAAGTGAAGTGCTATGTGTTTCAAATGCAAATGAAGTGTTCTGTTTATTAAAGGCAAATCATAGGAACATCTTGTCCATATCGGCATAAAGTACACAATAATAACAATATGATAATCAACTGAAAACTACTGTGTAGTTGTAAGTTGTACCGTGTACTCATCGGCATAAAGTATACAATAATAACAATATGATACCATAATCAATTGAAAACTACCGTGTAGTTGTAAGTTGTACCGTGTACTCAGTGTACATAAGCAATTAAATAAAGACTGAGCGCTTTGCTTTATTGATTTTTACCATTAGAGGAAATGTAAATGAATAATTTACAAAATCTTCATATGGTAAATTTCTGTTTGGAAAAGGGCACTCACAATTAATTTTGAGTTTCCGGTTAACCGCCCTCGTCCAAATTGCAAATGGGAATTAATATTTAATGATTTCATTAAATTTAATTATTGTGCATATTTTCATTTAAAAATGATAGTTTAATAAAAAATCTTGTATTTTTTCTGACTTGGATTACCTCCAGGGTGAATAAACAAACACATAGAACATATTCATAATGGATAAAATTAAGCAATCATGGGTGTATTGTGAGTAAAACCAGGAAAAACCTGTGCCAGTCAAATGGACAAAATATTTGTGATATCAGTTTCAACCACAAACATGATAATAAAGAAAATAATAAATATTAATAATTAAAAAGTGTCCTCATCCCTTTTTAAACTTCCAATAGGAAACTCAAAATCAATTATGAGGGCCTTATATAGAGATTTCGAAGATCCGAAAGTCTGACATTTTCTTATTTATCATCATTGATTAAGTGAGTATGCATTATGTAGTTAGCTTTTCAATTTAGGTGTACACGTGTCTCAAGTATATATTTTGTAATTCATTTTATTTTTTGAATGTATCTTTATTTCCAAACATGTTCAAAATATATCTTATATAGGATCGAAAAGATAAAACTCTTCTTTCTAAATTATCATATTTTGTAAACAGGTGAAATTGTTTTTAGAAATTTTCAACAAAAAGAAATGGATATTTTTACAAAAATCTCAAATTAAAATAACGTCATATATACATTTGTTGAAGCTTATTCAAAAAATTCATGCAAAATGAGTGGAATTGGCATTCAATTGGTGTACATTTAATACTCAAAAAAATAATGCAAATTACATTCACTGAATATGAATTCAGTGATTGCAATTTGCAGTAGCTTCTACAGATGCAACTGTCATTTTTTGTTCAAACTTTCGATAACATTTATTTTAATTAATGAGATTTATAAACATTGGACATTTTAGGGAAATAAATACAAAAAAGAAAAACAAAACAAACAAACAAGTGAATAAAAAAGAAACAAACATAAACGAAACAAATAAAAACCAACAACATACCTGTTTGTTTACTAGTATTATTGTTGTTTTCGTGTGATGTGCTAAATATTGCAAGAGCGTGAAATCCGGTCTTCTTCAGTTTCAGGCTCATGATCGGTGCTGGCTTAGATACCGTCCATAATCTCAATACACCGCTGTGTGAATCTGTCGATAACAACGACAAAACAATTGAGAAAATCACTCATACTTAGATGTCACAGCAAGTTTAAGCCAAGAAAAAACAAATTGTGTTGCCTTCAAAATCTGGGAAAATAGGGTCACATTTTTGTTTCATTTAAAATTAACCTAAATTGTCAAAATATTCCTATTTTCTGGTTGAAATTTATATATTTACTAAAATAAATAGTTTTTAAACTATTATCACGCTAAAAACATATAAAATGGACATTATTATAAAATAGACATTTACCAATTTTGTTTTGACATGAACCATGACAGCCACGGTCTGGCAGTAATATTTCACAGCAATTTTTAAAAAAGTCTTAAAATTGACCGACCGACCTGACCATAACATTTTGGGCACTTGCGGGCAACACAACAATTGATTTATTTTTGCCTTAGGGTGATAACGGCTTGATTCCATACTTCATCCTACCTGACGAATATGACGTCATATTTTTGTTTGAACACATTATGTTCCATTGCTTTAGGCTAAATTTAAACAAATCTTTTGTCTCAAAGCTCTTCAGTTTTTCAAAACCTAATGCGGAATGCGTTTTTGTTTTTTTGAAATAGAGAATATTGAAATCCTTGTAAAAGTGACTTTTTGGTATTTAAAATGATGTGATCAATGAAAATCTGAAAAATCTGTGAAATGTTGGGATTTTTTTGGATTTTTTTGGATTTTTTTTTCAAGATTTTTGTTTTTCTAATGCGTATCAATAAACAAACGCGCGCGGGAGCTTTGAGACAAATGATTTTTTTATTATTTAGCCTTATCACTGGCGATTTAGCTATTGGCAGTTTATAAATTTCCAAATTCCCAGATTAGGCAGGCCAGTGGTCATGCCCTAAAGCACTGTTTTGATGTAAATCCCATGTGTGGCTTTGCTTATATAGTCAACAATAACATCAGACTATAATAAACAGCCTGTAAAACATACACTTTATGGCCTCAAGGTCTTTGGTCTGTAATACAAAAGTGATAACACTTGCCACGCGGCTAACCCAAGTGTATAAGCACGATTTGGGAATATGTAAGAGTCACGCATGCAATGAAACTGCGACATTGCGGGCCATATTGCCCCATAGGAGAGTTTGTGCGCGAAGCTCTTTTGAATTCATTCGCCGCTGTAAACAGGTTTCGCTAATTTGGAACTGACTGAACTATATACTAAACAATGACAGCAGACAACAGCTTGAAAAACTGACACTTTATAGCCTCCGGGTCTTTGGTCTATACAAAAGTATTGAGTCAGCGAAAAAAGTGTAGGGTGACAATTTACTATCGGGCCTGTGATTCAAATAACTTGGTGTAATTCATTGCACGATCAAAACAAAACATCTGAATTGGCACGTCTGCTGCCCTGTAAAACATGCATACGACGCACATTGCTTTGAAGTGAATTCTGAATGCAGAATAACAAAGCGATACATGATGATGTAATTGCCATCCACAGCCTGGTAATGGGCAGCAAAGAATTCACTGCATCCAACCAAAAGCAATGTTTTTGATTATTCACATATCAAACCACTCCCAATTTCCAATTTGCATTTAAAGACAGACCTACGTACAAGGCAAAACAAATCGTGGTCTCAAATGGTCACAACACTGAAATTGCTGAAAAAGACCCACTTTGACAGACCTACCCCCTGTGATAAACATTCCTGGTGCAGTAGGCACCCACGCTAATGTTTTGATGGAAGCAGCTGAGCTTGGCAACACAAAAGTTGTGATTGTATTTCTAGAATCACTGTCTATCATCCGAACTCCATAGTGCATGTTGGTCACTAATAAGTAGTCTATGGACAGGGGGTCCCACTCCAGTGCCACTACTGGGTCTTCCTCATCGGAGCCTTCCTCGACCTCAGGCTTGAGTGTGTGCTTGCAGCTCCTTTGTCCTGGAATGTTAAAAGAAACAGACAGTGGAATCAATGGTTGGCATGCAAAATCTTACAAATTTTGATAGGGATAGGAGAGTTTTACCAACATAGGGCGAGTCAAAATATTCAGGCCCCGTTTTTAGATAATCAGGAAAAATACTTCTTGTTAAAAATTTGCCAAATTCTTCATTGTTTATAGGAGTACGTAGGAATACCTCTTCATACTAATTGGTGAAATTTCCAAGACGATACCTTATTAAAAGCCATAATTACAACATATTAACGAAAAAGCGCAAAATCCAAAGTGTTCCAAGTATACCCCCTATTTTCCATCGTATAGGCATTGTAAATACCAACACGCCCGCCATTCAAAATGTGTGCGTTAAACTTTTACATTCATAGAGGTACCTTGGGAATTTCACAGAATTTGGGAAAATGCCCATATCTCCCGTTTGGAATAACCAATTTGAATGAGATAAAATTAAAGTTATAGCTAACAATGCATTGTTACTGTGGATATCAATAAAAAATTAAAAAATTGTGTGCATATTAACTGGTTTAAAAAATCTGTAAAATCAGGACCTGACTATTTTGATTCACCCTGTACATGTACACCAGGTTACATCTGATTCAAGTGAAATTGGATTTATTGGCTAAATCAGTCATTTAGAACTTGGTATGACTATTGTAAATCAGACCACATCTTCATAAATATAATTATATTAACACTGGATACATGCATGGACAATTGTTTTCTTTTAATAGTTTTATATACCCATACAAATCACATGGCAGATTAGTATGACACAAAACAACTTCTGCTGGTTAAAGCCATTTGTATATGCCCAAAATTAAAAACTAAACAAAATCCTTATTATAGTTTTGGATTGGAGCATTTGGTGGTATTAATAATTACGATATACGTTTTTTGAGGATTGAAGTACAGATGGTAGTGAAAAGGAAAGGGCTCTTTCAGGCAAGGCCTAAATACTTTTATTACATCATCTTATTAACAATGTATTGATCAATGTATCATTGCTATAATAGTACTATTAATCTTAATCTTTGATCACATACATTATGTATCAATGTGACATTATGTATAATCAATGTGACATTGCTATAATTACCATCATGTTTATCTTTTATAATCACATTACAATTCATTGTTTATTGTTCTGAGATCACATTACAATAATCCAGCAGATATGATGGCAATGACTCCTGGTCCTGATAACTCCATAGTCTTTATGTAGAACCTTAGAACCGATTACTGATGTTGTAGTTTTTAAGATTTTCTGTAGTTTTTAAGATTTTCTGCAGTTTTTAAGATTTTCTGTAGTTTTTTAAAGATTTTCTGTAGTTTTTAAGATTTTCTGTAGTTTTAAAGATTTTCTGTAGTTTTTAAGATTTTCCGTAGTTTTTAAGATTTTCTGTAGTTTTTAAGATTTTCTGTAGTTTTTAAAATGATCTGTGCAGCGCCTTGAGCAGTAGCGTAGCCAGGGTCACTTGCAAAGGGTATTTTTCCTGGTGAACACATTTCCAACTAATTTGACTGTCTTCCTTTCTCCTTTCTGTCTGTTTTCTTTCCCTTCCTTTGCCTTCCTGATTTCCCAGTCAAAATTATTTTTTTCAGGGGGGGGGGGCACTCTGCCCCCCCCCCCCCTTTTCCCCGTCTGGCTACACTTACGCTACTGGCCTTGAGGCTGTTTACGTCGTAAGGATCTGACCCGGGGGGGGGGGGGGGCACTGACATTGGAAAAGGGTATGTGCCACGCTGAAGACCCCCTTTTTCGCCCTCTGCTGCTAGCTCTTACGACCCCCCTTTTGAGCCTGCATCAGTTCTTAAGACCCCCAATTTTATTGAAAATTCAAAAATCGCGAAATTTTGCGTTGCAAAGCCCCAATTCTTCGGAAATTTTGCGTTCTAACACCAAAATTTGCGTTCTTGTTTATCAAAATTGAAATTTAGGCAAGTTCTCAAGACCTACTTTTTTGAAAAAAAATCAGTTCCTAAGACCCTATTTTTCGTCATAAAATCGACTCAGTTCAGTTCTGTAGCCCCCCTTTTTGAGACCCTGAGCGGCACACCCCTACCAAAAAAAAAGTTGAGTGCCCCCCCCCCCCCCGGCAGGTGATAGGGACGACTTCTAATTCCAAACCAGTGCATCACTATACAACATAACATGACCGTTACTAAAAACAAATCCTGTTTATAATTAACCACATGTGACGTGATCAAGCGAAATGAGACAAATGTCGGCAGTTTTCAATTTTGATATTTGTCCATCATTTAAAAGCAAGTGGAAATGCTACAGCCTTATATGGTCCAACAATTTACCAACTGAGAAAACAAACTCAAACATAATAATTTGTCACTTCTTTTTACCTATAACTCAAAATCAATATTCCTGACATCCGACTCATTCCGCTTTATCTCGTTACGTATGTGACTCATCACATCACCAAAGCAGACCAGTTTGTCTCCAGAAATGAAAAAATGAGATCTAAAATTGATGTTTCTAAGTTATTCTTTAACTTTAAAATGCCACCTCACTTACTGAAATCGAACCTGAAACAAAGATTTGATGCAGCTTGAATGGTTATAAAAAACATTATTTTTTATCTTCTTCTTTTGCTATTTTCTGCAAAGTGGTTGCCGACAACTGGTCTGTTTTAATGTGATGGGTCACATACAGTAAGCATACAGCATAGCGATGTGTGTGATTATTGATTGGGATATAGACAACAGCTGCAAATGGACAACAGACAAGTGATATAATCTTATTTATAACAAGGTGTCCCATAAAAAGCTCATTTGTTTTGGGATGTCAATTGTTGTAAAAATATGATTTAACCTAACTCTGCCAAACTCTAAGAGCAATGTCCCCCATACCATTGCTCAATTATGGAAAGCTATATATAGCTGCAGAAAAGTTGCTTTGGGGAGCATGCTCCTTGTGGCAGGAACCTATTTTTTTGCTATTTGGCCCATGTTATCTCCCCGATATAGTCTTAATCCGACAAAAAAATCATAGGGGCAAGTTTATGAAATAATACAGGCAAATTCAAAATCACTTTACTCGACTTTCATCATTTCTTAAGGCGACAAAAAAAAGAAGAAACCCTGTTCTACGGGCACAACCGATCCATTCTCTATAGAAATCTGGTGGGGGAGGGGGGGGGGGGGGGGGTCTCGTGCATTACCAACCCTAAAAAATCTTCAGTTTGTCCAAAAACGGTAATATTGGGAATCAGTTATCTATCTTTAATATACAGATATTTTATATTGCACAATGATATGGTAGCAGTCATACACTTTGTTTTGAGCAATAACAGCCTCCAGACCCTCTTTCTGTATGACCCCCATTTCAATGATAATCACTTTTTCACTCGATCATCACCACTATCACATCCGTGTTCACTCTCCCTGAAATCTCAAATCACTCTCAGCACTTTTCTTATTAGGCAAAAAAAAGGGTTGTTTCCAGTAGCAAGCCTGAAAAGTCAAATGCGGAATGTGTTTTTTTTGCTTCTGCTTTTCTTAACTTTAAATAGGGAAAATACATTTAATTTCCTGCTAATTGTGAATGAGGGTATCAAGGGTGGGACCACGTCCTGGGAAATCGAGTCCCGGCTGAGAATTTTGAGTCCCGCTAACAAACATCACCCTCCCGAAACCCTTATTTAATGCAAATTCATAGTGGAGATTCACTTGAAATAGTTTTATTTTAGTCAAATCTGTACATTTTTGTTACTCTTATGCTCGCTGAAACGCTGTGTTTGCCGTATGTCGCCAATCGCCATCTTGAAATATGTTGGACACAATTTCGACAAAAGATGGCACCCTAACAATAATTTGTTTCAGTTTTTTCTATTAAAAAATTAAATGCGCAAGAATCAAGCGTCTCAATGAAATGCGCACTACTGGAAACAAACTTTTTTTTTTTTCCTTAGTACTTAGTATTAATGTATACATAATCGTCCAAAGAATAGTACCGTACTAATAGTATTAAAATATTTGCAGCTCTCAAGTGCAGTTGCAAGCTCTTTAATTGTTTTTTGCCTTTTAAGTTTTACTATCATAACAGTGTAACAAAATTGTGATTTTCTTATACGAAAAGCAGTATACATGATCCTGAGAAAAGTACCCTACACTAGTATTATATACATCGTACTACAATTATTTGGCACTTTAAGTGCAGTTGTAAGCTCTTTTAATGGCATGCTTTTTGTTATTTTTAAAAACCTAACGGACTAAAAATAACTAAAGAAAATGGTAATTCTCTACACGTCTATGAATATCCTCACACTCTATGCATTGTCTGATTAAAAGGGTTCATTTTAATTGACTGAAGTGTATGCAAAATTCCAGTTTGGTGTTGTTGATGGAGCGGATCATTTTCCACATACAAAAAGGTTGTTTTTAAAACTTATACATGTTTGTCAAATGAATTGTTTCTAACTATTAACTATTATTGATTTTCCTTTCTCGGGGCAGCCACATCACATGGTGTAGCATTTATGCTAATTCTCACAAACACGGACACACCTTTTGCCTGTATGCATCTGTATGCATACAGCAGTGCTTTAATTTGACATGCGTGCATCATTTAGAGCTGGTTTTTAACCCTAACTTCCCGGTTGTATTCTAAATTTAAAATAAATATACCAGGGAGAAACACGGGTCAATTTTTATTTTTTTTGTGGGGGGGGGGGGGGGGGGGAATCTGGCAGTGCCAGCTCCAAGATCAAACCCACAATCTTGGATAAAAGTCCTTGGAACGCATTACACGTTTTGAAGAACATTATGTGCAGATTTTGTTTTCTGAACTAAATTGGAAGGAGCCAATAAGTGCTCCTATGTTTATGTAGTATTAGTTTTATACATACCTCCTCAGTCTGGAAACGTTTGCATTTTATCCCTAAGATGAACTGCTGCCTAAAATATGCCTTTATTAAAATTCTACATAATTATTTAATTAAGAAAAATCACTTCGGACACCTATACCTCGACATTTGGCCCAATTGGGCTACATACTCCCACACTGGCAACACGGTATCAGCCCAACACTGGCAACACCGCCACCCATAATGCATCCTCTTTAACCATTAGTCCAGAGGGGATGAGCATCACAGGGGCCGGAGGTGGGAACAGACTGAGGAGGTATGTATAAAACTAATACTACATAAACATAGGAGCACTTATTGGCTCCTTCCAGTTTATTACGTATTATTTATACATACCTCCTCAGTCTGGAAACGTTTGCATAACAGACTTGCACCGAACCAGGTGGAGACATGATTGCTCATGCCCTCAACTAGTCCTAAGTGGTGTCCGAAATCAAACATTCCATGTCGAAGAGATAAGTATAAATAACACTGGCTATAAGCCAACTGGAAAGACCAGGCTACTCTGAATATATCATATTAGATAGGTGAAGAAGTTTGAGCTACAAAAGCAAGGAACGGCCTAGCGCGACATACAAATGAAGCATAAGAACTTCCTACTAAAAACCTTCCCACTGTGGAGTAAAGAACAGTAATGGGTTAAACACGACAAATTCAACAATCTTGGGATAAGCTTACCTCCAAAATTCTTGCATATATAGTTGTCGTAATCGGCGTTTTAGTCATAATAGGAAGTGTCACGTTCGGCGTTTTCGTCAAATCAGTGAGTGTCACAATCGGCGTATCAGTCAAAATCAGGATAAGTGTCTAAATAGGCTTGTGTCACAATAACTGCTGTGTCTAGTCTTTCCTCCTCTATCTCTATCTCTCCATACTAGCTAGACCTGACTCCCACTACCCAGGACCTGAGTGACATAGCGTCCCTGGGCAGTGCGAAGATGTATATCTTTAAGGTAAACTCTAGTAAACGTGGACTCCGTCTTCCAGGATACCGTGTTCAATATCTCAGTGATCGACAGCCCTCTGGCGTGAGCCCAGGAGGCTGAAGTAGCTCTAACAGAGTGAGCTCTTGGGTTGCCCTCACCCAACAGTGCCTTAGTAACCTTGATGACTTCTATCAACCAGCCGGCAAGTGTGATCTTGGCTGCTGCTCGGAAGGGTTTTACATTAATAATGAACAACTGTTGGACCTGACCACGGACAATTTTAGTTCTCTCTAAGTACCACTTCAGCGCCCTAATGGGACAACTTAATCTTTGTGCCCTGCTATCCGATCTATTGATATGGGCAATTCCAAGCAAATGTCAACCAAATAGCCAAAATTTCAAATGTGCATCCAAAGTTTAATTCTATGCCTATAATGTAGGCAAGAGTCCAAAGTTCAGGAATTTTTAGTTTGTTTAGCGATACTATGTTTTTTGATGTATAAACTAGCTAATTAGCATAAATTTGCATATTTGCAGCTTACAAAATCAGTGAAAAGGCTTGTTTTTATTTATTCCATATCTTTTAGACACATAGGTATGATGTTTAAATAAATGTCAGGCACAATAGTAATACTGATGGGAAAAGTTTTGATATAAATTTAATTTTGATCAACGGCCAATTAGCCTCGTTAATCCAGGTAATTAGTATGCATTGCATAATCTCATGTCATTCCGCAACGCAAAAGTACAATTTTTTAGGATAGCAAGAAAAAAAATGTACCCTATTTTCATTTAACTATTTTTTCTCTGCACACAATTGACATGCTTCACAATGACCAAAAAAAAATTGGAAAATTCTGTTAATTAATAGCCCTAACGAGCGTTGCGGAATGACGTGTTGCGGAATGACGGTGCGGAATGACAAAGGTATTAATCCCTATATTTAGGCAATTTATTGAGCAAATTGTGATATTTTTGTGTACTTGGTATGAGATCATCCTTATTTATGATAATTCATTCAAATATGGACTCTAAACTTCTAAAAAAGTTTCAAAATTGATGAAAACTCATAATTTGCTGAATTAGGCAACTTTGATGTGCAAGCTGTTGAATTCGGCAACTAAATCACAAAATCATGGCTACTTTACCTGTAAATGATGATTTCAATGTGAAAATAGTTGGGTTACTTGTATTCACGAATTTGTATCATATGAAATGCCACTGATTACTCTTTCTTTTATTTTTTATGCATATTAAAGCATAAAAACATGTTTTTTCTTTTCTCTATGGAGTTTTGCACACAAATTCACACTGTCATTCCGCAACGTCATTCCGCAACACCTACTTTTATTTTTTGATGACCTACTAGAGATCCTAGCTGATGATTTTTGTTGTTGAAAATGCTTTTGTCAGTTAGCTAACACTTCAAACCTTCTAAAAAGTAACTTCAATAATGATACACTCTAAAAAGTTCACAGAGTTTTCACTTTGTGTTAACATGTAAAAAAAACACCAATCGTCTGCGTCATTCCGCAACGCAAATTTGCATATGGCCAATTCCATGCCAAATGTGAAAAACAGCCAAAATTTCAAATTGGTTATACAAGTTTTTCTCCTCTATTGTTGGTAAGGGGTATATCTCTATTTATCAAGTCTGATATGATCTCACCTCAATTTGTTCGTTTTGGTCATTACATCATCGTTTGAAAATAGGTGCGCAAAAAGGATAATGCTTTTTTAATTTGGCTTGAAAAAAGCTAGTTAAGAAAGTGTATTATTTTTGTAATATAAAGTATTGCTTTTTAAATGCTATTTGTGATTTAGTTATTCTAAATAAAGCTTCCAATGAAAGTAAAAAGCAAAAAAGTGATATCACTTGCGAAGGGCGCAATGCGAGTTATCATTTTTACGTTCATTTTTTCCATTGGATCGCGTAACGTCCGTAACATTTTTTATCTTTTTTTTCCTCTGGGAGAAAACTAATTGGCTGATTTTAATAACATCACACATTCACTGTTAGTTTGTGATGGGTTAAATCATTGAGCAAAAAAAAAAAAAAATCTATAATTAGAAATACCTTAACGAGCGTTACGGACATTACATAAATCGTTACGGACGTTACATAAATCGTTACGGACGTTACAGCTTTTACTCAAGGCTTTGAAGAGCTTCTAAATGACAGACCTTTGTGAGCTGTAACACTGAAAATATTAATTTGTCAAAAATGTGGTCTAATTTGACAAATTAGACCACATTTTCTTCAACAATGGATTAGACTTGTGTACTGCTACATAGTCAGTGTAGCCCAATTAAGGAAAAAGTACTGTTGACATTTGCAAAGTTGACAAGTCAAAAGTGTAACACTATGTAATTCTTTGATACTGTGTTGTCTTGCCACATATTATGCTATGAACTTGACACTTTCAGAGTAGTTTCTGATAAGCATTGTTTAAAATATGTTAAACAGTTCTGTGACAGTTACATCTTTTGTGTATGAACACTTTTGCCCTTTAAAGTGACGAAAAACAACTGTTTTTCATAAGATTTTTTTCTTCTTTTCCATTTTCAGTGGTAGAGATATACTTGATAGTGTTAGAGTGGGTAGTGTTAATAACCTTTAATATAGATATAAAAACACAAACAAGTTTTGTGTGAATGAAAACAATTAGCATACTCTGTAGTAAATATACCATAAAACATAAATAGATGTTTTCAGACTACCCCTTCCATTATTTTACAACTTTAACCAACTAAGGGACCGTTCATTATTTATGGTGGAGGGGGGGGGGGGGGGGGGGGGACAAATTCGAGACTCGTATGTTAAAATTACCTAACCCCCCTACAGCTGAAACTGAAAATTACATGACCCCCCTGCTAACCAATATCTTTTTACACATCCCCCCCTTCCCGAAAAAAATCAACTTGTCACATACTTAAAGGGCTGTCTTTAACTTTGGAATTTTGTTCATGCATAACCTACGTTGTCAAATTTTGTTTGTGCCCTATCTGAACAGCCAATAATTTTATGATACCCCTTTTTTTTATTGTGTGAAATTAGTAATGGCGAGCGTAGCGAGTTGGAATTTTTTTTCTCATATTTATACATTTTGGATGGTTTTGTGAGTCTTTATAACCCGAACAAGTTAGAACATTCTGAGCAGAAACGTATAATCCAGTGAAACGTTCTAATTTTGTGAGCATTGGTGCAAAGCAGAAATGAGGTGAAAAGCATGCAACAAATCACATTTTTAAATCATGAAGGGGTCACACCACTAAATAGAGCTCCATAGGGATATGTACAAAAACACCGATATAAAACTCTGTTTTAGACCACTAAATTACGAAATTGGACCCTATAGAGTAATTTAAAAAAAAAAGATTATCACATTTCCCCACCAAAAAGTGAACAAAATAGGTAGGTTGACCTGCTCGATTTTCCCAAATATGCCCATGGAGTTGACTACCTCTCTGACGAGCTTGGAAATGTCGCCGTAATCGCCAATGTTTCCAGTAAAAAGCACAAATTTGAAAGATCTCTCAACATTTACCTAGATGATATTCACAGTTTATAGTCAGGGTGCATGTAGGTGATGTCCCATTAATCACAATTAATCAAAAATCATAGGCATTTACGCAATTGTATTACTGTCAAGTCTTTTCAAATTGAGGATTTTGTGATGCATACTTTCCGATTCTAGCTTTAAACACCGTCCTTAAGGGTAGGGGATACCCCGTTTAGTGTAGTGCACCCTAAAATTGGATTTTGTAACATTATACACCCTGTGGCTCTAATGTCTCGACCGTTGATGATTATATAGATGTTTTTTCCACCATATCGTCGATTTGTTGTCCAGAAGTCGTCTGATAGTAAAGTCGATAGGTTTTAAGAAAATATGCGCGAAGCCCTCTCCCCTGTTCAAGAATAAAAAGTTACATAACCCCCCCCCCCCATTTTAACATATGAAAGTAACATGACCCCCTATAGTTTACCCCCCCCCCCTCCACCATAAATAATGAACGGTCCCTAACATCCAAGTAACACAAGAAAAACACATGGATTTTATGACAAATTAGGGACAAAATGTCCCATTTTGATATTATAAATCTTGTTTTATTATTGATTTTAATACCTGTAACGTCCGTAACGCTTCAAAATGTAACGTCCGTAACACTAAATCAACAGCGTTGGACGATACGGGAGTATTAATTTCAAACTTGCTTTTCATGTTAACATAGAATGGAGTCAGGGCTTGCTCAATATAGTTGACAGAAAAAAATAAAACAGGGAACTGAACAGAGATTTAAGGATATGTACCATAGTCAAAAAGGCACTTCCTTTCAAGGTAACGTCCGTAACGCTCGTTTCTAATTTCTGTTGCTAATTAACTAACTAAAACAAAATTTGCTTCATTATATTAAACATTAGAGTGTTTACTACTAGCATACTAAGAAATAAAGTGTTATCTTATCAGCAAACAGATGTGCTATTCAATTAAAAGTTGCAAGTTGCATGTATCTGTAACGTCCGTAACGGTGGAATTGGCCATATGCAAATTAGGATACTTGGAAGCGCAGTCTAATTTTTTCCCTAGGTTTATTTTTTGAGTATCAATCGCTATTATCAAATAAAGTTGTAAAATGGGGAGCAACTACAAATCTCTGGGTTTTACACCCAAAAGAAAGTGGATTTTTGTGTGTAAATGTCATTCCGCAACGCGTGGAATTGCCCATATACGGTAAAAATATAGGCGACGCGGAAAAGTTATGACGCTCGTTCTTAGCGAGAAACCCGGGTTTGAAGTAAAGCGTGACTCCCGCTCTGCTGAATACGCAGGAGCTACCTATTGACAGCGCGTGAAGTTCAGAGCAACGTTTCCCCGACGCAAGGGCTATGAGGAACAAAGTCTTCATGGCTACATCTCTAAGTGAGGCCGACTGTAAAGGCTCAAAAGGAGCTTCGTTCAATTTAGACAGGGCTGATGGAAGGTCCCAAGAAGGCCACATACGGCGGGCCTTCGGGCGAGATATCTCCATCCCCTCAATAAGAAACCCGAGGACTTGGTTGTCCTTGAGCGACCCGCCGTCCCGACAACCTGAGTGGAAAGAAAGAATGGCACTCAGGTAGCCCTGGACGGTCGAGGCTTGTAGGCCTAAGTTAAATCGAGATCGTAAAAAATCGCTTACCTCACCAATAGTTGCTGTAGATGGATCAACCTTGTGATCCTCACACCATTTGAAGAAGTGTCTAGCACGTGAAGAGTAGACATTGATGGTCGACTTTCTTCTGCCCCGGGCCGCAAGATCTGCAGACTCCTCAGATAGGCCTGCCTGCTTGAAACGTTTCTTGATAAGGTCCAAGCAGTCAGGCCTAACGTCTCCGGAGCGTGAAACCTCGCCTTCGACCCGGGGAGACGGAGGAGGTTCGGGCCCGTAGGAAGAGAGATCGGGTCCATGACCGACAGGAGAAGAAGCTGTGGGAACCAATGCCTCCTCGGCCACAATGGCGCAATCAAGAGAATGATGCAGTCTTCCTGCCGAATCTTGAGAAGGACTCGATTGAGTAACGCAAGAGGAGGGAACGCATAAGCCGCCAGGCCCGACCACCGGATGGAGAGGGCGTCGACAGCCCAAGCCATCGGGTCCCGGCCTCTCGAGCAATACACCGGAAGAAGATGATTGATACTGCTTGCAAACAGGTCCAAAGACGGGAAATCCCTGAGAAGGAGAAGGCTTTGAAATACCGGTCTCGACAGAGACCACTCCGTAAGGCTGAGGCAGACGCCCCTGGAGAGGTTGTCTGCAAGAACATTTGAAACGCCCGGGATATGAACAGCAGTGAGAAAAATGTCTCTCTCGATGCACCAAAGGAGAATGTCCCTGGTCTCCCGACAGAGGGACGGGGACTTCGTTCCCCCCTGCCTGTTGATGTAAGACACCACAGTGGTATTGTCCGATTTGATCAGAACCCTCTTCCCGAGTACCAGATCCTGGAGGGCCAGGAGGGAGTTCCTGACTGCCCATAATTCGAGTAGGTTGATGTGATAACAAGACTCCTTGAGAGTCCAAGTCCCCTTGGCGGTACGCTCTGCGACGAACCCGCCCCAACCCACTAGAGAAGCATCCGTGGTAAGGGTGACCTGATGGGGAGGAGTGGGGAACGAGACCCCCGACAACAAGTTGTCCACTTCGCTCCACCAGCGAAGCTCGACCCGTACGGCTGAGGTGAGATGGACATGATGAAATTGGGAGTGAATAACCGCGTCGTAAAACTCCAGGAAATGCAACTGGATGATCCTCATATGGAGTCTGCAAAATGGGATGATATCGACCATGCTTGCAATAAGACCCAGCATCCTGAGCCAAATCGACGCCGGGGCTGAAGTCATTGCCATGAGTGAAGACGCCGCCGCTGCAAGAGTCAGGACTCTTTCCTGGGTTGGAAACACTCTGCGTTCGACAAGGTCCAACCTGGCTCCGAGGAAGGTCGGCATTCGAGACGGGACTAGACAAGACTTCTCGAGGTTGACTATGAACCCCAAACTGGTAACTTCTCTGATCACCAGTTCCACCGATCGGGTCGTGGCCTCTAAAGACGGGCCCACGATAAGCCAATCATCCAAGTACATGAACAGGTTGATGCCAATCCTTCGGAGGTATGCACCCACTTCTTGAACCACCCGGGTAAACACCCGAGGAGCCGTGGACAGGCCGAAAGGAAGGCTGCTGAACTCGAAGGCCTGGTTGTCTACCATAAACCTCAACCATCGATGATGACTTGGGTGGATGGAAATGTGGAGATACGCATCTTTTAGATCCAGGGAAGCTGCCCAATCGCCCAGATACGGGGACATCAGGATCACTGACAGCGACTCCATTCGGAACTTCTGCGGCCTCACGAAAGCATTCAGGGGCTTTAAGTTGAGTATTGGCCGCCACTCGCCGTTTTTCTTTGTTGTGAGAAAGAACGTGGACCAAAACCCCTGAGAGAAAGGGGGAGAGATGGCTTGAATGGCCCCCTTTGTCTTGAGCTTGCGGACTTCGTCCAACAACACAGCCCTCTTCTTGATGTCTGTTGGCAAGGGAGTTTCCCTTATACCGCCGTAAGACGGAGTGTCTGTGAATTCCAACTTGTATCCCTGGGATACTACCTCGGCGACCCATGCGCCCGCCCCTATCAGAGACCACTTTTCTATGAAGTGGCAAAGGCGGCCACCCACTCCCCAGTCTCCTAGTTGGAAGACCTTGAGGAGCGGTGGTGCCACACGGGGACTTGTGTGACACACTGTGGCCGGGGAGTTTTCAAAACCCCTGACCACCGCGGCCCCGACCAGAGCCACGGGATCTCTTGGAAGATCCACGGGATGAACCCCTGGCACCGCCACGGGATTTGGAAGGAGCTGCAGACGGAGGACGTCTACCCCTCGATCCTCTTGAGCGACCACCTCTACCTCTAGGGGCCTGAGGGGCCAGAGCCATCGGAGCTTGATAGACTGGGACTTGATAGACAGGAGCAGTGAAGGACCCCTGGCTATGAGGGATACCCCCCCTGCCACGTCTACCGCGATACGAGTGAACCTTAGTCTTCTTGACTACCTTCTCGATCGTTTCGTCAGCCAACCTCTGCTTCGAGACAGTCTTCGCTGTTCTGCGAGTGACGCCTCCAAAAAGCAAGGCTTGATCCTTGTCAAAAGGAGCGGTGCGAAGAGCATCGGTCAAAGGAGTGATCACACCGTCTTTAATACCCGCTAAGGCATTCTTGCGTCTAATGATCTCAATTCGTTGGTGGGCTCTCACCGAGGATCGTAACACTCTGCCCGACAAATCCATTGCCAGACGAGCCGCGGCGTAGGATCTCTGCGGACCCGCCTGCGACTCGCCCTGGATAGGGGGTTGTAGGTCCATAGCCAGGGAGTTCAACAAAGTCATTTGAAACACGCTAAGTCTTTTCAAGTGAGCGAACTCTTCCTGCTCCAGCCGGAGGAACTCCTCCCAATCCTTATGGAAAGCCTCCGCTGGGACCTTCTTATCCTTCTGTTTCATGTATGACATGACCTCCTCGTCAATGCTCGATACCCTGAAACACTCATCATAATCCTGCTTTGTGACCTTAAAACCCAACTCGGCTTCCTTGCGGTCAGACCTCATGGCCTTAGCCAGTCCTCCCGCGGAAAGACCTCTCGCCTTCTCAATCTCGGTGTGGATCTCAGAAGGGAGAGTCATCACCGAAGAACCCTTCTTCACAGGTTCATCTAGACTGGGAAAAAAGAATGAACCAACAGGGGGGGCCGCCTCCGATTCCTCTACGACCAGGCCAACCGCCTTGGCTGCGTAAGAAACCAGTGGCTCCACTCGCTCCTGCTGGAAAATCCCCAAGGAGGGATTAGATTCCCATCCGAACCCGAAACTAGCAAGGTTGGGCTCATTATCGGGTTGTCTTAGCACATTAGCAGGAAACACTGACAGGCTTTCCTCTACTTGTGAATCAGACAAGGATTGTTGATCGGAGTCAACATAATCCTCATCTTGATCATCACCCCACTGCTCATCATCCTCATCCTCTACATCAACCGTAGAGTGAGATGAATCAACAGTCTGAGCCAACAAAGGTTGTTCAGCAGAGCAGTTAGCCCCTCGTTTGTAAAGAGGTAGGTTAATCTGGTCATGATTAGCCATGCGGTTAGAGCCTCTTTGTTCAACGGAAGGGTAAGTAGGGCGATTATCTACTTGGTCTGACACTCTTCGATAACCTTCATTGATTATCGGATTAGAAACATAATTGCTTGTCTGTCGTTGAGAAGCGTAGTTTCTAAATAGCAACCATTCAGAAAACTCGTCCGTGGACGGTATCATGCGAGTTGTCTCACCGCGTGGTACATTTAGCCCTTGAGTGCTAAAGCGGTTACGGATGTCAACATCGGAACTCGAGCGTGACTGATTCTGATGTTGTGCAATAGTGTCAAACTGACTGTTTTGATAATCGGTTTGCGACAAGTCAGTAGAACGATTGACTAGATCGTTTCTTAGAGGATGACTCAGATTATATTGATTCTGTCTCACTCGAGCCAGTTCTGAGATCTGCCTGGTTTCGTCGTCGTAACGTTTAGTGTCACTACGAGAATTATAACCAGGACTTTGCCTAACCGAATCTTCGTCATTCCCCGCTAAACAACGTATATGGTCACGACGAGATTCGTTGATAGGACTTTTGCCTGAATTCCTCACCGTGAAGTCTGTCTCACGGCTACGGTAGAAAACGGGACTTTGAACACTATCCTCTTTGTTCGTGGTGTTAAGATCTTTTACAACCTCAACCCCACGGGAGCTGGAACTCTGGCCGTGTCTAGAATGAAATGCCAGAGAACCCGTATCGTCCGATACGCCCCCTTCTATACAACTGGTGTGTTCAACTAAAACCTCTCGCTGCGTAGAGGGGTTTTGAGTCTCAGTTATAGGTGGGATTTGAGTCACTTCTTTGGAAGGCTCAATATCCTGAGAATCCTGCGAATTCAGGACCGAATCTTGATGCTGATGATTGACATAAATGCGATCGTTTTCAGCACGAGGGGTTCGGACATGAAGACTATCAGTCTCGTTATTGACACGATTGACCTGAGGCATGGAGCCTCTGGGAGAATCCCTAGCCTTTTCTGAAGTGGCCTTGGAATTAACTCCCGCGATGTGTGAATCATCGCTATTAGTATGATTAGTAGTAGAGGCTGATCGGTTTGTCACGGACGGACGTTTGTGCAAAACATGAGCGAAAAACAGTTTGTAAAAAGTAACTACTGACATTTATTCAACTTTTTATGTTTAATGTTATAGAGAATCATCAACTTTATTGAAATACAAAAAAAAATTAAGGTGTGGTTTTTTACTAAAAATAGAACGACGGAAATGTTTGTGTCACGGACGGACTAGATAGAAATAGGGTTCTCTACCTTTTAGTGCTTCTTTTAAATTTCTATCTAGTCAACTCCATATTCCCCAATGCTTTCCAGGTCAAATAGCAAGTAAGATACATGGTTTGAATATCTGATACACGGCATTTGAAAATATTTCTTATTTTTCACAGGGGTAGGGTAACAAACTTTGTCACGGACGGACATTTTTGAGCGTCACGGACGGACGCAAATGTTAACTACATAACAAACTTTGAAATTGCCACTTATTTACACTTTAGTATGAAAAAATGGTATCAAATACTTACAAAATAGTAAGAAAAATGTTAAGTCATGAATTTTCAGTCTTAGGAATAAAAAGCAGTCAAGATATTAGTCTTTTTTGGCACTTTGATAGCAGAGGGTGATCGGTTCAAGGTTCACATTGGTGTGAAAAAATTACTTTTTGATACTGATATTGAAATGTACTTCACAATATTGGACAACATCTTGGCTAACTGAAACTGCATTTGAAAAGAAGAAAAAATGCGGAAAAGTTTTCGGAACAGTCCATTATTGCCCAAGGGGTAGAAACAAGATGCGTCATGGACGGACATTCTTAGTAGAAGTTGACCTTGCCATATTTTATGTTAATGAAACATTTTCATTTTTTTAAATTAAAAATTGATAGATGGCACATTTATCCATTAAATAAGAAATATATTTTAGAAAAAAAGTTCTGGGAAGTAATTACCCTGCCCTTGTGATAACTTTTTGATGCAGAGCTGTCCGTCCGTGACGCAAAAAAGTTTTAAAGTTTTACAACTTTTTTCAAGGAAAGAGAGAAAAAATAAAAACATAGTGAGCTATCTCCCCTATATACCCCTTTCTCATGTAGAAATGAAACTTAACAATGGCGTCAATAAATAATTAAATCAGTGATTAAAAGTTGTCACGGACGGACACAAATTTTGTCACGGACGGACATTATTCAGTTCTGAGTACAAATGCCAAACTGAATCCTGCCCCTCTTACCATAAATGGCAAGAGATAGACCTGCTGCATCATATAAATAGACTGTATGCTGTGATAAAACTTTGTAAACAATTTTGACCCTTTGATAAATTTTGTTCGATTAATTGTGTAAAAGACTGTATGCTGTGATACAACTTTTTAAAACAATTTTGACCCTTCTTTGATAAGTTTTTGTTCAATTAATTGTGTAATTAAAGGTTAGTGATAATGGATACATGTAGGCATCCAACCGTGTTTTAAGTTTTTCAAAGTTTCATGAAGAAAAAGCCTGCAACTTTTGATAGTGCAATGCTTAAAATTAAATTTGTGCTAACATCTCCAATGATACTTTCTGATTTCAATGCTGTTACTTGCTTTTATTTTACATACACTTATTATATGGGGCAATTTTAAACAGTGTCTTTTAACTGATCTCATGCTACCCCTTTTATTTGCAAGCATTATTTCAGCATGTACAGGCAGTAAGGTTAACAAGCGCAAGCTATACTACAGATTCACCAAAGAAGATCTGCTGAGGGTTCACAAATGCGCAAATAAGCAAATGACTTCATTTGACTTCAAGTAATTTTACAGTGCACCTGGTGAGCATCATAACATGTGCTCACTGCTGTAGCAAACCTAATCATTTGCATAAAGGGCATACCTGTATGGACTAGTTCATTTAATGGTAAGAGGGGTGGTATTCAGCTTTGCTTGTGTGTTCAGAACTGAACAGTAGCTAACAGTGTCCGTCCGTGACAAAATTTGTGTCCGTCCGTGACAACTTTTAATTAAAGATTTAACTAATTTATGCCTGCCCTAATTAATTAATACTCCTGCATGGGATAGAATACATATAAGGGAGATACTTCACAATGTTTTTATTTTTTAACTTTGTCCTTGAAATTAGTTAAAAAACTTTTAAACTTTTTTTGTGTCACGGACGGACAGCAAAACATCAAAATGTTAACGCAAGTCTAGCGATATAACTTCCCCAGAACTTTTTTCCCAAATATTTATCTTATTTGATGGAAAAGTGTGTCAGCTATCAATATTACATCCCAAAACTCTGAAAATGTTACATAAACATAAAAATATAGCATGATGAACTTGAAGTAAAATGTCCGTCCGTGACGCATCTTGTTTTCACCCCTTGGACAATAATGGACTGTTCCGCGAACGTACCGCATTTTGAATTTTTTTTAAATGCAGTTTCAGATAGCCTAGATATTGTCCAACATTGTGAGGTACCTATCAATATCAAAATCAGAAATTTATTTTTTCATAACCATGTTAACCTTTAACCGATCAGCCTCAGTACATGAAATGGGGACGGAACGAGGGGTATGACGGGAGTCAGCTAAGGAAGCAACAATAAGTGCGTCCATATTTCCCCAATGAGAAGAGGATACCGATTTGCAAAGTTTACAAGGTTTCGTACGGTTGCATCTACGATGCAGTACACAGGAATTATGTTTATCACCATGTAACAAAGCGATCCCGCATTTGCATGACCTCATTGTTCTGAACCGACCGCGTAATCAAAAAGTACAACTAAATGACCAAATACAAACTCTAAAGCGCGCGCATAGAGATTAAAAAGCCAATCGAGCCCTGAAGAGGTTTAGTTCTAATGAATAAACAAACAGGGGGGGGGGGGGGGGGGGAGAGCAGTCTAATAGTCAAAGATCTAATATTGACGTTAATAACTGTCTGGCTAGCACTATAGGCACGTAAAGAAGAATCCAGTTCTGAAATAGTATCAAAACAAGAAAATGTGTATCAATTGGACATAGGTAAACATCGTTGATAATGAAAGGAGAACACATCAATAACATAGCATAAAGTACCTATATTCGTTATAATATAAGGGTTAATAACATGTATCATTGATTGAAAACCCGGCATGGTACTATATAATCGACTAGTGCTCAGTGGAGCAGTTAGCTCCTAACAAAGGGGGGATCAGATCAATTAGAATGATGTAAAGTACTCAAATATAGATTTATTCTGTCATAAATATAATGGTACAAAGACATGTCATGATGAGATCCGCTAGTCGATAATCTAAACTGCAATACACACATATAAAATTTACCAATGTCTATATGACTTGTAGTATTAGAAAGAGTACTGCATACATAGGAATACCCACTAGGTGAACTGTGAATCAACAGACGCTAACGGGTGTATATGAAATCACGGAACTCGCAGGTCCCGAATGGGTATCATTTTGAATGCATTACACATGAGTCAAAAACCGGGAAATGGGATAACTAAGAATGCCCCAAACTCACGGAATAGGATAAGTGTATCATATTAGAATGCATTACACATGAAAGAACTATCGTGAAGATAGTTTGAAATGGACTAGGCCGACCTCATGGAGACTAAAGAAAAAATTCCATGTGGCACGAGTGTCGGCCGCCATTTTGAAAATTTACGAAAGTAAAAATAAAATTTGTATATGACCTAAAGGTTCTAAAAATGGTGAAAAAAGACCGTCCGACGGACGGTCTAGGCATACTAAAAAAATGGGACTTACGCAAATTCCAGTTAAGGGCGCATAGCAATAGACTATGCGCCATCTATTCAGGGCGAAACCTACTTGATATGATCCTTCTGACAAAAAATCCACCGCCAAGATATTGTTATGTGATATCCCTTTGGCTGGAGAGATTGACAAACACGTCTTATCTCGGTTCGCCCAAAGGTTAAAGAGGATGCATTATGGGTGGCGGTGTTGCCAGTGTTGGGCTGATACCGTGTTGCCAGTGTGGGAGTATGTAGCCCAATTGGGCCAAATGTCGAGATATAGGTGTCCGAAGTGATTTTTCTTAATTAAATAATTATGTAGATTTTTAATAAAGGCATATTTTGGGCAGCAGTTCATCTTAGGGATAAAATGCAAACGTTTCCAGACTGAGGAGGTATGTATAAATAATATGTAATAAACGTTGTTAATAGCTTAACATCTTAAACAACAATTTTCCCTTGGGACACCTTGAACAACTGATGAAGACATTAACATTTCTTATCATTGCACGAGGGGGGGGGGGGTGTTAGTTTTTCGTTCTTAACAACAAGTAAGCGTTCCAAGACTTTTTTCCATGATTGCAGGTCGCTGCGGTGAAGTCCAGCACCTAACACAATATAAGACTAGGGAAGCATGCACTACCAGCAGTGTAAGTGATTTGCAATGTTGAGGAAGGTTAAGGTCATAACGTCACCTTGGAATAAATAGACCAGGAAGCAGTTTGGTTGAAAGATCAGCTGCTTTGAGCAATCAGTTTCAGCAAACAGCATAAATGCATCACCTATCCAAGTGTTTTTGTTCGCAGGAGTTTTGAATGGATTAATCGATGGTGTTAATCAATACACGTAATGATAATTAGCAATAGTAATAGTATCATAGTGACTTTGTGTTCGCTAATTGTGGTCCAATGAAGAAAAAAAACTAATGATGAATATATGTGAGAAAATATTTTATGTTGTGCAGCAGGAATATCACATGGAAATGGGGTGGGTCGCCTGGGGCAGGAAGGCAGGCTGTCGCTGTGAGAGTTCAGGTGGTTGTGCATCATGGTAAGGGATCCAAAATTGGAGCCTATGTGAAGAGCTTATATGCAAAACGTGCTAAACGTGATTTGTTTATAACATTTGATTGTCTTTGATGCATTATAGGAGGAAGGGGCACAATGGGGCATTGATTAAATTGGACATATGATCGCGAGTTATCTTAGCTATAATTTCTGAAATATATATATACATATAACCAAAATATATAATGGAATTTCATCACATATTAATTTTATATTTAACAAATTGCACTTCCACGTCTCGTAAAGATTAAGGGGAACGTCTCGTAAAGATTTAGGGGAACGTCTTGTAAAGATTTAAGGAATTTATTTCAGATAGCAGTAGCGGCAAATAGATTGCACACAGACGGTAAACAGGTATTTCCAATCTATTTTTAAAGTTGAATAGAATTCAGGCTTTAGCTAACAGGGTTATATAGCATTGTGTTTCTTCTCCCTCGTTTGTCCGAGATGTCATACTAACATCACTGTCTTGAAGAAGCAAAATTGGGGGGGGGGGGGGGAGGGGGAGGGGGGGTTGGTTTTTTTATTGCTGAAAAATATTACTGCCAGACCGTGGCTGTCTTGGTTCATTTCAAACCAAAATTGGTCAATGTCAATTTTACTAATGTAGTGTGATAAGAGTTTTAACCAAACTCAAGCCAACTTATTCATTTCAAGCAAATGATAGTAATATTTTGATAATTTGGGTAAAATTTAAATCTTATATTAATTAATTAGAAAAGGAAGAACAAAATGTGGCTCCCGTTTGAGAGATTTAAGGGTTAGTCAGGTCACCGAGGGCAACATACCTTTTTTTGCCTGTATTAATGTATGCATGACATTTCCATTTGACACACATGCCCCTCCCCCTCCACACACACACAATCTTAATAACCTCCCCCTCCCCCACCACACACACATTCTTAATAACTATCAGAATCCTTTGGACACATCAAGATTTTCGGCACCATTCATACTTTAATCTGGGCATGTGAAGTGATCAAGCAAAATGAGTCGGAATTCGCAAATATTGATTTAAAGATAGCCAAACAAATGAGATAATGTATTTTGTTTCCTACTCTTTATGCAATCCTTCATTTTTTCTGCAAATTGTCGCTTTTTAAATGACGTACTTATGCAATCAAAAAGAAAAATAGAAATTGAATCTGAACGACTTCAGACTCATTTTGCTTGATCACACCACATATGTTACATTGGATGTCAAACTATCTGGCGCATATATGCGCCTAAACATTGCATGTAACTCCATCTGGCCCTTCAGCATGTATAACGTATAACTTTCTATGTATAACCTTTGGGCCCTCTACTCTAAGCATGTTCCAGGGCCAAAACACATCTATCAAAACATTGCAAATGCTCTTGCCCTGAACATGTATAAAGCAACACTTCCTATGCATAACCATTGGGCAGTTTTACTTTATACATGTTGAAGGGCCGGTAAAACATACAAGGTTTTGACAAAACAGTGACAATATGACAAGAGTCACCAAAGGTAACATCCTTTAATGCACATCCTGTGGATTGACTATAATGCCATATGGTCTCAATGTTTGGACACTTTGCTACTAAGGTTTGGGCACAACATCCAATCAAGTTATGTCCAAAAGATTTTGACAGTGAATATAACCAAAATATTACCGTGGCAAAAAAATGACAGGCTTCCGTCAACGTGTCCCACCACAAGCTTGCTGTGCTTCTTCCTGTGCCAACGAAATATACTGATATCCGACACAAAGCCATGCGCCTCTTTGTGCGGTGTGGCCACGCCGCCCGACGTGTAATTCCACAAGGACAACGATGTCTTAGTGTTCGAGAACGATAGCACTTCCGGGTCAAACATTGTCCAGCCGATGGAACTTGGGGTCGCTTTGGTCTGCTCCATCTTGGCGATGACGGTTTGCTCCGCAACATTCCAGATGATGACTCTGTGATCGGCGCCCCCACTGGCGAATATGTTTTTGTCGGTGGGATGCCAAGCGATGCCTGTGATGGTTTTCTTGTGCTCTGACATGATGGCTTTTAGTTTGAATTGGCTGCTTGACTGGTCCAACTTTGAAATAAAAGATGGGGGAGAAAAGAAATAGACAGCAAAATTAATAAACAGAGAAAACATGTGATTATTGGTAAGGCCTATTTTTTATTTTTTTATTTTTTTTTGGGGGGGGGGATTAGCCTATCCCAACCTACTCTAGATACATTGCCAATCATGATTATTTTTTATTATCTTGAGCGAAGAAAACAAATATTATAGAGAATAAATCTCTGAAAATTGAAAAAAGTATGAAAGTTACAGACTGTCTGCTTTCAATTTCGGCTAATTTAAGTCAACATTGAAGTGGTATATTTTGTTGAACACTACAATACATCTAGAGTATGTTGGTTTCTATTTTTAAAACAATGTAGAAATAACCACCTGAAGATCGACACAAGTCTTGAAACTCGGAGTAGTGGCTCAAAATTACTATGTGTGTTTAAATTGATTTATTTATGATTAGAAATAACATATGTATTTTAACCGTCTCATCATGTGTAATCGCTGTCTTGAATATTCAAAAGCAGGTGATTAAAAAAAATATTTAAACATTAAAATCACTACCTATATACCTACCCTAATTGGGTTTTTTATTTTACGCCAATCAAACAATTTTTAGGCATAATGAATCTAATAGAAACGCCTTAGTATAGTTTATGAAACTCAAATCCCTTTTTTTTCTTTACATTTTCTAACAAACAAAATATTCAACACACCCAATAAATAATGGGACTGGGAGCCATAATGTCTAAATCCAACGACAAATTGCCTTTCTTCCAATCAATTTGACATAGCTGATCCTTGACGGCAAAGATGTTAATGCTACTTTCATGCATCATTTACCACTGTCACGGACAGTTTTTTCTCAGAAAGGTTTTATTTTGACTAACTTACCACTTGTCAAATGTGAAGCCACTACATGAGAGAGTGAACATTTTCTGCAGGCATCTTCTTATGTCATGTTATAATGTATGAAAATACAAATCAAAGTGCGAAAACTGAAAATTACACTTTGTCTCAATCTTTTCAATGTAGCGTTCTTAATTGTTAATCAATCTTTACGAACAATATCTCAAATTAAAGAGAAGAAATGAATCCACTATAATTTTGTAATTTGATATTTTTAAAGTGGAACTTTAAGAGTTATGAGAGTATTTATTACCTGGTAAAAGTTACTTATTTGATCTTGTATACAATCTGTATATTGTCAGTTTAATAAAATAATTGCCTAAGTCATATTACTACTTTTGAGAAATTTCAAAAACAAAATCTAGTTTCGTCAGCTTAATAAAATAAATGCCTAAGTCATATTTACTACTTTTGAGAAATTTCAAAAACAAAATCTAGTTTCGTCAGTTTAATAAAATAATTGCCTAAGTCATATTTACTACTTCTGAGAAATTTCAAAAACACAAAAAACTAGTTTCGTCAGCTTAATAAAATAATTGCCCAAGTCATATTTACTACTTTTGAGAAATTTTAAAACAAAATCTAGTTTCGTCAGTTTAATAAAATAATTGCCTAAGTCATATTTACTACTTTTGAGAAATTTTAAAAACAAAATCTAGTTTCGTCAGTTTAATAAAATAATTGCCTAAGTCATATTTACTACTTCTGAGAAATTTCAAAAACACAAAAAACTAGTTTCGTCAGCTTAATAAAATAATTGCCCAAGTCATATTTACTACTTTTGAGAAATTTTAAAACAAAATCTAGTTTCGTCAGTTTAATAAAATAATTGCCTAAGTCATATTTACTACTTTTGAGAAATTTTAAAAACAAAATCTAGTTTCGTCAGTTTAATAAAATAATTGCCTAAGTCATATTTACTACTTCTGAGAAATTTCAAAAACACAAAAAACTAGTTTCGTCAGCTTAATAAAATAATTGCCCAAGTCATATTTACTACTTTTGAGAAATTTTAAAACAAAATCTAGTTTCGTCAGTTTAATAAAATAATTGCCTAAGTCATATTTACTACTTTTGAGAAATTTTAAAAACAAAATCTAGTTTCGTCAGTTTAATAAAATAATTGCTTAGTCATTCTTCATAACCTAGCAGATTCTTCTATCGATGCAATAACTTCATTTGTTGTGATGGTTTTACTGAAACGTTCTGGCCTACGGCTGGCCATGTTGGAAGTTACAAAAATTTCTGAAGTCACACTGTTTGACTATGAGTAAGACAATCAAATAAATCTATCCTTTTGATTTTGTAGCACACAACTAGAGTTGAATAATGATTAAAGCACTTTAACCATATAGGTGCCTCTAATGGTAAAAGAGCTAATTTAGGCAAAAATCTCAAATTGGTAAAAAATGACTTAGGCAATTATTTTATTAAGCTGACAATATGCCCTTGGACATGGTCTCTTTTATGCATATTCGATGATGCATGCAAGTTTATGTTATCAATTGATGAAGTTAGTTTTCCCAGCAACTCTCAACAATTAAATTTAGTTAACATGACTTTACACGATAGCAGATATTGGAAATTATTTTACGGAAAGCCATGACCATGTAACCAAATCGAAGGGTGAACTAATTTAGTTTAAATGTAACATGGCATTTTTGGAAAATTATTCAATAGTAATTCACAATAATACTAACAGTTTCATTATTTCATTATTTAATTCAATGGCGTTAACAATTCTATTATTTAATTATAGGGTGAAATAATAATAGGAGAGGAGGGGGTGATATACCAGAGAGAAGTAAATTAACCCTAACCCCCCTGAGTGCTAAAAAATGCTAATCCTAAGTCCTCTCCAAACGCATGCTCAGTCGGTTTTTGATGACGTAGTCAACCAAGCATATATAGCGAGCTCAGTATACTGCGCGAATGTGTAGCTGAGGGCCGTGGCTTAGTGGTTGGGACGTGGGGATCGAATCGCGGCAGGTTCTAGGAGATTTAGTTGGCGTTTTTTCCTCGAAAAATCGTGATCCCGGTCAAAAACACTAAACCGGGGTTAGGATTAAGAAGTTATGTCTTATTTCTAAAAGAGTCCAATATATATAAAACAATAGAAACTTACCTGGTAGATATAAATAGCCAGTGTGGCACAATAGGCAAAGCGGTCACCGCTTGCTGCACACACATCTGTATGCCATGGTTGACACCCGGCTGGCAGCAGTCCTATTTGTCTCATCATGACTGTGTCGCCTGCTTCACCGACGACGATAAACTTCTATAAATCACCGAAATGCAACTGCTGTGTAACTGAAATTTCAAGTTCCCTTTCATCTCTAATAGTTCCCGACTATCAATTTGGCTTGGTGCACACGCATGGACAATTTAATAATTCCTCAAAATCTCATGTATTGCTGTATACATAAATGCTATAGTTTGGTTAGATACTGTATCACACACGCACACTTGCTTCAATCCATGTCATGGAAATTCATATAAACATATCCAAATATAATGCTAATACAGACGTAGCACTTGCAAATTCCAGGTACTAATAATTTGACTGATTCGACCACACATAGCCTGCAATCATCATTATAGTAGCGTATCCACACGCCAATCCAGACTAGTCTACTGTCTAGTATATAATAGCTATGTGAAATTTTGACACTTAATTTTCAATCCATTGCACAATATACTTGTAGAATACACTACAGGCAAAGATAGCCATGGCTGATAGATCTAGTATTGAGCTATAATAAATACCACCCTTGAGGTTCAGATTATTGTAAATCACAAGAATTGCTGTCTCGTAGCGTTGTCAGGGGAGCTGATGATGAAAAGTGTCTCGTATTATATCCCATTTGAGATTGGCACTTGCACATTTTATATTATGTAGTAGTAGTATAAGACGTCCCAAAAGCCTAGTTGTTGATGGAGGGACTCGTGAAGGTTCATCTGTGCATGATACCGGTTTAATACTATCAGCTCCTAGTCTTTGTCAAAGTCTTCGGCAGCTGTAGTCTTATATTGTCGTAACAGTCAAATTATCTCGGTAGCTGTCTTCGGCAGCTGTAGTCTTATATTGTCGTAACAGTCAAATTATCGAGGTAGCTCTGCATCTTATTTGTAATCTGGAAATGTAAAAGAGGATAACAACGGACATTAAATATTAACAATCATTATGGAGACAGGATTTGATGCCAGTTCTTAAATCTACATCTAGTTCGATCGTTGGCAAAGTTGCAGGGGGCCCAAATTGTTACTCTGTGTTAACAGGAATTTGTGTTTTTCAGATTTTTCACGTTGTGCATCATATCTTTCAAAAATAGTTATTGAGCCCAAATCGCGTAGTTATATAGAACAAAACATCATGCGTATCACAAAAAAAAGGAATAAAAACTGCCATCTCCCAACAGGCAGTTTTTAAAATACGCGGTGATCGAAAGTCCCGGTATCAATGACGTAATGGTTATTGGTGCTCAAATGTGTGCGCAAGTTAATTGTATATCTATGACTTCATTGATACCGGTACTTTCGATCGCCGCGAATTATAAAAATTGCATGTTGAGAGATTGTATTCCTTTTTATAATAAGTATGATGTTTTGCTTTATACAACTACATAATTTGGGCTCCGTAATTATTTTTCTAAGATATAAATGCACAATGGTGTGCTTGCTGGACACATCCTTTAATGTATTGTTGTTATATGGAAATTAAGCTTCTATTCTATTTTATTTGATATAGGCTATATTAAAAAAAGACATTTGTCTCAAAGCTCCCGCACGCGTTAGTTTATTGATGCGCATTAGGAAAAAAAGTCTTTCTTTTTTTTCCTTCTTTTTTTCAACAAAAAAAAAATCCCAAAATTTCACAGATTTTTCAGATTTTCATTGATCACATCATTTTAAATACAAAAGGTCACTTTTACAAGGATTTCTATACTTTAAATTAAAAAAAAAAATCCTTAACAAAAACTGCATTCCGCATTAGGTTTTGAAAAACTGAAGAGCTTTGAGACTAAAGATTCTTTTTAATAGCCCAAGTAAAAATAATCTTCTTTCGACCATTCTTACCTGCATTTCTTTAATGGCAGATATCTCAAAAACAACAAAATATCCAAACAAAAATGGCCTTGACCTTGCCAAGATCATGATCTTTTTCCAAATTGTAAAATTATAGAACAAGTAGTTTGCTTTCACATTGACTTTTTTAAGGTGTCCGTTTTACACAGTGCTGTAAATGGGATTTATTTTTGGAGCGCTACTTTTTTTTGGCAGCAGATCCTGTGATATATTCTTAATTAGTCGATAGGAATAATTATAGAATGGCTAACTTTTAAATCCTGACTTCCATTTTGCTTGTCAATATGAAACCAACTTGAATAAACAATTGGGAACACTGGGAGCTATAAGAGTTCATTTGAAAAGGCAAATGTAATACACTTTATTAATTCGAAATTATGAGTAGACATTGTGAAAACAGACAATACTGTTGGCGTCTTGTATTTTGCATTTCATGTTTCTGTGAAGGCCAAAACAGCCATTAAAACTTGAACCGTCATCATGTGCAAATGATCAATATCTATACATTATGGAATGGAACAGTATTTATATGTTCAGAATGTTTGTAACATAAATAATTAATATAATTATAAATATAAATGTGAGAAATCATTGTTATAAATGTTGAACAGCAGAGCTATAATTACATGGGTAATATGATGTGCTGCCGTGGTGATAGTTCCAGTGGCTGTGCATCATGATAAGGGATCCAAAATAACTTAAAGCCTATGTGAAGAGCTTATAAATGCAAAACAGTCCATTATATCAATACTGAGATTTTTGCAGAAACATGTTGTACTTGTAAAAATATTTCTTTTGGCTTTTTATTTGAAGTTCGTATCTAATTCCGCTAAGGAGATATTACAAATTTAAATATTCTGATATTGTCTATATTGTCAATATGCTCAATATATCAAAAAATATCCAGTACGAATGTTTTTCACACCTTAAGATGATGAACTTTAAAACGTTTAACAATTTATCAAATTTGCGAGGGTTCCCAATGATTGAAGACCATGGGGCCCAAATGACACATGAACATTTTCGCTTATTTGGTACTATGTCCTATAGTAATAATAAGTAATGCTTTTCTCTTATTATACCTGACATATGACGAATGTGCTCTTTTCATAACTTCGACAAATTATTTTCCAGTCACTATGGTTACAGTCTTAAAAATATATCAATCGGAATAAATTGCCTTAACAACACCTGATGACGACCAAAATACACGTAGCATCGATTATGTGAATTACAATGGCACTTGTCTTCATTCATAGACTCTCACAAAGCATTATGAATATAGAACGAACTGACTTTCAATTTTTTGACAATAAATTGTTAATATTTGCTCTATGTGGATGCGAAATCAATAAGTACAAAATCCATGGCTGACTGTGTTGGCATCAGAAGGCTTGAAAGAGATGAAAGATGAAATCCTTGGCTAACACTATGGGAGTTGAGCCATATGAAAACAGTTCTACAGAACCAATTGACCCATATTTTTATAATATGAGGTTTTGTGTGTTTGGTTGAGGTGGGTTTTTTTTTTCATTTACATTTTATGAGGGTTGAAAAATTTGAAAAATTTGAAATAATTAACCAAATATCTTCTTTTCTTTTTTTGCCACCATATTCAGGCAACAGTATCTGTCTATAAATAATTATCTCTCCCTCAAAATACAAATAGCTGCCGTATGATATTGAATATGATAACATGCCCAAGACCAGTACAGTAACTTGTTAACACAAGAGTCTGATAGCACAAAGTTCCTGATAACACAAAGCGGCATTGAAAACCCATGGATCCAGAAACACATTTAGAAATATCTCATAAATTGATTGGTATAACAGGTTCCACTGTCTATTGTAGGGTAAAAATAGGATAGGAAAAAACAATTTTGCATTTTATCCACCCTCTGTTATATCCCTATACATGTATGTTATATAGGGGTAGGAAAAAGATGAGATTGCATTTTTCCATAATAGAGGTAGGAAAAAGACGAGATTGCATTTTTTCATATAGGGGTAGGAAAAAGACGAGATTGCATTTTTTTCATACCCTATATCTTACTTACTAGGGTAGGAAAAAACAATGAGATTGCATTTTTCCACCCACTACATGTTATATAGGGGTAGAAAAAAGAACAAGATTGCGTTTTTTCACCCTATGCTATAAAGGGGTAGGAAAAAGATGAGATTGCGTTTTTTCCAACAACAAGAGCGAGATTGCGTTTTTCCACCCATGAAAACTACTTACACTAAAAATTGCTCTTAATTGCCACCCTCCCATATTATTTTTACATTTATTCATATTGCAGAATTAATTATTGACACCACTTCGATGTAGTTTTAACCTTTGCCAAGTTCTATTTTGAGTAGTGAATATTGATTGGGGATGCATGCAAAATATGGCTATTCTACAGTAAGTAATTTAATTGGTATTTTTATTTGGATTGCGTCTACACCTGAAAAAGTAGCGAACAGTTGAACAAGTAGTTTAGATGTAAAATGCCTACAATGTAATTGACAAATAATAATGTAGCACAATTGTAGACACCACATAACATCAAATGTTATTGTTCATAAAGTGTACTGACCAACTAACAGGAATAACACACTGTGCCACTGTACAGCGTGTCCAAAAATAATGGGACCAAAAACGGCAGAGCTTATAACTTATTAAGTAGGAAACATGACTGCTTTGTATTTCGGGATATGGAAGAAAATATATTTGACCTTAATAAGTGAAATTGTGAGATAAATTTGAAATACACAGATTTGAATAGAGTGTGTTCAGAACCCATTTGTCCCGATTTAAGCAATACACCACCCATGCGTTGCATCTTTGTGCTTTGTGTGCAAGCTTTCCCTGCATGGAGTTTTGTCCCCGAAATAACTTATGTTTGGTCAAAATCTGTTTACATTTGGATTTCTGTTTCTTATTTGGATATTCAACAATAAATTACATCGTACAAAAGCATCTGTAAGAGCGCCTTGATACCCTGCCTCTTATTCCTTTAAAGATGAAATATCTTAATGGCATGGCTGCATGGTTTCCAATTTCGAAGAAATGGTTTTCGACCGGCTACAAATAATGGCAGGGTCTCAGGTTATTTATTTATGGTTCTAAAAAATGTCATAGGTATTTACACTTTTTAAAATCCCTTTTTATGATGATGATATGTTTCCTGCCAGAGTTATTTTAACGAATAAATTTAAACAAAACTTTGATGAAGTCAGGACAATGCGCAAATGCAACGTATGTGCAGAATCGGGACAAACAGGTTCTGACCACGCTCTATTCAAAGCTTTGTATTTCAACAAGTTGACATCAGATTGGTCTCATAATTTTACCAATTAAGGTCAAATATATTTAATTTTATATCCCTTAATATGAAGCAGCTCTATTGCCTACTTTTTCACTTATAAGCTCTTCAATTTTTGGACCTAGTTTTTTGGGACATGCTGTATGGATGGATATGTGCCTTCCTCCTAGGCATAGCAGTGTTTTGATAGAATGATTTTAAAAGATTGATTGATTGATTTTAAAAGATTGATTGATTGATTGATTTGAATTGTTTAATTTGTAAACCAAATTTAGCTTGATTGATTGATTGATTGATTGATTGATTAACTGATTGATCAATTGATTGATTGATATCAATCAGTATCACAGCACACTGAAAGGAGGACTTGTGTTAATTTTATTCACTGTTTTATAAACTGCTATCTTCTGAAGATAGCAGACCATCAAAAGATAGATGCTTCTCTTGCCTAGCTTTTTAAAATCCTGTCTATACTTTTGAATTAGTGAATGCTCTTCCTGAATGCGCTTCATGAATGCGGCGACTTTTGTGAACCATAATTCTTAATTGAAAAAAAAACCCGGTGAAATATTGATTGCAAAGGTCTAACAGTAACACTACATATGCGCATTAATCAGCATGTCAAGAATTGTGTAAATTTGGTAGAACTCAGAAAAGCAAGCATGCTAAAGTAGCCATGTTTACGTTTTTAAATTTGAATCTACTGAGCTATAATTGTTCACAACTTGCTCCATACAAAAGCACAGGACCCCATTTCAGCCAAAATCTCAGAATCAACTTTCTTAACCCCAATTAAGGGAAGTGTCAACCCAAAATATATGAAATTTATCAAGCACTGTAACTTTTAAACTAATAATGTAATGTACAAAAAAGTATGCAATTTTTCAAATGAAATGAGTCCGAGAATCCATTTTTGGTATTAAATTTCCCCAAAAATAGTGATTTCTACTTTTGTGGTGCCAACATTTTTCAGACAACCTAACAAAATCAGTTTTTGATTAAAAATTTCAAAATTTCACCAAAATCATCTAAAGTCAATTATCTAGGAAGCCCTTTTTTTTTTGGCTCATATTTTTTTAGTTTTGAAAATATTGACACAATTTTTGGCACTTTTTGGTCAATATTTTAAAAACTAAAAAATGTTAAGCCAAAAAAAAAGTGCTTCCTAGATAATTGACTTAAGATGATTTTGATGATTTTGGTTTTTTAATCAAAAACTGATTTTGTTAGGTTGTCTGAAACTTGTTGGCGTCAAAAAAGTGATTTTTGGACAAAACTGTAGATATCACTTTTTTAGGGGAAATTTAATACCAAAAATGGATTCTCTGACTCATTTCATTTGAAAAATTGTATACTTTTATGTACATTACGTTATTAGTTTAAAAGTTACAGTGCTTGATAAATTTCATATATTTAGGGTTGACACTTCCCTTAACCCTGCTATATCCAACAAAATATAAAAGAAGCACCGCACCAGTGGACTCCTATTCCCTATTGTGCAATTGCACAAAGGTACATAATATAGGATCAGAAAATTTAATTTTGGGAGCGTGTCCCCATAGCGTGATGCACGATCACCTGGGCTCCGGCCACGGCGGCCTGGGTTCGACTCCTGGGGCGGCGCGGCACACACCCTTTTTTTTGGTCCTTAATTGTCCTGTGTTTCCCCTTGCTGGCATTAATGCAACAACCCCATGAGTGGTTAGGGTTAAGGGTTCTCCACAACAAAAGTGCAAGAATCAAGTGCATGCCACCATAGAAAAAAACTTACATGTGATAAATACGCATTAGGCCTAATCATTTTAATTTGTGTGTCTGGAAGCTCAAGTATAGGATCAATTGACATACTCAAGTGCTCTTGATACTATGCATTTTGAGTGACATCTTACGATCAATGCACATTATATAAACTTTCAGGTTGTCTTTTTATGTGAAATCAATCGGGTGTATACATGATTGCACTTGTTGCGTGTATTATAATTGTACCATCATTCTGTATTGAGTTTCTGACGAGAGAGCAGGATCAAGTCCAAACTTCATATTGTACCCTAACACATATGATTTAATTCAAATAATCAGTTATACTCCGTTATTGCTGGAACAACTGGAATCATTAATGATGGGTTGACAGGCTATGACAGCTCACTCAGGAGTCAATTAACAACCCTTAACACCAACGAAATGTCTTCTCAAAAGCACCATTATTTCAGAGAGATGTCAACTGAGATCGATTTACCCTGTGTAGCGTAGCAAAATGCTGAACATTTTGTGGAATTTGCTATTGCTATATTGCAAAAGTGGGTAGCATTTTCATGCTTGATATAATATTCATTTCAATGTAACATTGTGCTAAAGTATTATGATTGTGCCATTTAAAAATAGATGTTTGAATTTTGCAATACAACATTTATGGCAAAAAACATTCCATAGACGTCAACAACATTATGTTGTGAAATTATGAGTCATGTCCCTCTTTTATGCTTTTCTTGGATGCGGAGGATGCCTATCTATTTTTGTGCTGAGTAACCTACCCAATACCTGAGTTCATGGTAGCACCATGTTACATTGCAAGAATCTCTGATTCTTTGGCACTTCATTTATAAAGGGTTCAACAAAAGAAAGTATACCACTTTGTTTATGTCATTTTGAGTAACTTTCAATTTGTTTTTGTCCAAAAAGGCTAAATAGGCATTTAGATGAATCTTTTAGGCATAATTTGATACCAAATTTGCCCCCTAACAACAAAGATAAACCATGATTAGCACCATTTAAAGGAAAATATTCCATTTTCAAAAGTCGCATTTCCAATACACAGCACGAGAAGAAAGGGCCAATTGTTAACACACACATATACCGTATTTATCCCGTACTGATCACCGCGCATATCCCTCAATGCGCGGGCTAATTCAAATGTAAACTAATGCATGGGTGAAGGATTTGAATGTAAAGGAATGTTATGGATGGGTAGAACATGGACAGATTAACCAAATCTTCTCGTGCTGTGTATTGGAAATGCGACTTTTGAAAATGGGATATTTTCCTTTAAATGGTGCTAATCATGGTTTATCTTTGTTGTTAGGAGGCAAATTTGGTATCAAATTAAGCCTAAAAGATTCATCTAAATGCCTATCTAGCTTGTTTGGTCAAAAACAAATTGAAAATTACTCAAAATGACATAAACAAAGTGGTATACTTTCTTTTGTTGAACCCTTTATAGTTGAGTCAGTTCCAAATTGGCAAATTGTTACAGAAGATTGTGAGCGCACAAAAGGCTTGTGCGCCGCAACATATCGCACTGATACAGATGTGTGACGCATGGGTATGCCATGATAGTGCGCGTACGCTAGGATTATTTTTGCGCGTGGAGAGATAAAACCGTTTATTTCTTGCCAATTTGGTACTGATTAAACTATAGATTCTCGCAGCTTGTGACAAAATTCTATGCCATGACAAATATGACCTTGTTCGCATTTATCATCATGAGAGCCATCCCTAGCAAGTACAGAATTGTCTATGGTAATATTTTCACATTTTGTCCTCTTTGCATATAAAACACATACACAACCACGCTTGCATGTTTTATCAGAGACATCGCTGGTAAGCTCAGCTAAAGTGACTCAATTGTGATCTTCAATATAGAACTTCTTATACATTAATTAAGTAATATTTTAAAATTTTGCTCTTTCTGTACATAACAAACACACAACCTTACCTATGTTACTGAATACAGACATTGTTGGGTTGGTATAGTTTGATCAGTTCCAAATTGGCGAAACTTCCTTACACCAGCGAATGAATACAGAATGATGTGGGTGCACATGAAGGCAACAAGCGCAATGTGCATCATATGCGTGACACAAGCATGCGGCCAAAACTGTGTGCTTGTGGCCATAATTTCGCAGGCTACTTTTGCGTGCAGAAAAATAAAACCGGATATTTCTGCCAATTTGGAACTGATTAAACTACAGCGTGTCCCAAAAAACTGGGTTCAAAAGTTTGCGAGCTTACAACTAAAAAAGTAGGAAACATAGATGGTTTTTATTTAAGGATATTAAACAAAATATACATGACCTTAATTGGTTAAACTCTGTAATTAATCCAATATAAACTTTTTGAAATACAAAGATTTAAATAGAGCGTGGTCAAAACCCATTTGTCCCACTTTTCAAGGAACACCCTGATGTGTTGCAATTGCACATTGTTGCGATTTCGTCAATGTTTTGCCTTTGCATTCATTCTTTACAAAGACTTGGGCAGTAAATAAAATTATCTTGGTCATATACCAATAATACAAGTTCATTATTTACATAGACATTAACAAAAATGTTCTTTGTTATAGTCCGAGTTATTGTTAAGTTATTTCGGAGAATAAACCCCATGCCTGGAATACTGCATATAGCGCACAGTTTCATGCAACGCACGGATGGTTTATTCCTTAAATCGGGACAAATGGTTTCTGACCACGCTCTATTGAAATCTTTGTATTTCAAAAAAGTTTACATTGGATTGGTCTCCAAATTTACCCAATTAAGGTCAGGTATATTTTGTTTGATATCCTTAAATATAAATATAAACTATCCGTAATTCCTACTTATTTCGTTATAAGCTCGCAAACTTTTGAACCCAGTTTTTTGGGACACGCTGTATAGTAAAAGCTAAAGATGCCTTAATTGTGTGTACATCAATAGAGAATTTCTAAGCAATAACAAATTCACAATTTGCTCTTTTTACATACAACACACATGACCTTATTTGATTGTGTATGTTATTGACAGACTTTGTTGCCGGGTACTAAAAGCTAAGATGCCTCGATTGTGAACATATTATTATTATATAGAATTTCTTGGCAATAATCTAGCAATTTTGACTTACAAATATATGCACTGGATATTAAATAGTTGCGATAGCTTTGGTACTAGACTAGCTTCCAAAATGGATTTCCAAAGTCTCAACAAACTACAAAAGCATACAGGGTTTTTTCTCTACAATTGTCTGAATTCATTTATAGACTGTAAGTTGTAACAATAAACATACAATTACCAATGTCTCCTAGAAAAAACGCTGCAGTGGAAATTAAAAAATACTTCGGCTACCAAAAGCAATTTAAGTGGTGTTTATAATTTCTTTTATTTAAATAATATGCCTATTTAAAGAATGAATTGTAGAAAATATGACACAACCTTGTACTTACAAGTACGTATACCGACAAGGACGCTAATAGTCTGTACTGTATACTGTATATATTTTTCATTAAGGACAAAACATGCTATATGCATGTATCACTTTCACCGAGCAAATTTTAATTATTTTGACACTTTTGTACATTATCAATATTTGAACACTTAATGAAATCATTGACTTTATGTCAAAGGAGTTTCACCATGTTTGACAGCATTACATTACAATCCTGAATAACCTAAGCAATATAAGTATTTGCTGTATTTATGGTGTTATGCAATACACAAAATGATTATAAATCTTGTGTCTGAAGATCAATTAGCCATTTCTTCCCTTAGTCACTGTACTTTTTTTGTACATGCATATTATGTAACATTTCAGGAGTTGTATCAAGCTCCTTGTCTGGCGAAAACATCATGTTTTAAATGCTGGCCTTTGTAAATTGAGCACATTGATTGAGCTCCACATTAAATTAAGGAGAGTGGAGGCTGATCGGTTTGTCACGGACGGACGTTTGTGCAAAACATGAGCGAAAAACAGTTTGTAAAAAGTAACTACTGACATTTATTCAACTTTTTATGTTTAATGTTATAGAGAATCATCAACTTTATTGAAATACAAAAAAAATAATAAGGTGTGGTTTGTTACTAAGAATAGAACGACGGAAATGTTTGTGTCACGGACGGACTAGATAGAAATAGGGATCTCTACCTTTTAGTGCTTCTTTTTAATTTCTATCTAGTCAACTCCATATTCCCCAATGCTTTCCAGGTCAAATAGTAAGTAAGATACATGGTTTGAATATCTGATACACAGCATTTGAAAATATTTCTTATTTTTTACAGGGGTAGGGTAACAAACTTTGTCACGGACGGACATTTTTGAGCGTCACGGACGGACACAAATGTTAACTACATAAAAAACTTTGAAATTGCCACTTATTTACACTTTAGTATGAAAAAATTGTATAAAATACTTACAAAATAGTAAGAAAAATGTTAAGTCATGAATTTTCAGTCTTAGTAATAAAAAGCAGTCAAGATATTAGTCTTTTTCCAACACTACGGACAAGATAGAAATAGGGTTCTCCGGACCTTTAGTACTTCTTCTTAATTTCTATTTAAACAATTCCATATTCCTCAAGCTTTCTAGGTCAAATAGTAAGTGAATTACATGGTTTGATACACAGCATTTGAAAACAAATTTATTTTTTACAGGAGAAGGGTAGACCTATAACAAACTGTGTCACAGACAGAAATTTGTTAGCGTCACGGACGGACACAGATGTTGAAGAACTTTGAAATTGCCACTTATTTACATGACAAAATGGTATCAAATACTTACAAAATAATAAGAAAAATTGTATGTCATCATTTTTCAGTCTTAGTAATTAAAAAGGATCACAAGATACCAAAACCAGTGTGATGGTTATATTCAAAGGTTGCAGAATTTGGCACTTTGATAGCAGAGGGTGATCAGTTCAAGGTTCACATTGGTGTGAAAAAAAATGCTTTTTGATATTGATATTGAAATGTACCTCACAATATTGGACAACATCTTGGCTAACTGAAACTGCATTCGAAAAGAAGAAAAAATGCGGAAAAGTTTTCGGAACAGTCCATTATTGCCCAAAGGGTAGAAACGAAACAAGATATGTCATGGACAGACATTCTTAGTAGAAGTTGACCTTGCCATATTTTATGTTAATGAAACATTTTCAATTTTTTTAATTAAAGATGGATGGCACATTTATCCATTAAATAAGAAATATATTTTAGAAAAAAAGTTCTGGGAAGTAATTACCCTGCCCTTGTGATAACTTTTTGATGCAGAGCTGTCCGTCCGTGACGCAAAAAAAGTTTTAAAGAGAGAAAAAATAAAAACATAGTGAGCTATCTCCCCTATATACTCCCTTTTTCATGTAAAAATGAAACTTAACAATGGCGTCAATAAATAAGTTAAATCAGTGATTAAAAGTTGTCACGGACAGATACTCCCTTTCTCATGTAAAAATGAAACTTAACAATGGCGTCAATAAATAAGTTAAATCAGTGATTAAAAGTTGTCACGGACAGACACAAATTTTGTCACGGACGGACATTATTCAGTTCCGAGTACAAATGCCAAACTGAATCCGGCCCCTCTTACCATAAATGGCAAGAGATAGACCTGCTGCATCATATTAATAGACTGTATGCTGTGATACAACTTTGTAAAACAATTTTGACCCTTTGATAAATTTTGTTCGATTAATTGAGTAAAAGACTGTATGCTGTGATACAACTTTTTAAAACAATTTTGACCCTTCTTTGATAAGTTTTTGTTCAATTAATTGTGTAATTAAAGGTTAGTGATAATGGATACATGTAGGCATCCAACCATGTTTTGAGTTTTTCAAAGTTTCATGAAGAAAAAGCCTGCAACTTTTGATAGTGCAAAGCTTAAAATTAAATGTGTGCTAACCAGGATCTCCAATAATACTTTCTGATTTCAATGCTGTTACTTGCTTTTATTTCACATACACTTATTATATGGGGCAATTTTAAACAGTGTCTTTTAACTGATCTCATGCTACCCCTTTTATTTGCAAGCATTATTTCGGCATGTGCAGGCAGTAAGGTTAACAAGCGCAAGCTATACTACAGATTCACCAAAGGAGATCTGCTGAGGGTTCACAAATGGGCAAATAAGCAAATGACTTCATTTGACTTCAAGTAATTTTACAGTGCAGGTGAGCATCATAACATGTGCTCACTGCTGTAGCAAACCTACTCATTTGCATAAAGGGCATACCTGTATGGACTAGTTCATTTTATGGTAAGAGGGGTGGTATTCAGCTTTGCTTGTGTGCTCAGAACTGAACAGTAGCTAACAGTGTCCGTCCGTGACAAAATTTGTGTCCGTCCGTGACAACTTTTAATTAAAGATTTAACTAATTTATGCCTGCCCTAATTAAGTAATACTCCTACATGGGAAAGAATACATATAAGGGAGATACTTCACTATGTTTTTATTTTTTTACTTTGTCCTTGAAATTAGTTTAAAAACTTTTAAACTTTTTTTGTGTCACGGACGGACAGCAAAACATCAAAATGTTAACGCAAGTCTAGCGATATAACTTCCCCAGAACTTTTTCCCCAAATATTTACTTATTTGATGGAAAAGTGTGTCAGCTATCAACATTACATCACAAAACTCTGAAAATGTTACATTAACATAAAAATATAGCATGATGAACTTGAGCTAAAATGTCCGTCCGTGACGCATCTTGTTTTCACCCCTTGGACAATAATGGACTGTTCCGCGAACGTACCGCATTTTTAAAATTTTTAAATGCAGTTTCAGATAGCCTAGATATTGTCCAACATTGTGAGGTACCTATCAATATCAAAATCAGAAATTTATTTTTTCATAACCATGTTAACCTTTAACCGATCAGCCTCAGTGATTAGTAGAGCTCCCCCATTTTCTCGAAATGGGGACCTGATATTCTATACATCAAGCAATTGCCTATATCACGACAGAGTCGTTAAATTGTTAACGATGACAGAATAGTGAAGCAGTTAGATCGGTGTGCTGGTTTCCATAGCAGCATGCATATCATAACATCAACAACACTCTCCTACGGTTATTATAAATACAGGGGGTGAAGAATAAGTAATTCATCATTGCACATTTACAAATCAACTGTTAATTTTAAATAATGACAGTATGTCATACAAATGTACATACAGTTTAGTCATATCATAAGGTTATGTGTTCATAAAGATGGGATATGCTATGTGTGTGTGTGTTATGCCCTATCTACCCAAGATACATCTAACAGTTTATCAGAAAATACATGCTATCTACTGAAGATAGCAGTTTATCAGAAAAGTCATGCTATCTACCGAAGATGTAGCAGTTTATCAGAAAATACATGCTATCTACTGAAGATAGCAGTTTATCAGAAAATAAATGCTATCTACTGAAGATAGCAGTTTATCAGAAAATTCATGCTATCTACTGAAGATAGCAGTTTATTAGAAAATACATGCTATCTACTGAAGATAGCAGTTTATCAGAAAATACATGCTATCTACTGAAGATAGCAGTTTATCAGGAAATACATGGAAAATACATGCTATCTACTGAAGATAGCAGTTCATCAGAAAATGTATGCTATCTACTGAAGATAGCGGTTATCGGAAAATTCATGCTATCCGTTTATCAGAAATTCATGTTATCTACTGAAGATAGCAGTATATCAGAAAATACATGCTATCCACTGAAGATATCAATAGATCAGAAAATACTACAGGATTTTAATAACTGCAAGGCCTTGAAGACAATGGTTAAAATAGTCTGATGAAGTGCTCAGTTAAGTATGAAATATTACACATAAATGAATGTAAGTATAATTTCATTATACTTTCCACTCACCATGGATTGTTAGAAGAAAACCATCCCTCAAACTAATCATGCTTTGATTGCTGTCCCAGGGTAATTCAATTGTGGTTTACAAATATAAGCGTTATACATGAAGAGTAAATGGTCAACGGATTGGTGTATAACAATCTTGATGAAGTGCTATCTTCAGTAGATAACACTAAACTCGCTGATTAAGTGCTACTTTCAGTAAATAGCATTAGTTTTCCAATCAAAACTGCTCTTTTTTTAGATTAAAAAACCAAAACTGCTTGCTCCTATCTTCAATAGATAACATGTATTTTTATGATAAAGCTGTTTACAGGTTTTTGTGATTTGTTGTGTCATCTGGATGAGGGGAAAAGAAGAAAAAGCCAGACTGACTGACCCAACTGACCGTCCGTTTGCCCATAGAATAGCATGCTTTGAGCATGAATGGTGGTTTTTTTAATTATTTTACCCACTCTCATTTTGTAATTTGAGCTTTATTTTCAAAGTCACTTTCACACCATATACAACCAAGAAATTGTTGTTTAAGAATATGTAAAATAATCTTACGATGTCTCCCTAATTTTGAGAAATCTGTCTCTGAAAGAGTATACCCTTTTTAGACCTCTCTGTAGGGACAGATTCCCAGTTTCTTCTTACGAATTAAATACAGTTGAATATCTTATACATCAATATTTGATTTGTATTTTTAAGTTCAAATTAGCTGTTAATTTGTTTGCATGATAACACAAATACTGTGACATCCTATGACCTTGCAGTCTTAAAAGTCTCTAGAGTGTGATCAGCTCCAAATTGGCGAAGCCTCCTTACAGCCGCGAATGATGTAGCCGCGTACGAAGGTAACAAGTCCATTGTGCATCATATGCGTAACGTATGTGAGCGACCAACACTGTGTGTGTGTGGTCATAGTCATACGCTTTAATAGTTTGGATAACTTTTGCGCGCGGAGCGATCAAAGCAAATATTGCTTATCAATTTGGAACTGATTAAACTATAAGTTTTATTAACACTAAAATAAGGAATGTTTTCATAGTGGAGGTAATTTCCTGCCTGCATTTAAGGTATAGTCTGTCAATTCTACGCATCACAATGCATGAATAACAACTTTCACTCATTCCCAGTCATGTTCACCTAAAAATCAATACACTTAATCAATTTACCAGAGACTAGCATCATGGAAGAATTTGGAACATTCTGCATTAGGCGATGAAAAACAACACCTGTTCTAAGGGCCTGATCGAGTTGTTTTTAATTGGGGAAAACAAATTACCATTAATGTACAAAGGAATACTGACCTATATTTTGGGATATTTTTGAAAACAATTTTTTGTTTGTCCAAAAGTGTGAAATGTTTACAGATTTTTGTAATTTTGTGGTGTTATTTTGAAGAAAAAAAGCCTGACCGACACATAGCCCATGTTCTTGTTTTTTTGTCACCTTATGGTCATGCAATGGTATTGCAATGCAGATTTAAAAGATCCTCAGGTATAAGTCTAATATAATTTGTTTCACAGTTTTATCTATAATTTTTCAAGTTTGGTAAATTTATTTTAGAATGAAACACTGCATTAGTACGTTTTATTTTTGGAAATGTCATGATTTGAAATTGTCTACACACAACTCTCAAAATGTAATTGTTCATTGTGCATTTGGAGGAACATGATTAAAAACAATCTTACTTTCAACTTTACGAAGCCCATTTAAAGGTGAACCATATGGAATTGTGAGATAGGCTTTTACAACAGGTATTCATAATATAGGTTAAAAGTTTAACGGGTTCGCCGTCACACAAGTTAAAAAATATAATATTGAAAATCTGCTTTAAGTCAGAAAACGATATAGCCATCAACTCGGATCAGAGAGAGAGGTTGTCATGTCCAATTGTATTAACTATGATTGGTTTTGAACTGGGGAGTACCCCCCCCCCCCCCCCCCAACCTCTATGTTTAGTCCAATTTGTTTTTGATGGTGATCGAATGCCACTGGAGGTTTGAAATCCTGGCCCACTTTTTGGGATGTTTATAAATTATACCTTTAAAAAGGGCTGATTTGACTGGGGTTTTGTTGGCAATTTGGGACCCATGTTTGGTATTTTTTCACATTTTGGAACCCTTGTTTAGGTTTTTGTGATTTGGGAACCATGTTTAGGGTTCCAGCACAAATCATACCTCATGTTTAGGAAATTTTGGCAAAACAGCAACCTATATTAGCAGCACATACCGGTATACCTTATATAATCCCCCATCCCCGGGGATTTTCATTAACCACAGCTGGTTTGGCTTAAATTTAATAGTTGGATTTACATTTGATCTGTTACTGTTAATTAATAGAGAAATAACAGCACAAGAATGACTACAAAGGCAATACAAATGTAGCTAAAAATGGCTTAACAATAGCCAATAGTTAACATAATAATATTACGATGTTGCCAAATATTGTACGGAGATGTTCTCCCCTTTTCCTACCTTCGATCGACTTCACATTAGCCGGTTCATCGTTGAACCGGTTTATGTTTGATTTATATAAATTGGGTTAAATATCATGAAATTCAGGTGTGTTTTTTGCCCATTGCTGTTGTTGCTACACGATCGTGTATATGATGGGTGGGCCTTCTTACTGTACTAGGCTGACATGCAGTTATAGTATGGTTTGCTGTAAACAACAAATTGTGTTTAATGCACACAGAGAATATTAATTTGTCAAAAATGTGATCTAATTTGACAAATTAAAAAAATTGTCATTAGAAATGGGAGGTTTGTGATTCAAGAAATATTCTGTAACGATGCAAATTTATTTGTGATGCTGAAAGAACAATTTAGAGTATTTCTAGCAAGTTTTCATCATTACAAACTTTTCCTTGACTTCAATATATTTAACTTTTAATGACAATTTTATGAATGACAAATTAAGTGACAAATTACTAATGAAATGACAAATTAAATTTAGTCATTTAATTTGTCATTCATATTAAATGACAATTTATTGATTAAAGTTAGTCTTTTAATTTATTTATTTTTAATTTGTCATTCATTCATTTGTCCTTAAAAGTTGAATATTTATGAGTCTAGATAATATGTGCTATGCTAAAATCATTAAAAAATATTTTTTATCATTGCAAAGTATTTTTTAAATGACAAACCTTCCATGAATTTTTTTTACGAAATTAATATTCTCTGCAGTGTCTAAACAAATTATGTGGTATGCGCCTTACGAAATATGTGAGCATTCAATGGGCCTCGGTCATGAGATGCCGGACTCTGGGTTTGTGATGTACCGTATTATCCCTATTAAGCGCCCAGGACCTTATAAGCGCCCACCCCCTGTTTTTCTCAATGACTACCAACAAACAATCCCTTATAAGTGCCCACCTTTTCAAATGGTCAGCATCCTCAAATGACCACATATTTCATTTAGTACATGAAATGGTCAGCCTCCTCAAAAACGACCATCAAATGGTCAGCATCTTCAAATGACCATCAAATGGTCAGCATCTTCAAATGAAAGTTGTACATTTTATTTAGTACGATAAATGAGTTTAAAAAAGGTAACATAATAAGCACCCACCAAAAATGACTTTGCTAACCGCCCTGGGCGCTTAATAGGGATAATACGGTACCTATGTGTACAGGGGCATAACTAGAGGGGCAGGCATTTGCCCCTCCCCTGGCAGAAGGCTTCCCCCCTGATGCCCCCAAATGAAATGACAAACTTTATGTATATATACCAACAAAATGATGCCGCCCCCCCCCCCCCCCCCCCCCCCCCCCTGATGACAGGCCTGTCCCCCTGCAGGGATGACAAGAGAAATATGAACTTTCTTCTCATACCAAAATCTCTGAATTTGAGAGGGTCCTTTCACTGTATGTGGATACAACTAAGCATTTGGAGCCAGCAAATACCTAAAGTGTCACTATAATATTATCAGTGAGACTCGTCAGTGCGGTTTCAATAATCTGTAAATGTTGGCTTAATTGTTGAAAGCTCTCTGGCTTTGGATGAAGAATGAATCAAGATTTGCATCAAGTCTAATCCCGCTCCTTGCAATAATACATCATGTTATATACAGATAGGGATCAGACAAAATGAAATTGAATTGACTTGCATTAATTGGTGCTTGGGGGAGGGTAAAGATGTGTTTATACAGGGCGATTCAGAATGATTGGACGCAATTCAATAATATCATTAAAATATCTAGCAATTTTTATTAGGCATTTTAATAAAAAATAACGTAACTCCTTAACCCTTTGAACCCTGAATTATTTGCAGGGGTCGGTTACCCCAACCAGAGTTATTTGCGTAAATTATGCTGAATATTAATATATGGTATTGTGATTTCTGTCCTATCTGTCAACCTCTGGCTTACCGTTTTCTATAGTGGATACTGAAAGTCCAACATTTTGCATCACAGTTTTTTGCTATACAAAATATGGTTCAATTTGTATAGCAGTTTGCTTTTTCCTTTTTCACCAGGCCCCGTAAAAAACATGATTTTAAAAGTAAATAAGCTTACTTTTAGTCTGATTTTCTTCTCTGCATGATAACATCTGTAAGTAATTCATGGCAGAGAAGTTTTATAATTTGATTCTATTCCAATAATTTCTGTATTAATTTGCTGCTGTAAGGAGGCTTCGCCAATTTGGAGCTGATCAAACTATAGCCTGGATATTTTATTTTCATACTGTAAGAAAATAGATCCAAGAAATACAAGTCCATATTTAGATAATTGGGGCAATTGCCATGACAATCTAGTAACGAGGAGGACAACTTGATAGCATCCAGGTGCTGTTAATAATGTCATCGGAGATTTGTATTGTATTATATTGCATAGCCAGGATTCAGAAGCATAAGGCCTTCTCAGATTGCTGTTGGTTATGGTTATATGACATTATGTTCCACTGTTTAATCGCTTTTGTACTGGCGATTTGAGTGTTAGTGATTTTGTCCCAACGCTGTATGTTGTGCTCGTTAAGTTACATCACTGTACGAACAGGAAGTGAAATAGACTATCAGGGTGAATCCAAAAAAATTGTGCACGATTTAAAACAGCCATTTACCTTGATGCGTGCATTGAACCATGGAATTTTTGTTATCTGTATCATGCGTTATTAATCTATAGTTTATCCTCCCAAAAGATGAAAGTAATCGACTGATAAATAAGCAAACTGTAATCAGTTTTGTAAGCTGACTGCCTTTTTCGCCATTCCAATGGGATTTACACACAGTAAATTGGTTTTGCTAAAATGATCATTATAACCACATCACGATTATCAAAATGTTCCTGAAATATTAATTCTTTAACTCTGGGATAAGCAGTTAATCTTCTGATACCAAAGTGTCAAATGAAAAGACAAATCTGAATACCTGCATCAGTGACTGGTGATGCTGCATCACCAGTTAACCTTCAAGAAGTGGAGGCACGTGTCAGAGCCGAAGTGATATCCCTGCGCCGCAAGGGTGCTTCATATCATCATGCTGCAGTAATATTCATGTCATGTAAATCCCATAGGAATGGCGAAAAAACGTGGACAGTTTACAAAACGTGCCGCAGTTTGCTTATTTTTCAGTCTATTACTTTTATTTTTTTTGGAGGATAAACTAGATTAACAAGGCTTTATACAAACAACAAACATTTCATGGTTCAATGCACGCATCAAGGTCAAATGGTCGTTTCCAATCGTGCACAATGTTTTTAGATTCACCCTGTACATGTACATGTACAGTTTGAAATTGTTAAGACTTAATCTGATTAAGAGCAGCTATTGTATACTGACTGCCTTCTGGCACTAAACCCATGAATAGGGTTTGGAGCCACAATGGCTGCCATGTGTAAGGTTGCATTTTTACAAGGGTGCACCATTGGCCCAGAAGCATGTGGCAGCTATTACAAATAGTGACTTTTCACATCACTAAATATTTGAAATGAAATAAGATGTGCCATAGCTGCTCTGAGTTACATTTAGTTTATAACCAGTCAGCATGGTATTACCAGGGAGAGTGTATATAATGGGAGGGGAAATTTGAATCGCAAAAATGAAACCTCCTTCCTACATTATGGGCATATGGGCGTGATGAGTACGCACGATGTGACTCACAAAATGAGGGCGCTATCTTGACAATGCATGATTGACACCACGTAAGTCCTTATAAGGGACATTAAGACGCGCGATATGACTCACAAAATGGGGGCTCTATAACACTAGAGGCTGGGAAAACTGTGTTTAGTGGCACAGGCCTGGTATTATATAGGACGTACCTTTGGCCCGGAGTCCTTCAAAAGATCTAGGAAATCATCGCCACAGAAATCCAATGATGTAACTGAATTGTTGATCACAATCAGTTTCATCCAGCCACTATATTCAAAAGGTCACACATTATCCCCAGTGCTTTGACATTGATCTCTATCAGTAAATAATTTGATCCCAGCAGTCATTACAAATGCATTAACACCCAAGGACATTATTACCAGCTGAATTGTTTATACATCTATCAAACTTGTTTTGGATGGTTAAGAAGAGGATCAACCAATCACTAACATTGTATGATATTATTGATTATTGATTGCATCCCCCCCCCCCCCCCCCCCCCCCCCCCCCCGTCAACTCAAACCAATTTCAAGCAATTTTAACATCAAAACCCAACATTTTCATGTGCATCTATCTTCTCCCCCCCCCCCCCCCATTTTTTCTCTTGCCCCCCAACAAAACAACTTAATTTTAAAAATGATGCCGCCTCTGGCTGCCTCAAAAGTCATGGATGTCCAGATGAGAATTTCCACCTGTAAATTAAAGAGCATAATCTGGACCCATAAGTTGTATGGAAATACAAGGGTTAATTTGCCGAAAAATGTCCAGGACTCAAAACCTAATAAAAATGCTACCATTGTAGGTATAGATATTGCCGATTGTTTTTTATCTTACAATGATATGACATTGAAGAAACAAACAAAACCCTGCAGGACATCAGCAAAAAAAACCCAAAAAACCCCCATTTCCTTCATATACCCGCCATTTCCTTCATCTATACCCATACACATGTTTATTACTTTTATTCAGCATTTGAAATGTAATAAACATCTACAAGGACACTTCATATATAATACTGAATAACAAATCCATCTGTAACAATATCCTATGGAACAATTTTTGTTATAAAGGGTGTTTTCATAAAAAGGGTGAGTTAAAAAATAAAACTTAAGATAGCGTAGACTAAATTCTTTGCCCCTTGAAGATATTTAGTGAATCTTACAATTTTCTATTTTCTGAAAATAGCTGGGACTCAATTGTTGCTTCCTGATAAGTGGTGCAGTGAACCTTTCTTCACAATTGGCTATCTACTGAAGATAGCAAGTATCATAACTTGTTGCTTCTTGGAAATTTGCAGTGGATCTTTAAACAAAGTGCTATCTACTGAATATATCCAAGACTTCTTGTTTTGAAAATGTGCAGTTGAGTATTTCTACAATGTGCTATCTATTGAAGATAGCTGTAATTTGTAAATCTACAAAAGAAAAATCCAATTTCATTATGAAATTAGTTTTTTCTTTTGTAGATTTGTAGTGAATCCATCAACAATGTGATATCTACTAAAGATAGCAAGGACTAAATTAGGAATAATTTAGAATTTAGATACCTTTTTCGAACCATTGTGCTTGAGCTCCGTAGCTTTCGAGGCCATCACGACCCCTTCATTCAGCGTAGTGTACTAGTGTTTACTTCCCTCCACTTGTCACATGACCACCTTTTGGGTGATCACATGACAGTAGGTCATCGTAGATGGCGGGTAGGTCGTAGCCGGTGTCTCGGTTGAGGGTCGGTTTGTGTGTCCTTATTTCGATAGCCTCTCTGATCTTACGTTTCCAAAACTGATCTTCTCTGGCGATCAATTGGACGTCGTCTAGCATGATTTTGTGCTTAGAGTCTTTTGAGTGTTCTGCCACAGCTGTGAGAGGAGTGGTTTTTTTGTGGTTTGAGTGTACTTTGAACCTGGTGGCAAGAGCTCTGCTAGTTTCAACCACGTAAGATTTGGGGCACTCTGGAATGAAGGGGTTGTGATGACCTCGAAAGCTACGGAGCTCAAACACAATGGTTCAAAAAGGTATCTAAATTATTCCTAAAATCATGATCGAACCCAATATCAGTCTACATGCTTCTATAAGGACTAAATTGTTGCATCTTGAACATGTGTAGTGAGTCCTTCAACAGTGTCCCATCTACTGAAGATAGCTGTTTAAAATAATTTTCTTTGTTGATGCATTTCTTTTAATGGTTTAATTAACAATCTGAAAGGTGGACAATTATTATTCTTAGGAATCATTAATTTGAGCAATCATTTGTCATATCTATGCGCCATCACACCAAACTTCTTAGGAAACATTAAGTTGAGCAGCCATTTTTCATTTATCCATGCGCCATCACACCAAACTTCTTAGGAAACATTAAGTTGAGCAGTCATTTGTCATTTATCCATGCGCCATCACACCAAACTTCTTAGGAAACATTAAATTGAGCAGTCATTTTTCATTTATCTATGCGCCATCACACCAAACTTCTTTAGGAAACATTAAGTTGAGCAGTCATTTGTCATTTATCCATGCGCCATCACACCAAACTTCTTAGGAAACATTAAATTGAGCAGTCATTTTTTATTTATCTATGCGCCATCACACCAAACTTCTTTAGGAAACATTAAGTTGAGCAGCCATTTTTCATTTATATGTCATCACACCAAACTTCTTAGGAAACATTAAGTTGGGCAGTCATTTTTAATTTATATACGCACCATCACACCAAACTTCTAGACTGGATCCTCCTGTCTTCCCGATTTTCCACACGGCCCCTGCGAGGGTGCTCAAATGTGAAGACTGGAAAAAATACAGTTCTAAAAGTGTGCGCTGATAAATTCGTGAAAAAATGAGCTTATTCACGCACCATCACGCCACAGAGCGCCGGTAGTTTCACGCGGCGTTGTACATCGCGTGACGCGATAGGGCGCACGATTTGCCTCCCCGTGGCGCAGCGTGACGATCGTTCGGCGCACTGCCTTTGAATTGGACCAATCAGGTGGTATTTCTGTTGTTGCCGCGCATGCTCAGTACTGGTATTTTGTCGTGGAATTCCACGACAAACCGCACACTTTTTGGACGTACTATTTTCCCAGTCCCTATATTTGGTCCACCATTTTTAAAGATGGCGGCCATATAGAGGGACGCGGGGACCCAGTCTACCAAACTTCTTAGGAAACATTAAGTTGAGCAGCCATTTTTCATTCATCTATGCGCCATCACACCTCATATTGCCATTGATTACTACATGCCTTTAAACAGCCTTTCCCCATTCACCCTACGTTAATTTGAAACATTGAATTTCTCAGTCTGACAATTATCGAGTTCTTCTTCTCGTTCAATGCAAATTAAATAAACAAAAGGCAAATTACTTAGGAAAAGGTAATTACCTTCTTGTTGTAACTATGAAATTCCAATGCTGTTGTGATTTCACGTGAGGACTCAAGAAATTAGTTAACGGTGAATGTTTTTGCAGCCTAAGGAAAACTAATCAATTTGGTGTACAGACAATCATTTTTTCAGAGGGGGTACACTCCATATTTAGAGTACACATATGTAACAACCCTCTGCCTCTTTAACCTTGCTGTCACCTGAAGACCAAACTTCAATAAGGCCACGAATGGGACCTCTCAGGTAGGATCGGTTTCTAGAATTTTTGGGGCATTCTAAGAATTATCGAAATTTCCACACACAAAAATTCTAAAAAACACACACAAAAACAGGGTCGTTTTTTTGTGGCCTTAAAGGCCTTCAGGTGTCAATGTTATAGTTTTGTCTTTGATGTATCAAACCAAGCAGATTTTCGATACTCAGGGGGTCCCTGGAACCCATCTGCAACCTCCTAACATTTTGTTAGGAGGTTAAAAGTCTCCCATAGAATATATATATGTATTAAATATGTCGACGATCCCCCTAAATTGTCCTGCCCACCACCCCACCCCCCCCCCAAACGTAGTAATGTCTAGGAAAGTTAGGGTTAATGAAAATCTAGACGGACATTTATATTATTGCACAATACCTGCACTCCTGCAGCCTATCAAATTATTTTTAGGCCATTTTCAGCAGTGGGCTGTTTGATGACCCAAGTGATCAAATAGCATTCATGCAAGATCACAGAGGTCAGTCAATAAAGTCAATCATTAGGATTTGCATGAATTTTTTAATAAATTAAACTGCATTGGGTATCTACAACACTTTGAAGAATTTGGTTCTAAATCACTGATATAGTGATAAGTGAATTGTCTCAGAGTCACACTGACATAGTGATAAGTGAATTGTCTCAGAGTCATAACTCTAAATAGACATGAAGTCTACGATATACTAGGGGTTTTGATTTATAATAAATTAACAACACGCACCAACAATATGTGGCCTGTATGCACCATCTTTGATGCGGATATTATGCCAAAAATAACAACAAGCTTTTTAGTACCGGTACACATGAACAATGTTTTAATTTTAAAAGAAGACAGCTTCAGCTTTTATAAACCCATATCTTTAGCTTTAAATTTAACTTTGCTTAGGCTAAATAAAAAAATAAAATTTGTCTCAAAGCTCCCGCGCGCGTTAGTTTATTGATGTGCATTAGAAGAAGAAAAAAATCTTCTTCTTTTTTTCTTCTTTTTTTTTTCCAAAAAAAAAAAAATCCAAAAAATCCAAAAGTTCACAAATTTTTCAGATTTTCATTGATCACATCATTTTAAATAAAAACGTCACTTTTACAAGGATTTCAATATTTTATATTAAAAAAACCACAAAATTAAAATTAAAAAAAAACGCATTCCGCATTAGGTTTTGAAAAACTGAAGAGCTTTGAGACAATTTTTTTTAAAATTTAGCCTTATTAAGTAAGGTGCCAGGTTCCCTAATATGAAGAAAAAAATCAAAAATTTGGGATTAAACTTTATTGAAAAGAGAATTTTATACTTTTTCTCCTGCTTTTTACCTCATCCAAATCGTATATTCGGTTCAAAAGTTATCGTTGATTTTTTGTTGGGAGTTGATGCAAAAAACAATAAAAAAAGAAAGAAATCAATATCTTATGTTTTTAACCAGCGATTTTTAAAATCACAGAAAAATGGAACATACACATTTAAAGTATATCAATGTTGCAAATATTTTTTTAATTAATGTACTTTCTGGATCGCTACATAAAAAAAATTACGCAAATCTAATTTGCATAATATGCAAATTAAGCGTTTTTGAAGAAAAATGTAAATTTCTCAAAATACACCATTGTTAGCCAAAAATGTTAAAACTTGAGTTTTAATCATTGGATTTTAATGAGACTTGGTAGAATTGTTTATGTTGAATGGTATCATAAATTAATGATGGCTTTTAAAGATTTTTATTTCAGAATTAAAGCTATGAATGAAAATCACTAAAAAATATGAATTTTACCCAAAAATGCGGCATGCCCTTTAAATACTTTCCATAGGTAATTTGTCAAAATCCATCATTAATTAATATTGAAGAGCTTTCAAAAGAAGCTAACTAATTTTTTCTCAAAATTGAGTTGTGTGCAGAACATGAAAGAGAGTTACAAAATACATCTTTTAAACTTTGTTCTTCATCTGTAGCATGTTCGGGCCCAAAGTTGTGGCCCTCGGTCATTTCCGGAAATTTGAATATAAATTCACCATTTTAAAGCCAAAATGGTGGAAATATTGTTCTTTTATCGTGGTAAAACATTGATAGGAATGTCCTTAATGAAATGCAATGAAGAATACGTTAGATGTATGGGATTATTGTTTTGAAAATTGCACACAAACAAAATTGTTGTTATTTAAAAAAATGTGCTAAATTGTCCAAATTTACAGTTTTATCATGAAATAACAAAAATTCATATAAATTTAAAAAAGTTTAAGAGGTATTTGAATGCGATTTTCTGTTTTTAATGTTATTTGACATTGTCTTACAGGTGCACCTTATTTTGAAATAAAGATTGTTTGGTAAAGTGTTTTTTGAAAATTGTTCGAAACATTTTTGTTCCAAAAGGCACTAACTCCGCTCGAAAGAAAGATAGGAAATACAGTGAAAATCAAAGAATTAAATCAAACCAGTTTTTAAGCTTCCACGTATGGTATCTTTCATACCGCAGAAAATAAGCATAATCAAAGAAGTGCAACATCCTCATTTTAAAAAATGTGGCCTTTCTCCTATTTCACTTAAATAGTGAGTTAGCTCCTTTTGGTACTAAACTCCTCATATTTGAAAAGCAATGTATTTCATAGCAAAGCTGAAAAAACTGTTAAAATGCTAATAGTTATTGAGTAGATACATTTCAAAGTTTTAAATTATGGTTTTTCATTATTTGGGGCAAAATTTGCCCTACCGTATTATCCCTATTTAAGCGCCCAGGACCTTATAAGCGCCCACCTCTATTTTTCTAAATGACTAACAACAAACAATCTCTTATAAGCGCCCACCTTTTCAAATGGTCAGCATCCTCAAATGACCACTTGTACCTATATCTCATTTAGTACATAAAATGGTCAGCCTCCTCAAATGACCAATTGTACATTTTCGTTAGTACGTCAAGTGGTCAGCCTTCTCAAATTACCACTTGTACATTGTATAGTAATCAAATGGTCAGCATCTTCAAATGACCATCAAATGGTCAGCATCTTCAAATGACCACTTGTACATTTTATTTAGTACAATTAAAGGTATATGACCCGATCACTTTTTTGGGGCTATGATTTTTTTTTCACATCAAGATATTTTGGTATCAGACGAATCCCCATATTTTTCTCATTATGTCTGTAAAATATTAGGGGCCAGAAAGTTTCATTTGGAAATTATAGGCTAAAATGTGGTGAATACTGCCAAAGGTGGTTTACCACCAACCAGTCTGTGTGCTTCTTAATGGGCACATGTCTTTTGACCTTGCGCTTCTAAAAATAGAACCATTGGAGTTATGCAACTCAAACTTTGGAATGTAACAATTGTAAGGATGACCTTTCATGTAAAATAGAAAACACAAGTTGAAAATCGGGTCAGCAATCGGAACATCTACCTTTAATGAGTTTAAAAAGGGTAACATAATAAGCGCCCACCCATAATGACTTTGCTAACCGCCCTGGGCGCTTAATAGGGATAATACGGTAATTTGCATATTGCAAGGTCATTCTACTCAAAATTTCATTTTTTCGTGTAAGTCATACTATAAGCTTTCAGAAAATAGTTTGTTGGGGTTTCAAATAAAAACAAGACTCTTGTAATAGAAAATGTGAAGGCATGTGTTTTCAGTCAATATTAGGAGACCTAGCACCTGACAGTTTAATAAAATGTTACTATTTACAATACGGAGTGAAATAATAATGCAATTAACAAGTCTTACATCAATTCTTTAATGTAATTGCTTGGCAAATAACACATCAATAAACCCATGAAACATGCAAATTATTCTGTGAAATACTCAATATCTAACAAACCTGCCTTCGGTTAGCTCTATTCTATGCGTTTATTTTTAGCACAAAAATCACTCAATGGTTGCCATGGTGACGGCATGCAATTTATGGAATAGCGGTCTTACAGTGTACGTGAATCCAATTGCAAGGTCTGGGTGATAAGTCCAAAAAGTACTAATTATCCTTGGAATATTGAATCTCAACAGATCGTTTATCATCAGATCAATACAGGGATTTGAATTAAATGTGCTGATAAGAGGGTCAGATATGATATGATATCAATGGCTTTAAGGGCAAAGTAATAATATTAAATCACAAGCACTAAAAGAATTAAGGCTTGTGGAAATTTTAAACGGGAAGTGCCTAAAGATTTCTTGAGCAACACTAGCATACTTTACTTTCATCACATGACCACTGTTTTCTGTCACCAGTGTCTGCTGGTTCCCATTGATATTACATTACAATACACGGGTAATTTCCGTGTTTCACGCAGATCACCAAGATTTGTATCCAGTGGTGTAGCTAGGTTTTTCATATTGGGGGGGGGGGGGGTGGGGGGAGGGCAAGAAATAAAAGTGAACCAACAAGACTTAACCAACAACTAATTTAACTGTCATATTCCATGATTCCTCTTGTCAAATGAACCAACAGAACCAAACCAATCTCAACCGACAGACTCAAATTTGATCGGGCGGGGGAGGGGGGGGGGGGGGTGTACGTGCAGGGTGCGAATTCATTTGAAAAATCTGCATAGCAATATTGTTCCAGTTCATCGTAAGGCTAATGTTCATATGAGTTAACACTGTAAAAACTGCTATACAAGCTGACATTTGTATAGCAATTGCCTCAAATTGTGGAACACCGCATTTTCCATTTCCTGGATGTACAGCTAAGTGTATGTAATGTACACTTTTTTCCCTGCATCCCTAATAAAGTCCTTTAAATTAAGATGTTGTTACTTTTGCATCTTCATCCGCACGATGCAAACAAAATACAAAATCGTTATTATGAACGGTAACGCATTCATGAACAATGTGCATCAAATCAATTAAAATAGACCCAAGGAAAACATTTTACTCTTTTTTGTTGATTAATGTAAATTTTCCGTTCAGCTAAGACTTCAAACGGTAATGTACACTTAAATTAAGATGTTGTTGCCTTTGAAAATAATTGTATTTTTAAATACAAAACAGTGTTGAAAAAAATCATACTTTTGATAAGAATTAATTAAATAATTTAGTATAAGATCTTAGGTTAGGGGTTACTATCCCTAATTGTGTGGGTCAAGGGTATTGTGGGTTATTAAGGGTCAAATATGAGTCATGTTTTGGACTTAGAAAAAATATATTATATATTTTTCCCAGCCTTAATATTGACCATAACAATATTTTTGCAAGGTGTTTGCAACACGGTCAAGACCCACAACCCTCCTCATGTAATACTACCTGGTGAATAGCCTCCAAATTAGTATAACCATCACTTGATGAAATGTTAACATTACTTGAAAAAAATACATGCATTTATTTGAATAGGGTTAGTGCTCCCGCAAAAATGGCCACTAATCCAAAACATCTGATCTCGAGAGCTAAAAAGGCAATCTTATCCCGTCCACAACTTGTGTCCCAGGACCACAGGTGTTTATATTTTGACACCGCTGAAATGATATACATAAACAAATGTACCGTATTATCCCTATTAAGCGCCCATGCCCTTATAAGTGCCCACCCCGTTTTTCTCAATGACTACCAACAAACAATCCCTTATAAGCGCCCACCCTTTCAATTACCGTAGCACTGTACAACAACATTTTCACCACGGCATCCTTCAGTAAAGCGCAGTACCAGTAAGCCTGGTTCGATCGCCGCCGCCACCCACTCTCCCCGATGCGAGCCGCCTTCTTTGTTTTTTTATTCATGGATTAAATACAACATCGGGCATGCTCAAAACTACCGAGAATAAACAAAGTTTTCGGAAGGGCACTTGAAGCTTGTCGGAACATTGACGTCATGTAATGTGGCCACTGCGACGCCGCAATGTTGATTTCCCCCTCAAATTTTAAACAGTTTACTTTTCTATCTCACATGGTTTTCCGCTAGTGCAACCTCGCCAAATTCAACACTGTTTACGATAAATGAGTTTTAAAAAGGTTAACAGTGTTGTCACTAGCCAATTAGGGTCCTGGGTATGCAGTTTTCATTACGTAAATACTGGACAGGGAATTAATGTGCTGCGCAACCGGAACTTTATTATGAACTGAGCGTCGATACCTTTTTTGTTGTTGCTGGTTCCTGGTACCATGAACTGCGTGTCGATACCTTTTTTGTTGTTGCTGGTTCCTGGATCCCTTAAGGCCATGGTAATGAAAGTCTTAGATTTGCGTCCACCGCCCGCATGGTCCAAAACCTCCCGCATGAAAAACTCATTATTTGAGAAAAATTTCATTATTCGCGTAAAAACATAAAAATCCAGCGTTTCCTGCTTTGTGAGTCGTCAGTCAGCGAAAGAACGATGTTTTCAGCCACTTCGTTCAACGACATGCATAGCGCAGCGCTAGCGATGTGAAAGAAAACGAGAAAATGCGAGATTTTAATGAATCCAAAATGGCCGACCAGTGTAACGACACGGAAATAAAATACGATGAAAATCGAGACAAATTACATCATTTAATTAAATTTCAGAAGGAAAATAAGGGTTCAGAATGAAAAGTAAGATGGTATTTAAGTATAATTCATTGAAAGAAGTAACATATTAACGTTATTTTGGTGATGGATTGGGATGGATAAAATGAAGATGTTTTCTGTGTTGGCAATACAGACGATGTATTGAGCGTTGTGTGACATCGCTACATCCACCCGCCGGCGATGCTTACATATATCTACCAACAGTCACGTTCATGTAAATACACACCATAGAGAACCATGCTTGGATAAAATAATGAATAATGAATAATGAAAAACTGCCGCATGTGATTTGAAAAATGTCCGGACACAAATCTAAGACTTTCATTACCATGGCCTAATGGATGAGTTGTGTGGAGCCCATTGATGCAGGGAACAAGCATAATCGACCGGACCACGGCATCGACGAAGAAAGGTTCGGAAAGGTTATCATGAGATGCGTTTTCGCCAGCAAATTAGACACTTTAAGCCTAGGGTCGTTCAAAAACCTTTAAAATCTCCGGAATTCGTGAGTGAAGAATAACATCGATGGTACTAAAAGAATCCGTAAGTATTGTTCTACTTCTATTAACCCTAACCCCGCCCCCTGAGTGCTAAAAAATGCTAATCCAAAGTCCCTCTCCAAACGCATGCGCCGTCGGTTTTCGATGACGTAGTCAACCGAGCCTATATAGTGAGCGCGGTATACTGCGCGAATGTGTAGCTGAGGGCCGTGGCTTAGTGGTTGGGACGTGGGGCTTGAGAATGGAGGGTCCCCGGATCGAATCCCGGCAGGTTCCCGGGGATTTAGTTGCTGTTCTTTCCTCGAAAATTGTGATCCCGGTCAAAAACCCTAAACTGGGGTTAGGGTTAAGTAAGGATAACTTAAATTTAACTACCAGTAATTTGTTGTTGTTGTTGTAGGTACACATAGTCCGGCAATCCTGTATTTTACTTTTTTAGGGGTTAAATTGATTGACGGAATACACCGTATACAGGCTGTCACAAAATGATTAGTACCCATCGATGCCCAAAGTTCAATAATTGTTGTCATCATCAAAATTGATGGGATTAGGTCCGTTGTTTTTAACATCATCTTTGTCATACTGTACTATTTCATAAGAATTTTATATCATGAATATCGAATTTATCAAACTCAAGATACACTCCATTATGTAAAACATGGTGATTTCACCTTTTTGACAAAATGCTAAAAATGTGTGTGCTATTACAGCTTGTTTGAAAGGAACTTATGTATTCTCATGATCTCTTGTCTACTCAATATAATCTTGGGTGTCTTTCTGTTCTAACTGTTATTATATTAGTTAGGCCAAAAAAAAAAAAAGTTTGTCTCAGATGACCCGCGCGCATTCCCGAAACCGCCCGCGTAAGCTTTTTTTTGAGTGGATTTTTTTTTTTTTCCAATTTTTTTCCAATTTTTTTTCCAATTTTTTTTTCTTTTTCAATTTTCTCAAAAAAATCTTGCAAAATCCAACTTTTTGACCAAACAAATGACGATCAGGTCTAAATTGAAAAAAAAAAAAAAAAAAAAATCCGCAGACCGCATTAGATTTTCAGTCTCTCATGTCATCTGAGACAAACCTTCTTTTTTTTTTGGCCTTATGGGTGTTCAAATCATTAATAATTCTTCTCCTTAATTCAATTTAAAGGGTAAAAGAAGTTTGTCACACTTGAGTGACCGCATGAATTGTTTTTTTGACAAGTGTTTAGGGACTTCTTAATGAAGTGGTATTTGGTGAATCACCAGTGGCTTAGGCCAAAAAAAAAAGAAGGTTTGTCTCAGATGACATGAGAGACTGAAAATCTAATGCGGTCTGCGGATTTTTTTTTTTTTTTTTTTTTCAATTTAGACCTGATCGTCATTTGTTTGGTCAAAAAGTTGGATTTTGCAAGATTTTTTTGAGAAAATTGAAAAAGAAAAAAAAATTGGAAAAAAAATTGGAAAAAAATTGGAAAAAAAAAAAAAAATTGGAAAAAAAAAAAAAAAATCCACTCAAAAAAAAGCTTACGCGGGCGGTTTCGGGAATGCGCGCGGGTTTTTTTTTGGCCTTAGATTTCATTTTCACATTGGAGAATGGATTTCGTGAGGTTAAATACTAAGGGACTAAATCATTTTTACCAAGTTTGTAGAAAATTGCATCCCCATGAAAAAGAAGTCTAAGCCACTGCGAATTACCCATGACCACGTCTTTACGTGTTTAAATGTCCCTCAAGTTTAGCCTCAAAACTAGCTCATTATAGAAACAAAGCTTGGGGTTGCTCATGCCTGACGATCCATTTTTACTCTTCAAATTGAATCAAAATGAATAAGTATACGTGAACGAGGTAGGATTCAGAGAGCTAAATGAAATGGCATTTCATTCCTTGCAGTTGGACAAATTTGCCAGCCCTGCTAAGTGGGCATATTTGCCAGTATTTACAGTGAATCCAAAAGTAGCGCTTCCACACAAAAAGTGGCATCTTCTACCCTTCACATATCAATATAGCTTAACTCAATACCTTAATAATTCGTGTCGCTTCAAAAAAAATCTTGGTTGTGTTTTACCAGAAAAATGATGGTTTGATTGTCCTCTTATAACCGACCCTAACTTTTGGAGGGGATCTATAATAATATGTTGTTGTTGTTTTTGGAAAAAAGATTAAACGTCAGTAATGTTTGTCCCACCACACCCTTACCATCCCCACCCCCATGCCACCACAACCCCTTTACCATCATAATCCCCTACCCCTTCCCCACCTCAAACCCTTCCCCCACCTCAAACCCCTCCCCTTCCCATCCCCACCATAATCCCCTTCCCCACCACAAAACCCATCCCCAACACAAACCCTTCCCATTCACAAAACCCCTCCCCCACCACAAACACCCTACCCACCCCTAGACCTACCCTCCCCACCCCATGTATCCATGCCACCACAACCCCCTCCCATCACAATCCCCCATCCCAACCCCACCATAAACCCCCTCCCCTTCCCATCCCCAACACAAACACTTCCCATTCACAAAACCCCTCCCCCACCACAAACACCCTACCCACCCACCCCATGCATCCACGCCACCACTCCCCTTCCCATCTCCATTCCCCACCACAAACCCCTGCCCTTTACCACAACCCCTCCCCACCAATAACCCCCTTCCCCACCACAAACACCCACCCTATCACTTACACCCCCCCCCCCCCCTCCCAACCACAAACACCATCCCCATCCCTAACCCCGTCCACAATCACAAACACCCTCCTTACCCCCACCTCACCAAACACACTATCACAAAAATCGCATGGCATCGTTGCACGGCCCATCACTACAAAAACTTATTTTACAATAATTAGACAAACTTTTGCTTGATGCTGAATGGATGTCTCTGACATACCCCTCGGCCACAAGTTCTCATTTAGGCTAGTGGATCCCCCAGATATAGTGCTGGGAGATATCAAGCCTCTCAGTCTCAAACCCAAAATAACGAAATGTTCTTCATCTCTAGTCAAGCAAAAGCATCTTTTTTCTTTTTTTTTAAGTTTTTTTTCTTTTTTCGAAGTACAAATTTGTCCCCAAAATGACACATAATGGGGTCAATAGAGGTCATTTGGGGACAAATTTGTACTAACAAAAAAAACTTGTAAAAAATATTAAAAAAATCTTCTTTTTTTTTTTTTACATTTCGGGTATTCGGGTACCAAATTTGGTACCCGGGTACCCGGAATGGCGGGCGGGTACCCGGGTTCCCGGGTATAAGTCACAGCCTTAGTCCATATTGTTTATGAATTACCCTTGCGAGGTCATGACCTGAACATCTGTAAACGATCGCCGCGCGCACAGACCAGGAAAACACAAATAAATATCTACCAATCACAAAGCTACTTTGTATAATTTACAAAAATATAATTGTAATTTATTCATCGTCACATGATTTTTTTATCGATGAATTATGTTGAATATTCATTATTGTTGTCGTCGTCGAAAGAAACGGGAACCATCGGGGTTCGTAATTATGGAAATCTTTCGATGGCCACGTGTATTTTCAATACGATACATCTGTGTGACAGTGTGACCCCGGCGTCGATGGCTCACTGCCTTTAGCCTTTAAAAGCTATTGTAAAGCCCCTTGTACAATGCAATGCAATATGAATGCTGACAATCGTTTGATGACATCGAAACAAATGATATTAAATTTAATTTAATGCGATCATGTCAATCTATGAATGCGGTATCATACGCATGATACACGAACTGACTGACGAACAAAATGTATGCGTCACCGAGTCAGTCATTTCATGAAATGGGTTCAAATGGTGCGTCACAAGTTCATATCATATGTGTGTCAATGTTGTTAAATGGCGAGTCACTTTTAATGACTGAGGGGGCGTCATGGTACATAAAAGGCAACGCACGTCATAGGCACAATGACGTTGACGCACCATTCCCAGGGGTCAATAGGTGCGTCATTATATTGACAGCTGCATTACTCTATTGGAACAATAATTTTTGGTTTCTAACACGCATATTAGTAAATTTATTACGAATTTTGTCTTGGTGGCCAAATATGGCTCCCAAATTGGTGGCCAAATTTGTCCACCTGCAAGGAATGATTTTGAATGGCACAAAAATAAATGCTTTTTACTTACCCAAACATTTCTACTTCCACTCGGGAATCCATTGCAAGTAGAATATTAGCATGATTAGCTGGGGATTCTAGCGTGCAGACGCCTTGTCATATATTTAATATTATTGTCAAAAATCCAATGACCAAAATGCGACGAAAATCAGTCTGTCGAAAATAGCAGCCCAACCAACGTTCCAACGCCAAAAGCTTGACAACCAATCAATTTATCATCGCTTACTCATGCACCGCTGACAAATTTACAACGTGAACAGACAGCGCAGTGTGCAGTGACAGCGTGAAACGGCAATACCGGTAGAGGAGACTATATCCAAAGAGAGAGGGAGACATTCAGGGTACAGGCTGTAAATACCACTAATTTCGTGGGAAAATAATTTCATCGTACCAAAAAGACTAAGTTTATATCAAGAAATAGCTGGAAAATTATGTAGTATGCAGCACTCACCAGTTTATCACTGTCCAATCTTTCTCTTGAGTCATTCTATGAAGTGTAAGTGTACAATATTAGTGAATCTGCAAGCATAAAATTAAAAGGCATTACATTATTGTAATACAAAATAAGCTTACTTTTTTTGAAGGAAATGGCTATTCGTACAACTGTTGTACGAATTGCACGAAGATTTCTGTAATTCGCACAACGACTCTGGACCAATGAGATTCGAGCAACTATATACTGGCCTTTGCTTTGACATCAAGCCTTCATAGATAGCTCGAATAGGGGATGTCTGAGGGGGGATGTGCCCCCTAAAAGCTCGAACAGGGGGGACGGAGGGGGGGGGGGGGGGCGTCTGAGGGGGGATGTGCCCCCTCAGAAGTAGAAAAGTTTTCAATTTTCGAACTTATTTGGTGGGATCTGGTGTATACTTTTGACCAATGAACATTTTATCGAAAAGCCACCTCTTCATCAATTTTTTTTTTATCAATGCAAGAAAGAAGTTAAGCATGCATGTGAGCATTTATACTGATATTCAAGCTGCTGATATTTTCTATAGATTGTTTAAAAGCTGGAATAGGGGGAGTCTGATGGGTAATGTGCCCCCTCAGGCCTACTTTTGACCAATATTTTATTGAAAAAATGAATAGTTGTACGAATTACAGCCGGGACTTTTTTCTTCTTCTTTCGTAGTACTGGCCAACGTTCCACTGGAACCAAGCGGTCAGGGTTGTTGTGTATGCAGTTCATTCCTAGCAGGTGGCCGAATTCCCCAGCCCTGGCAAATTTGCCAGTGCACTGGCAAATATGGCCGCTAAGTGGGCATATTTGCCAGTATTTACAGTTAATCCAAAAGTAGCGCTTCCACACAAAAAATGGCATATTCTACCTTTCATATATCAATTGTTTAACTCAATACCTAAATATTTCGTGTCGCTTCAAAAAAATTCTTGGTTGCGTTTTGCCAGAAAAATGATGAAATTTCAGTCATTTTGTGGCAAGTACATGTAGACATTTTTCCTGTATTTACAGTTAATCTAAAAGTAGCGCTTCCACACAAAAAATGGCATATTCTACCTTTCATATATCAATTGTTTAACTCAATACCTAAATATTTCGTGTCGCTTCAAAAAAATTCTTGGTTGCGTTTTGCCAGAAAAATGATGAAATTTCAGTCATTTTGTGGCAAGTAGACATTTTTCCTGTATTTACAGTTAATCCAAAAGTAGCGCTTCCACACAAATAATGGCATATTCTACCTTTCATATATCAATTGTTTAACTCAATACCTCAATATTTTGTGTCGCTTCAAAAAAATTCTTGGTTGCGTTTTGCCAGAAAAATGATGAAATTTCAGTCATTTTGTGGCAAGTAGACATTTTTCCTGTATACAGTTAATCCAAAAGTAGCGCTCTCACACACACAAAATGGCATCTTCTATCCTTCCTATATCGATATCTGAACTCTATACCAAAATATTTAGTGTCGCTTGAAAAAAATTGGGTTGCATTTTACCAGAAAAATGATGTAATTTCAGTCATTTTTGGCCAAAATATTTGTAATGTTTGTAATATAATTTTCAAACTTTCATTGAAAGTGCTCTAACATTAACAAAACGGAAATCCTCAATACCTAAACATTTTGTGAAACGTCCAAAAAGTATTTTAGGTTTTGTTGGAAAATTAATTAAATGTCAGTCATTTTGGGCCTCCAAAAATTAAGATATTTCATTGAAAGTTTATTTTAAACATTTGATAGAAATGGGACTTACATACATGTACAAAAAAAGCATGTTATTATGCTGTTACAACAGCAACAAATTCAAAACATAAATACTTGGATTCACTTGGATTTTGTAATATCAGAGAAAAATATAAAAGCCTCAAAGTGTATTCATGAATTTTACATGAACATTGTCGTTTAGAATGAGGCTGGGCTGGTTGGCCTACCTTGCCCCTTCCTGCATTGCTCCTCAAGTTTATGCCTAGGTGCTACACGCTTAGTTTTTGCCATGGTTTGAATACACTATCAGCTGAGTAAATAGTGTGGCTAGTCCTGTTATGACCCAGCTGATCAAGGCCACTAGCTATATATTGCATCATACAAACATACTAGTACATGTACAGATGACCACGCCTTTGATTCAAGAAAGGTATATAATTCAATGGACATTCATATGATTATGATATGAACAATAGCAACTTTGAAATACAGGTGAACTGAACTAGTAAACAAGATACCTGGTAAAAGCTCATGCATTGAATTATAATTTGCATAATAAAAGCAACCATGCCAGGTGTATGGGATTAAGCAAGATTGCCCAATAGTTACACAAATGCCACATGGCCAGTCAGTTGGTAACCTGCCATCATACACTACACATCAATGCTCCAATCTGCACACACTGATCCAACATCTTCTACCATCACATTATTTTACTCTAGATTCAAATATAAAGCATTATACATCTCAGTATGGCTAATTTGGCTTCAAACATGATTGGTGTAGACATGGTCAAGGAATTCCAGCAGAGAAATGGGTGGGGTGCAGATTCTATTCCCCTCTCATTTTACTCTACCATCAAAAGGTATGTATACTACATGAAGGTGACATAATGTTGGTTCATAACAAAAATCTAAGGAAGACATTTTCTTGTAGCTAATAAAGACCAATTTGAACACAAAAAGAGCAATAATCCTAATTTACATACATCAGCCACCACCAAACAAACATCCCCTCCACAAGTTATGAAATTAATCATATTAGAAGCTGTTTCCCTGCACCTAATATCCAGAAAATGATATCAATAAAAAGCAAATACAATACCCCCCCCCCCCCCCTTGAGAAAAAACAACAACCTAGAATAAAATAAGGATTTTTGATTTTTCCCAGCACCCATTATCCAGAAAAAGACCGCCCCCCCCCCCCCCCCCCCCCCCCCCCGGATAAAGAAAATACCCCTACCCGATAAAAACAAACAGCCCACCCACGCCTGAACAAAAAGACAATCCCCACAGCCCACCCCAAGAAAAACGAAAGAAAAAGAAACAACAAAAAGAAACAAACAAGCCAAGAAGCACAAGATTGTCCCCAAATCTACTAGAATACTCACAAGACCCCACCCCCATAACACTTAAAACAATAAAAGAAAAGAAAAACATTGATAAATAAACAAGTAAATAAATGTTTAAAAAATAATTCACCAAACAGTAAATACATAAATAAATTAATGAATAAATAAATAAAGTTAATATAGACAAAAATAAAAAAATAAAAAAACTGAACAAGAAAACAACAATAAAATACCTTTAAAAAAGCCATTAAAACAACATAATCACACCCAAAACAAAAACACCCCAAAAAACTAATCCACACTCATGACAATAAATATATCTAAATAATTCTTCAAAAATCCCAAAAAGAAAGAAAAAGAAAGAAAAAGAGAGAGAGAACAAATAAAAGTTAGCCCATCACTATTTTAGGATATCCACAAACTTTTTTTCTCAAAGCTGATTGGTTGTCCCTAACCCATGCATAACTGGTTGTCATGAAACCCAGCATATCATTGGCCACATACTCCCCTTGATATACATCAATATTCATACACAATTCAATAGGGATGAGAGTATACACTCCACCTATTTCTATCACAAAAATCATTATGGTACCGTTGTGCCCATCACTACTAAAACTTTTATACAATAGATAAAACTTTTGCTTGATGCTGAGTGGATGTCTCGGACACACCCCTCACACACCCCTTGTATTTAATTGGCTACAAGTACCTATGACATCATTTTGGCTCGTGAGCTCCCCCAGATATAGTGCTGGGAGATATCAAGCCTCCCAACACCAAAATCACCAACTGCTCTTCATCTCTTCAACAAACATCATAATTTGCTTAATTCAAACATGAAATCAAACTTAAACCTTTCCCCAACAGATTTTTATTCCATTGGAACAATTGTTTTGAGTTTCAAACATGAAAAATAGTGAATTTATTACGCATTTTGTCTTGGTGGCCATGTTTGCCCACTTTATCAGGGGCCGAATTTGGCCACCTGATAGGATTGAGTTCTACTTGGGTTGGTTGCTTAGTCTTGTTTAGTTGCGAGGTAAACTTTGGTTGCTTTTTTGAATTGTTCACTGTCGTTTAGTGTGACAATAGAGTCCGGGAGACTGTTCCAGTCTCTGATAGTCTTTGGGAGAAAAGAGTACTTATAACAGTCTTTCGATGCGGCGATTGTTTGAAAGGCTTGAGAGTTCGTGTGCCGTGAGGTACGTGATGCTGGCTGGGTGAGGTTACCAATTGGGATGGATAGGTGACCGTGGATCGCTTTGTGAAGGATGACCAGTCTCCTGGTTTGGCGTCTATCTGTGAGTGATTCCCACTGCAGTTTCCTTAACATGTTGGTGACGGATCCAGGAGATCTTGATTTGAAATCATTCATACAGAATCTTGCTGCTCTACGTTGTATAGCTTCCAGCTTGTTGGTGAGGACTTTTGTATGAGGTTCCCACACACTCGAGGAATATTCAATAAGTGGTCGGACTAAGGTCTTATATGCCCACAGGGACCCCTCTTTAACAATAGTTGTAGGCCTACGAACTTCAAGGGACTCCCTCTTATTTTTACAATGAATGAGAGGGACTCCACCCCTCTTATATTACAATAGTTATACTCCCCTCCTGGCAATTAATGTACATTTACAATAGTTGTACGAATAACAGGGACTTCCCCAGGAGGGACCTCCCGCGCCGTCGAATTATTACAATAGGCCTAGTTGTAAGAATATCAGTACACTTTAGGGACTCCCTTTTTATCATACAATAGTTGTGCGAATCACGGGGACTCCCCCAAGGGACTCACATCTTCTTACAATAGTTGCACGAATAATAGGGACTCCCCTTTTATTTTATAATAGTTGTCCGAATAACAGAGACTCTCGTCTAATTCGTACAACAGTTGTACGAATTACAGCGATACCTCGCTTATTCGTACAACAGTTGTGCGAATTACAGCGATACCTCGCTTATTCGTACAACAGTTGTGCGAATTACAGCGATACCTCGCTTATTCGTACAACAGTTGTGCGAATTACAGCGATACCTCGCTTATTCGTACAACAGTTGTGCGAATTACAGCGATACCTCGCTTATTCGTACAACAGTTGTGCGAATTACAGCGATACCGCGCTAATTCGTACAACAGTTGTACGAATAGACTCTTCCTTTTTGGAAGCCTACTTTTTTAATACTTCATTTCATTCTGAATTTGTAATATACTATACTTCATATATTATGGAAGAGTCTATTCGTCATACGTAACGTTTACGTTTACGTTGATACTTAGCAGGATCCACAAATAGGACGTAAATGCCAAGGTGCTGGTGTTGATCTCGTGCAGTGCAGAATTACTGGTGCTAACACTAAAACTGGAACAAAATATTGACGAATAGAGGGTGCGGACGATGAGAGCAGACTGTTGAACTCAAAGGGAGTGCTGGACTTGACGAAGTGCGAGTAAAATTTCAGCTGTAAATTACAGGCTGGACGAGACTCCTCCCCTGAAGGCTCCCAGGGTAGGTGCAGTCAGTACTGCGCCAGGGAGAGAGTTCCAGATGATGACTGTCCTTGGGAAGAATGAATTCCCGTATCGTTGGGTGCGGCTGGTGATTCTCTGGAATTTGCTAGGATGGTAGTTCCTGGTGTTACTCACAATCATCCCCATAGGTGATAGGTAGCTGATTGGATTGATGGCAACCAGTTTATGTTGGATCTTGTACAATAAGGCCAGGCTAGCAGCATTTCTTCTCCATTCAAGGGATTTCCACTCCAGCTCTTGCAACATGGAGGTGACACTGTCTCTTCGCCATATCTACTATTCGTACAACTGTTGTACGAATTAGCGCGGTACAAGTATCGCTGTAATTCGCACAACTGTTGTACGAATTTATAGACGAGACTACGAGAGTCTCTGTTAGTGTTATTATTCGTACACATATTGTAAACCAGGCAAGATTCTTCTTCCTGCGGATTCGCAAGTCGTGACTTGCAGTATTTTGTATTTTTTGTCGTTACTTTATTTCCTCAAATCTTTGTTGCCGCGGCAACCAGAAAAAGACCTCCATGCTCCAACCTCAAATCGAGCATGTCATGAGCTAGGAAGTTACTATTAATAGTATTATACAACCTATCACCACAGAGCTTTTCAATGGGAAAGAACTGTGCCGCTTGGATGATGCTACAACAAGGTTAGCGTTTATTCCGTATAGAAGAACACATCATCGGCTGTATAGCTTTTCCCAAAATAGCTGCCCGATCTCGGCTGTATAGCTTTTGCCATTGCTATAATTTAGGCTATATCTTGCTAGACGTCCTGTACGGAATAAACCGTATACTACTACAATGCATATGAATTGTTATGAGAATGCGCACATCAGTAATTACGGGACGTCTAGCAAGACATTGCCATAAATAAAGGCTAAAAAGTGTGTCAAAAAAGTTTGTTGACCTCTCTGGCCATTAGTTTAATATTCTCCCATAGAAACCTGTGCTAATTTGAAACCATTTTTTAGCTTCAATGAGCTTTACTTTCATGTCTAGTTGCTTGTGTGTGGTTATTTAGGCATCAGTGAATACACCCCAGTACCAGAGAATTTACGACTCAAGATTTAAATGGAGTAAACATGGATGTTTCATTATCCACCAATAATGGCTTACACAGCCAAAAAAATGCTGCCAAATTCTGCATACTTACTTGTCATGATGATGGTGAACACTTTTTCTCAATAAAGGACACCCTCTCTCAATAAAGGACGCCCTCTATACTAAGGAATATGATCCTGCCTAGCTTACTTTTATAAACCAGGCTTTTAACCTGTTATTAAAGTGTTAGTTAAAGGGGCATTGAGAGATGTATCGATATACTAAATGAGAAAATAACGTAAAGATAATCATCAACATAGCCTAAATCTAAAATGTCATACAATTCCGACATCGCCTTCATGCCAAAATAAGCAAATAATGGAACTTCCTGGTTGAGATTTGCCGCGAAAGTCTGTGAGTAAAACGATGCATAACTTCCGAATTCAGCACCTGAGTTTCGATATGATCATAGAGGCTGATCGGTTAAAGGTTAACATGGTTATGAAAAAATAAATTTCTGATTTTGATATTGATAGGTACCTCACAATGTTGGACAATATCTAGGCTATCTGAAACTGCATTTAAAAAAAATTCAAAATGCGGTACGTTCGCGGAACAGTCCATTATTGTCCAAGGGGTGAAAACAAGATGCGTCACGGACGGACATTTTACTTCAAGTTCATCATGCTATATTTTTATGTTTATGTAACATTTTCAGAGTTTTGGGATGTAATATTGATAGCTGACACACTTTTCCATCAAATAAGATAAATATTTGGGAAAAAAGTTCTGGGGAAGTTATATCGCTAGACTTGCGTTAACATTTTGATGTTTTGCTGTCCGTCCGTGACACAAAAAAAGTTTAAAAGTTTTTTAACTAATTTCAAGGACAAAGTTAAAAAATAAAAACATTGTGAAGTATCTCCCTTATATGTATTCTATCCCATGCAGGAGTATTAATTAATTAGGGCAGGCATAAATTAGTTAAATCTTTAATTAAAAGTTGTCACGGACGGACACAAATTTTGTCACGGACGGACACTGTTAGCTACTGTTCAGTTCTGAACACACAAGCAAAGCTGAATACCACCCCTCTTACCATTAAATGAACTAGTCCATACAGGTATGCCCTTTATGCAAATGATTAGGTTTGCTACAGCAGTGAGCACATGTTATGATGCTCACCAGGTGCACTGTAAAATTACTTGAAGTCAAATGAAGTCATTTGCTTATTTGCGCATTTGTGAACCCTCAGCAGATCTTCTTTGGTGAATCTGTAGTATAGCTTGCGCTTGTTAACCTTACTGCCTGTACATGCTGAAATAATGCTTGCAAATAAAAGGGGTAGCATGAGATCAGTTAAAAGACACTGTTTAAAATTGCCCCATATAATAAGTGTATGTAAAATAAAAGCAAGTAACAGCATTGAAATCAGAAAGTATCATTGGAGATGTTAGCACAAATTTAATTTTAAGCATTGCACTATCAAAAGTTGCAGGCTTTTTCTTCATGAAACTTTGAAAAACTTAAAACACGGTTGGATGCCTACATGTATCCATTATCACTAACCTTTAATTACACAATTAATTGAACAAAAACTTATCAAAGAAGGGTCAAAATTGTTTTAAAAAGTTGTATCACAGCATACAGTCTTTTACACAATTAATCGAACAAAATTTATCAAAGGGTCAAAATTGTTTACAAAGTTTTATCACAGCATACAGTCTATTTATATGATGCAGCAGGTCTATCTCTTGCCATTTATGGTAAGAGGGGCAGGATTCAGTTTGGCATTTGTACTCAGAACTGAATAATGTCCGTCCGTGACAAAATTTGTGTCCGTCCGTGACAACTTTTAATCACTGATTTAATTATTTATTGACGCCATTGTTAAGTTTCATTTCTACATGAGAAAGGGGTATATAGGGGAGATAGCTCACTATGTTTTTATTTTTTCTCTCTTTCCTTGAAAAAAGTTGTAAAACTTTAAAACTTTTTTGCGTCACGGACGGACAGCTCTGCATCAAAAAGTTATCACAAGGGCAGGGTAATTACTTCCCAGAACTTTTTTTCTAAAATATATTTCTTATTTAATGGATAAATGTGCCATCTATCAATTTTTAATTTAAAAAAATGAAAATGTTTCATTAACATAAAATATGGCAAGGTCAACTTCTACTAAGAATGTCCGTCCATGACGCATCTTGTTTCTACCCCTTGGGCAATAATGGACTGTTCCGAAAACTTTTCCGCATTTTTTCTTCTTTTCAAATGCAGTTTCAGTTAGCCAAGATGTTGTCCAATATTGTGAAGTACATTTCAATATCAGTATCAAAAAGTAATTTTTTCACACCAATGTGAACCTTGAACCGATCACCCTCTGCTATCAAAGTGCCAAAAAAGACTAATATCTTGACTGCTTTTTATTCCTAAGACTGAAAATTCATGACTTAACATTTTTCTTACTATTTTGTAAGTATTTGATACCATTTTTTCATACTAAAGTGTAAATAAGTGGCAATTTCAAAGTTTGTTATGTAGTTAACATTTGCGTCCGTCCGTGACGCTCAAAAATGTCCGTCCGTGACAAAGTTTGTTACCCTACCCCTGTGAAAAATAAGAAATATTTTCAAATGCCGTGTATCAGATATTCAAACCATGTATCTTACTTGCTATTTGACCTGGAAAGCATTGGGGAATATGGAGTTGACTAGATAGAAATTTAAAAGAAGCACTAAAAGGTAGAGAACCCTATTTCTATCTAGTCCGTCCGTGACACAAACATTTCCGTCGTTCTATTTTTAGTAAAAAACCACACCTTAATTTTTTTTTGTATTTCAATAAAGTTGATGATTCTCTATAACATTAAACATAAAAAGTTGAATAAATGTCAGTAGTTACTTTTTACAAACTGTTTTTCGCTCATGTTTTGCACAAACGTCCGTCCGTGACAAACCGATCAGCCTCCATATCAAAACTAAGAAAATCATGAAATTTTATATGATAAACGGCGAATGTTAGTAAACTGTTTCAGATGGTAGTTAGTATGCCTAAGTATTACTTTGATGCAAACAAAACTGATTTCCAGGATAATTGAGGGCGCACTCCCATACGTATCTCTCAATGCCCTTTAATATTATTGTTAACTTCATGTCATTTGTGTGCGTATTGACTTTTGGCCGGTATTATATATTGGTGCACTTGACTGTGGAAGTTCGTACGTTTGAATCCTGGCTGATGCTCCCAAAAGTAATAGTGTAATAGTGTATGTAACTGTATAATGGGTTTGTGGTATGTGACAAATTTGGGTGGCAGCAGCGGGATCCCTTATATCTCATACCTTGTATCCATAAGGACATAGGAGAATAATTTTGTTCACAATTATATGTGTTTATAGACCTGGTACTATAAATTGCCAATTGGCATGCTCGACTTTTGTGGTTGAATTCTAGCTGGTGTTCTGAAAAGAACTCTGGGTATGGTATTTAGATATTGGGTGGGGGGGCAAAAAAATATAATCATGAAACCATGCATGACTTTAAAAAAATCAGACACCCATTAACCCTAACCTTCCCGAGCACTACAATTCAATATGGCCTGTGCCGCGCATGCTACGGCATTGATTGGATGACATCATCATCCAAGCTAATATGTGGGTTAGTGGTTAGTAATGCGGAAGTGATATGCGGATGGTCCGGGGTCGAATCCGGATGGGTTGACGGGTTTTTTTTGGGTAAAAAGAAATCATACTTTTATCCCCCTCCCCAAATCCACACGAAAACATAGCACAGCTGGTTAGGGTTATATTAGCTAACTACAAAAAGTATAATCTATAAACAGAACCCCATTAAAAGACAAATGCAAATACAACTCCACATTTCTCTAAATTCTATTAACTAATTGTTTTTGTTAATTTTATATTTATATGCAGATCATAAAGGATTGTAAAATGGCAGATAATTATGATTCATCAATCCCACATGCAACTCTACCAGCAGAGCTTAACGACCAAAAGTATGCTCGTTATTTTCAACATTATCAGGAGATGCAGAAGTGGATGGCAGATTACATGTCGTCATGGAAACACAATAATTCGCAAGGCTTCAAGGGACCGAAGGGTGGTGGACATCAATTGCACATAAGGTTTGACATTTTAGCATTATATCCTCAGATACTAACTCTCCTGTACAGAATAAAGCATATATAAGGCAGCAATTGTTTTACTATTGATCTTACAAAGTTAATGATAGCTTCCCTTGCATTGGGCTAATTTCTGCATCAGAGAATATTGCCATAATGATTACTGTGTGTTCCACTGCCTTACTACTTTTGTATACCGACCAAAGATCCTGAGGCCATAAAGAGTGTATGCATGAGTTGTAGCACAGTGCTCACTCGGCGGATGTTGATGTAGATGCTAGACTGACTGACGCACTCGTTTGCCAGGAATGTGTAATGTGAAATTTGGACCTAAGAAAGGGTGGCCATAAAGTGTCTGTTTTTCAGGCTGTTATGGTCTGCTGTCATTGTTGACTATGCCAGGCCATGTGTGTGTGACGTGTGGTATTTACATTAAACAATGACCATGAGCCTGCCTAATCTAGGAATTGGAGACTTCATGGCCGGCCTTTGTGGCCAATAGCTAAATTGTCAGTACAAAAGTAATCTTAATGAAGGCTGTACAGAGACCTATATCCCCAGGTTATCAAATTGACACCCTTCCCACAATTCAGTAAGGAAACAGGAAACAAAAATAGATGAAACAGTTATATTTAGAGAATAAAGGTATTGTTTTTAGACCGTACCTGTGTTATATTGTCTAACATAAATGCAGACGACAGTATTATTTTAAGTAGAACAATGACGCCGCAGGCGGAGTTGTTCTACGCAAAACATAATACTACCGAACGCATTTATGTCAGACAATATAACACGGGTACAGTCTAAAAACAATACCTTTATTCTCATTCTTAAACAATCATACTTAAGACATTTATCAAAGAAATAAGTACATTTTATTGTCCACATTTGACAAGTTTTACCCCTGCTAGGATCGAATAACCCACCATTCCATCCAATCCCATGCGATGAGTACACCATTCGTAAGCGTCGCGGCGCCAGCATAAGCGCAGGAAAGGCGCCAAAGATGCACTGCAGAAGTGCGCGTTGTGGAGCAAACCATCATTATGAAGGTCGGATGCACTGTTTAAATGTAAGCCCACCTCCCCGTGTTCAATTGTCTCATTTAAATGTCGCCGATTTCTCTGAGAACCAATGAGATTGCTTAAACTTTCTTGGCTGTTTAAGAATACAAAATAAGAAAATTGAAACTTTTGATGAGTTGATTATTTTCCTTCTCAACCTTATAGGGTAGGCACAGAAGATTTCTTGATCAGTACCAGCATGCTTTACTTTCATCACATATGACCACTATTTTCTGTCACTAGTGTCTACTGGTTCCCAGTGACATTACAGTGCACTGAAAGGCTTATAAAATTGTTAAATGAGGGGCATTAAGAAAATCCTACTCTAAGTAGTACAATTGATGTGACTTTAACTAAGTCCTCTCTTGTTTTTCTTAAACACCCTTTATTTTTTTATATAACACATGTAAGTTATAGTTGGGATTCAACTTCTTTTTCATATATCTGTGGCCAAGTTATGCCTATCCGTACCATGTAATGTATTAGAAGGTGGAAGTCAGACAACCTACTTACTTTAACACCTGTTTGGCACTGTTTATTTTGAAGGAGAAGCCCTGCTGGTACTGAAGTGGTACTAAGCATTGCTGGACTGCACAAGAAATCTTCTATTAGAGTACATGTATGCTCTACTCAGAACTGAAAATGGAAAGTGGAAATAAATCCCTATGAAAATATCACCAAAATTGTTATATTTTTGTTGGACAAGGGCTAGTTAAAGATCACTTTGAACTTGGAGAGGGATCTCATGGGATTATTGGAAACCTAAATATGTCTAGTGAACCATACTTTACTATTGAATCATTACCTTCACATTATTTCTTTGTTTGTTTTTTGCTTACATGTAGCGGAACTCATAGATACGACCCATACTACTCTCCCTATATCCCTGCCTCTATGTGTCATACCAATCCTTCACAGCACATACCTCATAGGAAATCTACACATAAACATAAATCTAAGCATGGAAAGAAGAACAAGAGTCGGCACAGGGACAGAGAGGAGCAAGAGATGGAATGGAGCGAAGGCGGAGGAAAAGGAGGAGGCGAGCAAGAAACAGAGGAGAACTTTGTGCTCGAGGTGAGCGAGGAGATGAAGGAATTCTTTGCCAAATCAGAGGACTTCCGCCGTAAAAGGGAAGAAGCAAAACAGAACGGTCAGCTGTTTGATGGACAAAGTGTGAACAATGGCAATGACACAACAGACCAACAAGGGTTGAATAAACAAGAGAAAATGACAATTGATATTCAAGAAGAAGTGCAGCTCAAGACTAGTGCTCCCAAAGAGAGACCTGGTGTGCGGAGAATAGCTGAGATGAAGGCAAGTTATTTACCTGGGGAAAGAGGTACTGGAATGTTTGACAGGGATGGGTCTCTGGAACTTTGAAACCCATGCTTATATCTAATAAATAGCTATCATACCTGCAAGAGAGCCTGGTTTAAGAGGGAGAGGGGTGTGATTTTTGCAAATTTGCACCAATGCTCAAGTGTGTTGTGTACAAATTATGACCAAATGTGTAACCATTTTTTTCAAATACTGATCCAGTTGCATAGCACATCCCTGTACCAATATTTTATGTGAGAACCCTTCAGAGTGCTATCATCTGACTACTAAATCTGCCTGGATTATGAGAAACTACAGGAACCTTGACATCCACTAAAATATTCAAAATCATTTTTCTTGCTGGATCCTGCTTAACAGGAATTCGAACCAGTAGCATCCTTCTTAAAACTCAAAAGTCACTATAGTTCCAAATTGGCAAGAAATTTGTGTTTTTAACTCTCTGTGCGCCACGGTAAATCTAAGCATACACATACTATTTTGGCATCTGTACGTGTTGCAAGTCATCCGAATGTATACCCTGTTGCACTATGCGAGCGTTATGAGGCCACACTCTTCTGTATTAATTTGCTGCTGTCAGGAGGCTCGCCAATTTGGAACTGACTGAACTATAGTGACAGTAAAACTCATTGTCAACTTTTATTAACCTTATATGAGATTTTAAAAACCCAGATTAAAAAAAAAAAATAGTGAAGACCCTGATGCCAGGGGGTATTTTCAAAGACCCAACTTTCATAAAGCAAAGTCAGCTTAACTTTTTGTTTCTGTTAAATCATCATCATAATCAAATCAGCACTACATGATCTGTTAATTATCTCTATTTGGTTGTTTCACAGGAATTGTATGGCAGACACGCTGCCACCATCCATGGCATGGAGACAGCTATACAGCTTCAGTTTGACAGGAGTTGTGACAGAAAACAGTCTGCGTATTGGCCCATCGTACCTCTCAAAATGTGAACCAGGAAACAGTCTGCGTATTGGCCCATCGTACCTCTCAAAATGTGAACCAGGAAACAGTCTGCGTATTGGGCCATCGTACCTCTCAAAATGTGAACCAGGAAACAGTCTGCGTATTGGCCCATCGTACCTCTCAAAATGTGAACCAGGAAACAGTCTGCGTATTGGCCCATCGTACCTCTCAAAATGTGAACCAGGAAACAGTCTGCGTATTGGCCCATCGTACCTCTCAAAATGTGAACCAAGAAACAGTCCGCTTATTGGCCCATCGTACCTCTCAAAATGTGAACCAGGAAACAGTCTGCGTATTGGCCCATCGTACCTCTCAAAATGTGAACCAGGAAACAGTCTGCGTATTGGGCCATCGTACCTCTCAAAATGTGAACCAGGAAACAGTCTGTGTATTGACCCATCGTACCTCTCAAAATGTGAACCAGGAAACAGTCTGCGTATTGGCCCATCGTACCTCTCAAAATGTGAACCAGGAAACAGTGTGTGTATTGGCCTATCGTACCTCTCAAAATGTGAACCAGGAAACAGTGTGCGTATTGGCCCATCGTACCTCTCAAAATATGAACCAGGAAACAGTCCGCTTATTGATTGGCCCATTTTACCTCTCAAAATGTGGACATGGAAACAGATTGTCTATTGGCCCATCGTATACAAGGAAACCATTCGCCATTTTGGCCGATTGTACCATAAAATACTTTTGCCTATTCACCAATCTTACTAGGGAATAGTGTGGCCCATTATACTTCACTCCAAATATGAATCATTCATAAAATATAGTGTATAACAGGGCTTTTCAACTGGCGGTTCTTGGAGCAATGGTGGTTGGTGCTTGAACTCCTCAAAAATTTAAAGAAATACATAAGAATATAGGTGCATTTGGCGCGTCATCATACATTTATCTCATAATTGTGGCGCTCCATTAAATAATCTTGAGAACCCCTGTTGTATAAGCCAATACTAAGTACTGTGAAGGGGGGGGGGGGAGAACAAAAAAGGGTGGCCAACCGACGTAACCTTAAAGGAGATGCTGATAGCATGTATTTTGCAACTTGGCCTAATTTCCAAAAATAATTTACTTGTGACTTAACAAGTCCTACAAGAATGAACTTGTATTTTCGTTAACCATTTTTTGAAATATACCCGAAGTTGCTCAGCCCTGAGTCTGTTTCTCATCTCTCCGTCCCATAAGAGTTAAACTAATTTGACCTATATGTAACTATATGTAACTATTGTATTAAACAATATGCATCATAAGACAGTGTATACATGATGTAATGGAGTTATTGGGTTTCAATGGAGGGTAAACACTTGCACCTTTTTTGAAAATAAAAAAATCAAATATTGGGTCAGTGTGGCATGTAGAACAGGGATTTTGGTTGCCTGAATTTTGATAGTTATATTCATAACCATGATACCTCAATTCAAGTCTATTCAATAAGTCAAATCAAGTCACTGGTTAGTTCATGACAAGTCAACTCACTGGTTAGTTCAAGACAAGTCAAGTCACTAGTTAGTTCAAGACAAGTCAAGTCACTAGTTAGTTCAAGACAAGTCAAGTCACTGGTTAGTTCAAGACAAGTCAAGTCACTAGTTAGTTCAAGACAAGTCAAGTCACTAGTTAGTTCAAGACAAGTCAAGTCACTAGTTAGTTCAAGACAAGTCAAGTCACTGGTTAGTTCAAGACAAGTCAAGTCACTTGTAAGTTCAAGACAAGTCGATTTACTGGTTAGTTCAAGACAAGTCAAATCATTGGTTAGTTCGAGACAAGTCATTGATTTTGTTTAAGTTGCATCAAAACATGAACTAAACATGAACTCAAATTACCAGTCAATTCATGTAATTTAGATAAGTATAGCTGGAATTCCTTTTGACAGTAAAAATAGTTTTCACTCAAATTTTCCCAATTTAAGTTTAGCACAAGACTTGAGGTCAAGTCTTTTGAAAAAGTAACTTTGAGTCAAGTCAAGTCGTTTTGATTATTGACTTGAGTCGAGTCTTTCAAAATGTTTTTAAACCAACCAAGTCACAAGTCAAATCAATCCAGTACTCTCAGTGACTCAAGTCCAGGTCAAGTCATTGACTTGAGTCGTAACAACACAGTAGCCTTGTCACAGTTGTACAGTGGGGAGCATTTTTATCACTTGCCATTTAGAAAATAAGTGATCCATTCCAATAAAAGTCATGTATAGTACTTAGAATTTTTATACCACCAAGCGCTATATCAACTTGAATTTGTACGGTTTATCATGTGCCAATATGATTCTCCTCATATAAAACAATAAATAAGAGACGAAAACACTATTATGTTTCACTGAATGAATTGATTTTCAAATGATTTTATTTCGAGTGATTAAAAGAAGTGTCCCGCAAGCACAACATTGTGCATTATATGTTAGAAAATCGCGTAGTTATATGAAACAAAACTTATCATAAAACGAATAAAAACTGCCATCTCTCAACATGACATTTAAAAGAAATGTGCGGTAATCGAAAGTCCCGGTGTCAATTATGTCATGTTTATTGGTGCTCAAATTTGCGCAATAATATATATTGGGACATTCGATCACCGCAATTTTTTTTAAATTACATGTTGAAAGATGACAGTTTTTATGATAAGTATGGTGTTGTTTCTATATAACTATGCAATTTGGGTCAATAATTAATTTTCTAACGTATAATGCACAATGTTGTGCTTGCTGGACACCTTGAAGTCAAATGTTATCATCAAAACAAACAAATCTCGATCAACAAATACATACCCGAGAAACACGCCCAAGTGCAACGCAGTCATGTGCACACAGGTTTTTGGCTCACGTGTGTATGTGGCAAATTGATCAAGAATTGTTTAGTAACATACAGCTGCTCCACAATATAAAATTTATAAATATATTGAAAAAATACAAATACGATATTATCATACTTTATACACCTATCCCCCAAAATACAAATACAATATTATCATACTTTATACACCTATTCCACAATTACACACTTTAATTGACACCCAGTTACTGTAATATAATCTAGTCTAAAACGAGTTGCTAGCCTGGTCAGATTCTCAAACTATGTGAAGAAGTTTGTACAAGAAAAGTTTGGGTGGACTTTTGCTTCTATCATATAAGACCATTGGAGCAATTTAATTCAAATTTTGTATGACTGAATTTAGGATGTGCCTTCATATAGAATTGTGAACACTTAGTGAAACCTGGTCACCCAGTCCCCACATATAACCCTAACCCTACTACGGAATACAAAAATACTGTCAAAGTTACAGTTATTCAGGCTCTTTTTTCCATTTAATAACCTTAACCCTTCTACAGCATACAAAATTATACGGCCACCAGCACCTACAATCAAGGAAAAAAAGGTTGGCACACTTTGTCTTAATTACGGAAAAAACCCGCCCCTCTCCCCGGAGGCAATGTTGATCCGAGTCATATTATCAGAAGCCATGGTAGGTCCCCCAACATTGATTGATGGGGATGGGGAAGGATATAAGAAAGGGGGAGACTTTTGCTTTCTATTAAACAGTGCTATGTCCCAAGTCTGATCTCAATTGCGAGCACAGGGATATTTGTAATAAGTTGCGTCAAGTGTGCCAACTATTATTTTCCTTGATTGTCTGAGCGAAATCCTAAATTCACCATGTGGGATTGGGTTTTTGGCTATAACTTTAGAACCAAATGCCCGATGCTAACGAGGTTTTGCACGATTATTGTAGGGTATATTGTCAACATTCCCAAAAAGTTACAAGTATCAATTACGTCATTTAGGGATTGGTCAGTCAATACTTAGGCAACATATACGTCAAAACATGTTATTTTTACAATTTATTTTCATGGATGTGAAACAAAATGTTGAAGAACAATTAGAGTTCGTATATGTATTAATTGATTTCTAATCAACATTTGATAGACGGCATATTAAGTCAGACAAAAGTGTATTAGGGACTGGCCATTAATTACTAAGGCTGTCTCTGTATATTAAATGTGTGCGACGATAGGTCTATAATAGGCCTTGCAATTGTTATAGTTCATGCAAACATTACTATCTTCAGAAGATAGCAATTAATGACACGATGCCATGTTATGTTCCTAGCATTAAAATATATAATCATGGAAAATAATCATAATAACATTTATTTACAAAATAAATAAAGCCACATAAACAGAATGGCTAATACAAACAAAGATAGAAGAACGAAAAGTCACTTTGTGTATTAGGGACTGGTCATTATTTACTAACGCTGTCTCTGTATGTTAATTGTGTGCGACTATAGGTGTATAATAGGCCTTGTCATTGTTATTGTTCATGCAAACATTACTATCTTCAGAAGATGACACGTTATGTTCTTATCATTTAAATATGAAATTATGGAAAATAAATAAAGTCACATATATCAAATAATGCGCCATGAAGACAAAACTCTAAGATAACGTGCCGATTATTTAAAAAATGGACTTTATGATCGTTTAGAAATAAGCTTAGAGGCACACACAAGAAGAAGAAAAATAGAAGATTGGGCAAGGATTCGAACCTGGGGCCGCGGCGTGGAAGTCTCATATGTTAACCACTACACCAACCGGGCGTGTGTGCATGTTGTAATTGAATTATACGCTATCAATACACGTGCATTGTTATTGCAGCGGTGAATCATTGCAACGGTACACCATTACAACTCATCAAATTTCTCATTATTGTGAAATGCAAAACTTTTTTTCTCAATGGATTAGTGTTTAGTGGACAATGTGAAACTCATAGGCTATCTTTTAGAAGAAATGACTCACATCTTCGGTATGTTTCAACGGTTCACCCCTGCTGAATTTAAACATATATGACTATAGATTTATATTATTTCACCAATGGTACACCGTTGAAAGGTAGGTATGCGGTGCTTAATCTTTGCTTAAAAAGGGTCTATATGAACGGTATTTGTCCTCTAATCCCTTATCCATTGAAAAATCAGTTCTGTATTTCGTAACAATGACACATTTGATGATTTCTTATGGTGAACCGATGATATTGATTCACCATTGCGATGACAGTACATGAGCATTGATAGCGTATAATTCAGTTACAATATGCACACACGCCCGGTTGGTGTAGTGGTTAACATATGAGACTTGCACCCCACTGTCCCGGGTTCGAATCCTTGTCTAAGCTTCTATTCGATAATGATTTATTTGTTGCTTCTTTTTTCTAACAATCATGATTTGCATTATTTGTTTTTAATCAGCACTATCATTGTGTCTTCTATTTCTTGAATAATCATAATGTCCTAGATTTTGGTACCGATTATTAAATGGGCGTAATGGCTTGACAACTTTGATTTATTGTCAAAACAAAACAGGCATATTTCATGTTGGGTCTATATTTTTAAGTTATATAGCCACTGGTATTAAGATATATAGATATAGATACTGGTCTTGAGATATATATAAACGACAGGAAGATGTTTTCTCAACGTTTAGCTGATGATATATGAGGTCGAGCATCCATCTGAATTTAAATAACTGGTCATGTCTATAGTTTCACTGCCATTTTAAGTGAAAAATATACCTCCGTATTTAAAAGTGACCGGTCCCTAAAAGTACGTTGACGCATATTGTTTGAACACGTGACCAGTGTTATAACCTATCTGTCGTCCAAATCTGGTGAAGAAATCTTTGTTTAATCTCATGTTATAGCCAAAAGACTTAACACAGATGATTTTTTTAGCAAATGACTCAGACAATCAAGGAAAAAAAGGTTGGCACACTTTGTCTTAATTACGGAAAAAACCCGCCCCTCTCCCCGGAGGCAATGTTGATCCGAGTCATATTATCAGAAGCCATGGTAGGTCCCCCAACATTGATTGATGGGGGATGGGGAAGGATATAAGAAAGGGGGAGACTTTTGCTTTCTATTAAACAGTGCTATGTCCCAAGTCTGATCTCAATTGCGAGCACAGGGATATTTGTAATAAGTTGCGTCAAGTGTGCCAACTATTATTTTCCTTGATTGTAGGTCTATCCCATGCTGCCATACCCCCGGGTATACATTATCACCAAATATTTAGCCAGCCCAGCCCAGCACTCGTGGTGTGATGGTTGACTCGCTCGTCTGCCAGTCCGGCAACCCGGGTGATTCATGAGAGCCATGGACCAAATTTTGTTGGCCTCCATTTTACCCTCCCCCATACTTCAGTCCATCGCCACTGAAACCCCATGGGAGTTGGGATTGTTAATTAAGGTTATAATACAATAATGAATATCTTATTATAATACATATACTTTCGAAAACATGATTTAAAATACATACATCAAAATGAACAGCAAGATAAGGCAATCAGGTGTAATTAGTTCAGATAAAGTCACCTTCAGGTCCAAGACAAGCATCAATTACATGGTAGAATGAAATGATGTTGATGTATCATGCCTCAGACCTAAAGCTCACTAGACCAGTATTATATTGTTATCGCGCCAATATCCCTGTAACCTAGGGCAATATGTGTACTTGTACAGATACAGAGCCGGGATGATCCCCTCTTTACAAAGAGGTCTGTGACCTTTTAATGTTTGGGTATTGCTCTTCCGATACACGGGACCATAAGATCTACTTGACTTACAAACCGCAGTGCACTTAACCCCCTGAGAACTACCGGCCGATTGGTTAAAAAGATGGATACATCATTTATTGCACCAATAAGAGACATTGTTAGAATAATTGTATCCCTGATAAAGATGGGAGTGAAACATTTTACAAGCTGCATTTGAATTGGCTATTCATATGAGTACATCTTGTAATAAACCAATCAGAACCACTGTAAGATAGACAGGTAGACCCCAGGGGGTTAACATGCCTATTTCAATGTGTACCACTGTCTGCAGGAGGCATGGGGAGCAAGGTTTTATTGTAAAATCTCAATTCGTAAAACAATTGAAATCTAAAACATGTGAATTGCGGTTTTACCAATTCCAAACAGTATTACAGTAACAATGGGAAGAATTACACAGGAATTTGAGAAATTGACACCACTAGGGCTTGAACCCTTCCACCCACGATATAACAATACACCAATTGAACTATGCACAGCAGTGATAGTACAAACATTCTCTTCACCGCTGCGCCACATCGCCACCTTAGTTTTACACTTTTTTTAGTCTTAATTTGTAAATTTACCATACTTAGTGTACACCAAACTTTATCTTGAAATATCATACCCATCATTTGTCTCTGATCAATCCCTTAGGCGACTAAAAAAAAACCTGTTGTACGGGCCTGATTGACCAATCTTTTTTCTTTCTTTTTTTGAACAAATAATTTGACCACCAAAAAAAATGAAACAAAAATTGATTTTTTTTTTTTAATTAGGATTTTTAGGAATTTTTTTCTCACTCTTTCAAACAAATGGGTTGGTCAGACCCATACAACAGGGTTTTTTCTATCGTACGATAAATAAGTCAACTCTATAATCATATATTACCAGTATAAATAAAATACAATACATTCAAAAGATATCTTATTAAATATTAGGCCTATTTATATATATACACTTTAAAAAGATTTCAAAAATATACGCTTGTGGAGTTCATCTGCCATGTTTTAAGTTCCACTTCTTGAATTTCTCAAATACATTTTTATTATAGCCTGACTTTCAAAATATATTGACCTAAAAGTTGAGGCACACATAGTTTAGAGGAATTTATCTGCCATATTTTGACTTCCATGTCTTGAGTTTCTCAAATCCATTTCTACTCTGTCTGTAATCGCTAATGGCTTGTTGTATCTCCTCTTCGGTATTCATCACAAATGGACCTGGAAAGGAAATAGGGTAAAAGAGTATGGGAGACTACGGTAATAATGTCTGGAAAATTTAGTGAAATGGAGACCCATGTTCCCGGGTAATTTTGAGAGAAATCTATGTTTTTAAATTAAGAAATTCATGTGAAAAGCATGGGGTTTGGGGGAGCAAAGGGGGTGGTGGATAGGGCAATATTGGGGGAGGGGGGGGGCAAGATGCATGCGTTTGTCTTTTAATTTTAAAACAGACATTTCAAATCAATTTTAAGCTAATTGTTTGTAATTTTGACATTAAAAGTCGAAATGTTTGGAATACAAAATGGGGTGGGGCTAGAGCTGACTGGGGTGCAAGGATCATGACTGTGTGTCCCCCTCCCCCAATAGCCATGCCACTGAAGAAACTGACAGAACTTTCAATGCTGAATGGAAGAAGGTTATTGTTCCCAGGAATTTGGAATTTTTCCCAGCCTTGGTGATAATCATTGACCAGGCTAAGTGTGTGCATCCCATCTAATTATCAAATATACCTTTTTTATAAATCAGAAACAACATCAAAAGTCAGTTGAAGGGATGTAATTGAATTTGTCAAAATGTCTGGATATGTTCACGAAATGTTCCAAAGTTATTTGAATTTATGGTTTCTCCAATTTTATTACTTATCATGCAGTGCTCAAGTCACACAAGGGATTTGTGGAAGTAAACATCCCAAAAATGTCCCAAAATCAATTGAATTTATGGTTTCTCCAATATTATTACTTATCAAGTCACACAAGGGATTTGTGGAAGTAAACATAAGTCACCTATTGATCATAAAAGGAGACCTGTTTGGTTGCAAGGGATCAAACCAGGATCGCAAGGATTAGTCTTGCAACTCCAAACAAGTTTTGATCCATCCCTACGACTATGTTTCTCATGTAAGCTATTTGTCACTTCAATGTCACATCTTCATTTGGAATTCAAAATAATGTGTCAGCCTTAAAAAAAGAATGGTTTGTTTAAATTATTTTTTGTAATGAAGCAATTTACTCACCATATTGCACAATAGGTTCGTTGATTGGTTTCCCAGTTATCAACACAAAATGACACGGAGTATCACCCTGAAATATGTAAAAAGGCAATGGTATTTAATATATTAATCCAGTATATGATATATTTTGATATGTTGAATATCAAAATATGTCTCAAGGATTTCATCATGGACATTCATGATCATCTGGCACCCTTTGCACATTTTGAACAATTTTGCTTGTTTTTTGTTGTTGCGATTTTGAGCTCCCTTACTTAGACCTACATACAAAATGAATATATTTGCTCATTTCTATTTTTTCGCAGTATGTGGCCGACTCATACTTATACCTTGTTGCTTTGTTCACCATGAGCTGCTGAGTTTCACATAGGTCAAGTCCCACTCCTTTGCGCAGTGTTGCCAACCCCACCACTAGGCCCGCATAATTGGGCTACTTTTGATTCTTGCGCCCCCAACCAAAAACCGGTGTGTCAAAGCCTTCAAAAGGTTGGTCTACCAATGTATTTTCCAAAGAATACTAAGACGTAGAAGCTGCACTGACCTTCTAAATCCAAAATCTGTTTTCCCCTTGAAATTTCCCAAAATTGGGGAGTATTCATTTGTACATTTAGAACAGGAAATATTATTTTTCAAACTTAAGGGGGCTGTGGACTCTCAGGTAAAACTGCCGTAACTTCTTCAATATTCATTTAATCTTTATAAACGTATACAGTTTTTTGCAGAAAAGGGTTCAATGAATCCAACCATGATAATGAAATTGACCATTTTGGAAAAAAATATAAAAAACATGTTTTTTGACCTATTTTAGGTTTGGAAAAGATAACTCAAAGTATATTTTGTTAAATTTTGTCATACTAGTTTTATGATAATCCTGATAACATTCCCCAGGAGTGGTTTTTTTTTTTTAATATCTTCTTCTTTTTTTTTGAGTTACAGACCAAAAAGTGCCAAAAAAGTGATTTTTTTACCGCCAAAATCATGAAAAATCACATTTCTTTTGGGGGGGGGGGGGGGGGGGGGAAATGTTGGGCACTTTTTGGGCTATAACTCAAAAAATAAATAAAATATTAAAAATTTAAAAAGCACACTCCTGGGGAATGTTATCAGGGTTATCATAAAACTGGTATGACAAAATTTAACAAAATATATTTTGAGTTATCTTTTCCAAACCTTAAATGGGTCAAAAAACATGTTTTTTATAATTTTTTCCAAAATGGTCAATTTCATTATCATGGTTGGATTCATTGAACCCTTTTCTGCAAAAAAACTGTAAGTTTATAAAGATTAAATGAAAATTGAAGAAGTTACGGCAGTTTTACGGAGGCTGTACCTGAGAGTCCAAAGCCCCCTTAAACACAACATTAAAATATTTAAAAAAGAAAATTAGAAGCAAATGAACCACTTTGTTGAATATTTCAAATTTGGAGAACAAATCTTTGAGCCAGATTAAAATCATTGAAAATATGGATCCTTACTTTGTTTTCTACAGCGATATGATCCCCTTCCTTTGACAGCACCAGTGTGTAATGTGGTTCTCCCAGTGAGTTCTCCCCTGTTCCAAACATAGCTTTTCCAGACAGCACATACACAAATGACGTGAACCCTTCTGTGATTGGCTGGTTGAGTTTGGCACCCTTCTGCAGTGTGAAGTCCATGTAGGTGGTCGGCGTTCTTGTTCTTACTGAGGACTGGATGTTACAAAAAGAACAAAATGTGAATATAAATTATAATGTAGAACTAGGGGGCATTTCAATAAAAGTGTCCTATGAACAACAAAAACAAGAAACCCGGTTCTACGGGCCCGACCTACCCATTTTTTTTAGAAATCTGTGAGAAAAAAATTCATGTGCAAATGAATACTGACCCAAATTATTTGTTTGGCTTGTCACAATATGGCAAGACTTTTACAGATTTGTTTGATTTTTACGGTCATTTTCAAGGGGAAAAGAGTAAAAAAGTTTAAAAAATAAAACACCCGACGATCCCCACCCATCCTGAGAGTTCCGTTTGCCCGTAGAACAGGGTTTCTTTTTTTCGTCGCCTGAGGGGGGAAAATAATCAAAAATACATCCCATGTTTGTTTTCAAAACAAAAAAGACTGTTGGTAAGCCACATTAGTCCTCTATCAAATACACTAGATCAATTCAGTAGTGAATCCCACTTTTGCCACTATTTAACAGGAATTGGATTTTCAATGGGAAATATGATTTATAGGATACACCAATGTAGTGTTTAAAATACATGTACATTGTATGGATAATATGCATGCATGAAAATATGTTGTAGGTAGATTATTATTGATTATGTTCAATTGCACTCTGAACGACGATTCTAATAAAAGAGTTCTCTGCTCATGAAAAGTGACCATAGAAACAAATTCTTATGACACATTAAAGATTGCTAAACATGCATTTACTATTTCATGTATGATTTTTAGATTTGTCATGCCCTGTATAGGGATACACACGTGGAAGGATGTTAAGATCACCCTATTCAGCCTCGCTCTAACACCCCATTTTGTGTTTATGTCACCCAGAGATCTTTCTTCTTCTTTTTTTAATCATTGCCACCCAAATACCCCTATTTTAGGACACATTTGAAGAATACAATCTCCCAAAGACTCCTGCTTATAGAAAATTTGTAATATTTTTTTAAACTCAAAGACCCCCTTTTTTGAAAAATGTTGCAAATCTGTCTCCCAAAGAGCACCTATTGGGGGTAATTTGGGAGGCTCGCACCCAATAACTCCTACTTTTGCCAAGTCACATAATTTGAAAGTGTCAGTCTTTATATACCCATATCTAATCTGCTCAAAAAAAGGTTGGAATTTTTTTTCAAGCACCGAATTTTCAAATATCTTGGAATATTTTCATAAAGCTGATGTGTTCATCTTCAAAATGATACCCAATTTAAAGCAATCCCTTGGTCCAATACTCGGCAACTTGCTTGAGAACATGGGTAGGTCACAATCCAAATGTGCAAAAATCAACACTTTTTCATGCTCAAAAGAACATCTTTGTCGTCTAGAGTGATGCTCTATTGACTTAATTGAGCACAAAATAGCGTTGATTTTGGCACATTCAGATAACGACCTACCCATGTTCTCAAGCAAGTGGCTAAGCACTTGAACATGGGATTGCTTCAAATTTGGTACCACTGTAATGATGAACACGTCAGCTTTCCATTGGTATGACATTGAATGAACATATCCCAAGATATTTTGTGATTGATTTTTTTTTATAGCAGTTTATATCATATTTGAGTGCCCCTAGGAAGAACACAACTCTTTGTGGCATTATAATTTTCACAATTTCAGATGTCATTTTCTTTGGTAGCAGGCTCCCAAATATCCTGGGGAGCCATGATATTTTTTTCTTCCGCATCAACTATTATAAATACAGATGTGTGTGTGTGTTGGGAGGGGGGCAGGGTGCTGTCATAAAAATAATCAACATCTGAGTAGGCAGGGCTTGAATTAATCAAAGGCATCGAAGGCAATTGCCTTCGATGCCCCACCTAGTAACCTTGATGCCCTCAATTTCTTGCTGTTTTTACTCCATTCAAAAGTACATAATGGTCTTGGATAAAGTTGGTGCCCCTTTCAAATTGCCTTAAATTGCCTGCCCTTTTCATTTCTTATTTCAAGGCCTGTGAGTAAAGGGGTTATAACAATAACCGCTTTTGTTTAGGGGGGTCATAAAATATCATGACAACAAATGACATTTTTGGAACCTCCCCTACAAAAGAAAATTATCTCCATCTAAATCATACCCTAAATCCTATTGTACATTCTCTCATCACGAAACATAGTCGTCAGTCGATACATTAAATAAAACAATTTATCATTCAAAATACTCACCTTTTTCCCCATCGCCTCCCCAGCGATAACTCGCACCTTGACTCCATCCTTATTCACAACCGGTATGTCTTTATTCAGTAATTCCTGGTACTCCGGCTCAACCATCTTATGCTGTGTGGATAAGTTGACCCATAATTGGAGACCATGACCTTCAGTGTCGCCTTCTGGCATCTCGGAATGGACAATTCCACGGCCTGCTGTCATCCACTGTGATGGAAAAGAAAATTTGTGAATAATAAAATGGACAGATTGTAAGAAACCACAATTTTGAGATAAAAATTGGCGAGATATTATATTAATAGGGAAGTGTCTGTTTGTTTGTTTGTCTGCGTTTGTTTATTCTGGCCTTTTCTTGGATGTGCCGACTGACAGAGCGTTCAAACTAGGTGGACGGTTGTGATATTTTTAACTTTTTGAGAAAAATCCATTCAGGAATGACCAAGATATGACCAAAATGAAATAGGAACACGGACTATTCATGAAATCAGATCAAGTGATTTAGAAGTCCGATGTACTTCAACAATGCATTGTTTTGAAAACTTAGAATGTACCTTTTCAACAATAATCCAGATAGAATCCAGGATTTGATCTTGTGTTGTTTTGCATGAGAGCTCTTTAAAGAGGCATTGAGAGATACGTATGGAAGTGGGCCCTTAATTATCCTGGAAATCAGTTTTTTTGCATCAAAGTTATACTTAGGCATATTACTAACTACCATCTGAAACAGTTAAAAACATTCGCCGTTTATCATATAAAATTTCATGATTTTCTTAGTTTCGATGTGATCATATCGAAACTAGGTGCTGAATTCGGAAGTTATGCTATCTTTTACGCGCGGACCTTCGCGGCAAATCCTAACCTGGAAGTGCCTTTATTTGCTTATTTGGCATGAAGGCGATGTCGGAATTGTATGACTTTTTGGATTTGGGCTATGTTGATGACTATCTTTACATTATTTGCTCATTTAGTATATCGATATATCTCTCAATGCCCCTTTCTATCTATCTATCTATATCATACACTCTGCAAAGTTGCAAAATGCAATATCTAACAGAGGAATATACATAATGGCGACAATTGAAAATAGACAATAGAATACATCATAATCTTAATCTACAACTACAACTACACATGTTATGAGCAATATATTATAATTTTTGAATACAGTGCTTGAAAATTTCCAGAGATTTGGCATTGTACATTGAGGGTGTCAGTGAATTCCAGTCCTTAATTGTGCGGGGATAGAAGCTGAACTTATATGAGTCGGTGTGAGTTTAACAGCAGAATTTTAAAGTAAACAATGTGGACTTTCCAGGGTTGCACAGGAGCTAATAGAAAAATTAAAAGTTTCAGTCAATCAATCAAGCAAGCAATCAAGCAATCAAGCAATCAAGCAATTCATTAATTTTTGAATTGTAAGCAATAAAAATAACCTCCTGGATAAATCCCAAGCACTTTCAGAGTTGCAATAGGCATCAGTTTTCAATAAAGTTTCAATCAACCAATCAATCAATCAATCAATGTTTAATATACCTGAAGATCTCCTGGTCCAATGGTCCCTTGATGACCTGCAAAATCTTCATGACAGGTTTTTCCTTGCAGCATGTATGTCACCTAAAAATGAAAAAAAATCCACATGTTCATGAATAGATATATCAAGGTTTTTTGAAAAGAAATCAAGTAAGACACTCTACTCATGTTGACTGGAAAAAAGAGGTAGAAGGTTAGGTTTGTTGCCATTGGACACTGTGTGAACAATTGTAATAAAGTAACGTTCAGCAATAACACAGGCTCATACTAAAATGCAGTGTTGTGACAACTGACAGCTCTTGTCAAATTTTGATGACTTGACTTGAGCCACTGAGAGCAATGACTTGACTTGACTTGTGAATTAGTGATCAAACTTTTCAAGGTACTCATTTTATTTCAACTGTCTGAACATGTGTTTATCCTTTCTCTTTATTACTGAGGTTTTCCAATAGCTGAGCCTATTAACAGAAGAAACAAATTAAATATTTGCACAAATTCATTGCCACCAGCTAACAAACCAAAGCAATAAAACAAATTCAAACATTTCATTTTATATAAACTAAGTTAAGCACAATTTCAAAATATATGTTTTGTTATCTTGACAAAACCTAAAATAGGTAAAAAACTAAGTTGTGTAAAATTTTCTCCAAAATTGTCACTTTTAGAGCAATTTCATGTTCATGGTTATAGACTTATTGAACCCTTCCATTCAAGAACATGTATACTTTTACAAAATGATGGATTAAATGAATAATGAATTAGTTACGGCAGTTTTAAGGAGGCTATTTCTGAGACTTAACAGCCCCCTTAACACATATCTGTGTTAATATTCAGTCAATCTTCACATGCAATATCTACAATTAAAGAGAAGAAATTTCTTTTCAAATTTATAATTTGATATTTTTACGTAGGAGCTATAGTTTTGGAGTTATGAGCATATTATCAAGTAAGTTACTTTATTAGCAATGTAGTCAAGATTTCAATAACCCCTTGAAGACTACCTGCCGATTGGTCAGAAATATGGATCATTTGTTGCACCAATCAGAGACATTGCTAGAATAAATGTACCTCTGTTACAGATTGGAGTGAAATATTTTCAAAACAGTATTTTAATTGGATATTCAAATGAGTAATCAACCAATCATAGGCACTGTTATTTAGGCAGGTAGTGCTCAGAGGGTTAAAGGAATTCTAAAATATAAAATGACAATGCATTACTCACAGTCTCAAACCCTCTGTGAGGATGGTCAGGAAATCCAGCGGGTTTCTTGACACGGAACTCATCTAGCATTAAGAATGGATCCAGATTTTTGAGCTGAAGAAACAAAGACATTAAAAAGTTAACATTGCGAAGTATTTGGGGTAGGGGTGGGGGAAAAGGAAAAAAATCTGGGAATATATGCACTGACGTCACCTCCCTATCTACCCTAAATATCAGCCTCATTTCAAAATGTGGAGAGGGCATAGGCTTTATCTTTTTTAATGATTTTTAAACAATGTTTGATTTCTCTCCCCCTGCCCCCCCCCCCCCCCCCCCCCCTGTGGTGCTGCCACTGATTTTTTTAGAGATGCAAATAAAAATGACTTATGACTAAACCTATAGCTTTGCGAGGAAGTTGTGGAAAAAGGCACCCAAACTGGCCATAAGAAATAATTGATTTCTTCCTTTGATCCTCCCCATGCATCCCCCATCCTGCAACCACCACCTCCCCCACAAAAGACAATGTTTATTTTACCTCTGGTCTTCCAACACTTCGTCTCACCGTGGCTCCAACACCTTCCGACTGCTCCCTACTCAGCACACGCTGCACTACCTGTCTTGACATCGTACCCCTGGTGACTGTGTTGCTGCTGGAATTGGTCCCAAATTTAAATTGTTTCACAGGTTCAAAATCTTTAGAAGTGACTGCTTCTGATTCAACTGATGATGGTAGAGTGCACACTTGAAACAGAACAAGAAGACCAAGAAAATGTTCTAAAGATATAAATCTGAAAAGAAAAACAATAAAGTTGCTATTAAGTGCGTGTTTTATTTATGTTTTGTTTGCAAAAATTTCAATTCTTAAATTTCTTCCCAAGCTGACTCACTAGCCTGAGCGGCGGTACCAGCATCAAAATAATTGGGGTGTTTCTCAAAACAGGGGCTTACCGAACTGACACAACCTGAATTGGGGTCTTATGGAACTGATGGCATCTTTTAATCTTGGCGAACTGCCCAAGGTTGAAATGGGGGGGGGGGGGGGGGGGTCTTGGCAAACTGCCCAAGGTTGAAATGGGGGGGTCTTGGCGAACTACACACAATCTGACACAAATGACTGTGACGCGACTGCCATTGGATTTTCCCCGGGGATCTTCTCTCAAAATCCTTGTGTGTATTAGCTATCGCAAGCAGACCAATGTGCAATCATAAATAACTTTAGCAAAAACATTTTTAGCCCAATTGGGTGTTTTTAAAGTAAATTAGGACAATTTGGGCTAAATGTACCCAAATTGGGTGTATTTGGGAGCAACCTGGCGCTCGAAAACGATATGCTTAGAGAACGGGTCTACAGGATTTCCGGGCTAATGAACGGGGGATGACAACGTCCGAACGGGAGAGTTTGGATTGTATAGCTTGTGGAACGATTAAATCAGTGATGAGATATATATGCTTATGAGCGGCTGACAGGCCGTGAAAAGGGGGTCTTTGTCCCCGCACATACCCGTATGGCCAATATACGCGAGTGACAGGGGCAAGAAAATATGAGGGGCAAAATGTGCGAAACTTTTGGCTTTAATAGTAAAAATTACCTGAAATTACATGTAGCTGATGAAATTGGTCTGAATTATACATTTCAGACCAATTTAAAGATGAATTTAAGTAATTTTGACATAATTAACACTTTAAAAGTCATCATTTTTGATTGTTTTTTGGGGGAAATGGGGTGGGGCCCCGGGCTTGAGCTCGAGCTGACTGGGGGAAAAAAGGTTGTGACTGGAAATGCCTTGTTTACGCTTAGAACGTAACTTAGAAAAAAAGTGCTGAAAACTTCTTTGCAGCTGACTATGGTAATCCTGATGTCCCGGGTTAAATTCCTGGATGGCCCGGGGTGCTCAGTGGTCATTACAAGAGGGGTATCATACGTGTCCAAGAAATCATGTAATTAGGGTAGATATCAAGCTGGGGCACGTTACGTACGTAACATAAATAGGGTATCAAAACAAGCCAAATTAAGAAAAAGGGTATACTTTTCACATCATTGGCTTTCGTATTTAGGGTCCTTATTTGCTCCATGAGGATTATAAATATAGCCATGATACATGGGCGAGATATATTTCTCAAATTGTATTCCTCGCAAGTGATCTGATAAATCAGCTCGGCATTTGTTTCATAATACTTTTAGCTTATTTAGGGAAAGAAAAAAGGTAGTAGAAATGTGTCATATGCGGTAAAGAGGTTTAAACTATACAAATTACTTGCTTAGGGTATCAAAATATTTTGAGTACTTGTTTAGGGTATCAAAATATTTTGAGTACTTGTTTAGGGGTATCAAAATATTTTGAGTACTTGTTTAGGGTATCAAAATATTTTGAGTACTTGTTTAGGGTATCAAAATATTTTGAGTACTTGTTTAGGGTATCAAAATATTTTGAGTACTTGTTTAGGGTATCAAAATATTTTGAGTACTTGTTTAGGGTATTGGAAATACTGATATTACTTGCTTAGGGTATGTAAAATACTGTGCCATACTTGTTTAGGGGGTGCTTTTTCACATAAACATGATTACGTATTTAGGGTACTTTTTGAAAGTCCTTGGACACGCATGATACCCCCCTTGTAATGACCACTGAGCACCCCGGGCTGGATGGTCAATGAAATAATGTGCTGTAAAGGGTTGTGTATACAAAATACACATAAGGGGTGGTCATTTTCTTCAGTAGGGGGGTCCCAAAATGTCATTTATCATCCTCATTTTTGATAACCCCCCCCCCTAAACGATTGCAATTATTTTGATGACCCCCTACTTAGATATTGATTATTTTTATGACTCCTCCCGCCCCCCCCCCCCCCCCCCCCCCCCTTAACACACACACAAATCTAAACTCTTATACTTATAAGGCATCTATTTGGTTATTGAATATTGGGAAACAGTTGATGTGGAAGGGAAAAAATGAGGGTGGACAACTGTAAAAATATGTGCGCAAAGATTTCAGCTTTTAAACTAAAATTATGTTTTGACTACCCCTTTTACATTGGTATTAATTTTCAATTACATTGGTATTAATTAATTCAAATCCAAAATGTCATACAATTCCGACATCGTCTTCATGCCAAAATAAGCAAATAACGGCACTTCCAGGTTGAGATTTGCCGCGAAAGTCCGTGAGTAAAACAATGCATAACTTTCTCGATATGATCATATCGAAACTAAGAAAATCATGAAATTTTATATGATAAACGGCGAATGTTGGTACCCTGTTTCAGATGGTAGTTTAGTATGCCTAAGTATTACTTTGATGCCAAAAAAAGATTTCCAGGATAATTGAGGGCGCACTCCCACACGTATCTTTCAATACCCCTTTAATTTGGAATATATTTATGATCAGAAATGTAAATCTGCAATAAAATCTGCTTCCAATATTTTTTCGAGGATCACATATGCTAAAACCAAATTTGAGTCGCACATTCTTGACTACCGCCCCCCCCCTTCCAATATTTTTTGGTAGGGATGCCGGCCGCCAGCCAAGTGAAAATTGACCCACACACTTACCAATTTTCGGGAGAAAATGGACCCATATGTTTACCAAAAACCCATAATATTTGACAGATTTTGCTAAAATGTCGGTGAAAAACAGCAAAATTAAGGATTGCAGACCCATATATTTACCCCCCCCCCCCCCCCCCCGGCTGCCCTTTATCCACTAAGTACACCCCCGCCCACCCCACCCCCTAGGCCCCTACCCTAAAAAGGCTAAATAAATTCAACCCCCTAACACAACAATCCATTGCTTGCATTTATTCTTCCCTGAAAGTGTATCAAGTCATCATAAATTGGATTTACCAACTGCTCATCAACTTCAAGCACAAACACTGCTACTTCTAGTAGCAGCATCAGGCGTGAGCAGTTAATCAGCAATCAGCCTAATTGATTAGTAGTGTAGTAATCAGTGATGTTTTTCAAGATCCACCACGGCCTGGTCAACATCAAATTTCCACCGTGTGTTTCACCTGCCACCTTCTTTGGAAGACATGATCACCAACTCAAATTCAGCGTCATCCAATGCACAATCGACCCCTTCAAATTCTCATTCTATCCGCGATCCATCCGCATCTGGAACAGCCTACTAGCCACTACAGTCTCGGCCCCATCCATTCTGGTCTTCAGGAAAGCCGCTATGCCATCCATCCGGGCGATGCTTCCCCCAGTTGGATCCAGACTCCTGTAAGCTGTCAAACCCCTGTATAATATAGTGCACCCTGAGTTTATTTCGTCTTTTTCGTCCAGTCATCACCATTATTTGTTCCGGAGATCGTCTTATTCTCTCTCCATTGTCCACCTTTTTACTTGCACAAACTTGCTGTATGACGTCATCACTGCACCACATCCAAGTTTAGCTTTACAGCTGTATATGGATTACACTACCAAGTACCAAGTACCAAGTACTACATGTACTACTAGTAGTAGTAGTAGTAGTGATTTCATAATTTTAGGAGAGTGACTGTATGTAAGCTTACCTCAAAATATTAATGTTTGCCCACAGTATCAGCAATGGCAACCTGCACAAGGCTTTACAATCGTCTCTGAAAACCATGAAGAATCATTTCTCTCGTTCTGGTGTTTTCTCTAGATTGTTTTTGCTGAATCATTCCACCTGATATTCAATCAGGTTTGTTTACAAAATTTCTCGGTAACTTAGCGATTTTGACCCAGACTTCTGCTTCCGGACCACAAAATATTGTTTGAATATTCAAGTACCAGTCCAGTGGGTACATACCGTGATCAAATCTAATGTTAATAGATTTAGAAAATGCAGTAAAAATAAATAAGCATGTCAAAAGAATTGGGAATTTGTCCCACTTTTATTTATCAAAAAAGTCAATAGTAGGGGTACCAGTAGCATATCTGAGGTCACTTGTCAGGAGGCGGCAAAGGGTATACATTTTTTCGCGGACTTTAACTCTTTTTTTTTCCGGTGGACTTACGAGGATTGAGATTGCCGCCGCCGGGTTAGACAAATTTGAGGGGGGGGGGGCTCGTGATGTGGGGTCCCCAAACTGGCGCAAAAAATCAAGCTCATCAGTGCTAATCTAAACTGGCCCGGCTCAAATTGGGGCCTGAGAAAGAAAAAAAAATCACTTCTTCTTAGCTTGGTAGTTTGAGATGTTCTTCCCGGTAAACTACTGCCCCTCCCGTGCCCCCTGGAGATAAATTACTGGGTCATACTTCATGGACATATTAGGGTGTGTTCATAAATACTTTGGTGTGCGGGTTGGAAAAATAGAGCCTTGGACATCATTTTGTTTTTGATCCCCCAAAAATAAAATAGGGTTTTTTTTAATTTTTATGCCCCCTCATTTTGTCCACCCCCCACCAAAGTATTTAGGAACACTCCCTTAGGTTCAATAAAAGAGGACACGTGGGGTATTATCAAATTTTGTCACTATTCGTCTCCTCAAAAAGGATGCCCCAAGCTGCCCCTCCCCCAGTGGCGTAACAGCCGGGGGTGGGGGTGGGCGGGGGCAGGAGGGCACAGTGCCCCCCTGAAGGTGCTCAGCAGGAAATTCAAACCTACCCACCAGGAAAAATAGGGGGAAGGGAAAAGAGGAAAAGAAGGGGGAAAGGGAAAGAAAAGAGAGAGAGAAAGGAAAAAGGGAGGAAAAAGAAAAAGGAAAAGGAGAAAAAAAGGGGAAAGAAAGAAAAGAAGAAAGGGAAAGAAAGAAAATTGCGCAGTACAAAAAGCACAACAGTCAACAATGTTGTGCTTTTTGTGACCGTGCAAAATTTTGTGACCGTGCAAAATTTTGTTCCCCCCCCCCCTCTCATGGTAATTTTCAGGTAAATACTCGACCATGTTTAATTTCCATGTGTTTGTTTATATGTATAGCTCCTCGGAATAGGTTGCCTAAATAGATCATCGCTTGTCAGGGGAAGGCATAGGCGGGGGAGGGCATAGGCGGCGGGAATGGAGGGGGGTGGGGTGCCTCCCTAAATTCCCTAACCCTAAATTCCACAACCCCATCTGCATCCCCCTAAAATTGGCAAAGCTCCCCATAGAACACATGTATTAAATGTCCCCATCCCATAAATTGTCCCCGTCCCCCCTAAAGTATGATGCTTCCGCCATCATTAACAGTAATGTTATTGGAAATTGTATTATTTTAAAACAATGTCTAACAATTTATTGGCAAAATATCCACTAGATGGCCCTATATAGCCCCAGAAGACCTTGATATTGAAGACCGAATCAATGGATGCTATACTCAACTGTTACGTAGAATATTTAACATCAGTTGGAGGGATCACATCCCAAACAGTGTGGTATATGGCGATATCCCCCTATAACATCAATGATCAGGCAGCCCCGTTTATGTTTTGCTGACCACTGCATACGAACAACCAACCAGCTTATCTTCAGTCTAATTTTCTGGACTCTCCTCCACGTGGGAAAGTTAATAGAGGCAGAAGACGATGATGATGAAAGCCCCAGATCCCCTAAATGTTTGATACATCATTCTTTTAACAAACTGAGTAACAGTTGGTTTGCCATCTAAAAAAAAAATGTTTTGCTGGCCACTGCATACGAACAACCAACCAGCCTATCTCCCGTCTAATTTTCTGGACTCTTCCAGGTGGGAAAGCTAACAGAGGCAGAAGACCCCTTCAGTATCCTGATACCGTCAAGAATAATATGATCCCCTAAATGTTTGATACATAATTCTTGTAATTTGAAGTAACTCTGAGTAACAGTTGGTTTGCCATCTAGAACAAAAATTGTTCTAATACATTATATGAGGGTCATTCAATAAGTTCTACCTCCTACCTCATAACTTTATTATTATATAAGCCAGTCTTATGAAATATCACACAATTGTAGCTTGGAACCTCAGCTACAAATTCATTGTAAATTGAACTGAGTACGGTACTGGTTGTACTTTTCTGGGGATGCAGTGACAAAACCAAACTTACATAAGTGTGACGGAAACGGATGAAAAACAGCAAAATATCGCCGAAGTGCTATATTCATTTGGCCTATTGTAAGAGGCAAATATTATTATCGGTCAATTATAACCGTTCTAAATGTCAGATATCTCTTTAACAGACTAAAAACAGGGAAGGTGACTGATTTCTTTGGAAAGATTATGCCATGTGATTAACCAGAACCAGATCAGGACAACCATAACTTTGTTTACCCCTCCCCTAAAGCACCCTGTAAAAGGCATATTTGACTTTCATAAGAATTAAATGATTTTCAATAAACAGGGACTAAACAGAGGGATTACAAGTCTCTCAAAGAGGTAATTATCTAATCATTGACTACCTGATTGACTATTCTAAAGGTTGTACATAATGAAAACTCATAAAGTGACTATTATGTTAAAGATTTAACATACGAGGCATCACTGTGGCTTGAGTTGTAATAACGAAAATTAGACTGATAGCAGTATTCCAAAGGCATAGCAATACATTTGAGTTGATAATACACTATTTGCAAGTCTACAAGAGTTAATATTGCTTACAATACTATTCATACATAAAATACTATAATTGCATCAGATATTATTCCTTGTTCCATTTTCAGTATTTATTTTTAAGGTAATTTTCCGTTTCCGTTGTCCAAAATCTCTCTCCGGCTTTGACCGAATCATATCAAAAGTAAAACAGACATCAATTATCGTTAACTATAAATTCGTAGTTATGATTCAGAGCTATAATCATGACAAATGTCATGAGGCTGACATTTATATTAACAATGTTATGAGGGAGGAGGTAGAACTTATTGAATGACCCTCGTACAATGCATAATGGAACAAATGCTTGTGAAGCACGCACACAATTTTACTTTTTTATTAAAGTAAAATGATCAAATGTGACGTGTTCTACCGAAACCAGACACAATTGGGCAAGATATCAAAATTGAGTTAGTAATTTATTATTCAAGTAGAGATCTTCAGCTTTACAGTGGTACCTCTTTTTTTAATCGGACTTCCCAAAGCGGAGTTACATCATTTTCAAGTTTGTCTTTTACGGTCTTTATGAAAACTCCAAACTGAGATATCGTCCTTTAAAGTTACTAGAACTAGGCTTTTTACTAGAACTAGGCTTTTTTAAATCACTGAAACATACATTTAGGATGATTTTTTAATCTGAATCTTTCACAATATTGTTATAAACACTCTGAAGTTTAATTATTTACCAGGAACTCAAATTCCCCCAAAAATCACCCCAATTATGTTTTGGGCTATTTCTCAGTTTGGAGCTCTGCCCAATTCCGTCTGGTTTCGGTAGAACATGTCACATTAATATGCAGCATCAACTTTGGAAGTTGGAGTTATTGTATGGGCCATTCCCCTTATCCATATATTGGGGAAGGATCTATATCTATGGTAACAAAAGACACCTGTTCCATGGTGTAAGGACCTTGTTTGGATTTGTCAAAATCACACATTTTGAAGAAAAAATAAAATGTGTGTTTTTCTTCAAAAATAGTAAGATTTTTTTTTAAATCTTAATTTTTGTAACTTATGAAACGTTGTGTCCAAACAGTTTTGAGGGGTTCTGTGTGTCATAGATATTTGCATGGATACATTTTTCTGTCCAATGCACCATTGAAAAACACACCCAAAAAGGACCAGTGCAGCAGTTTACTGTTAATTTCTTGTTTTATTCTATATTAATATACACTTCACACCAGTACACCAAACCATGAAGTTCATGACACTGTGCTTTTGCAAGCTTTAAAATATACTTTTGTATTAAAACACAGGGAAGGGAGATCACTCGGCATATATGATGGCTACGCTACGCATCCTCATCCACAAAAAACATCAAAAAGGGTTAAATTTCACTATGTGAAAAAGAAGAAAAAACGTTCGTAATTGTACAGGGTGGTTCAATAAAACGTTGACAGTTTTTTGAAGCCATTTTGTTTTACATATGGATTCCTTGGGTGAACTAGCCGCAATTACGATATTTTACCTCTACTGGCCTATGGAAGCGAGCAGTCGAAATAGGCTCAAATTTTACATTTTTCGTCATTGTAAAATAACTGCTCTCAATATCCCTTAAATCTATTAATACAGTGTCACTGAGACTGTGTGCTTTCAGAAAATATTTATTTCAGTGAAATATTGTGCTTTTAACATTCGGAAAATCGAAGAAAATCATTATTATTTTCGGTCAAAATCAGGCCGATTTCCTGTGAAACACTAGCGTTTTGCGCGCATCCGTGTATTTTCCAATTACCGTAGTTTCGTTCTAGAAATACCGATTCCTTAAATCCAGGAAGTCATTTTGTGAAATTTTGTCAGCTATCTCCTCGTGTTAAATCCAATTTGATTGGACACTGGTAACCCTCGGAAAAATGCCATCCAATGAAATTCTGTGTCACAAAATACTACGGGCGAGTTTTGTTAGTCACGTAGTCTTGTCTGAGTCTTGTTGTGTGACGTCATTATTGACAAGCTTCAACAGCCGCTATATATCTGGATAAACAAAGGATACGCACGCACAACAAGACTTGTTTGCAGACTATCACCCTCCATCAACGCTTAAACTTTCCGAGAGTTGTTGTTGTTTTGCTCTGCTATTCTCGCCAAATTGTGATTAAGTTCTTCAAGTATATATTATAAATTTTATATCACATTGTAGCTTAAACATTACGGATTATTTAGTGATATTTTGAATGCAAAACTCCACCCAAAACTCTCCTTAAGTGATTGAGATACATTCGCTGTGAAATGTTAAAATGTTGTTACGACATGCGTGGGAAGCACGCCGATCAAATTGGACCACACCAATGTAAGCGGGGGTAAATCTATGTGAGTCGCGACTTGGTTCCTGGTTAAAAGGCATAGTTTCTTTAACTCGAAATAATATATTGTTGTACAAACTGTACAATAGTTCAATGTTTTAAATAGTCAGAAAGTAGATATAGAGCGATAGCAATACTATCCTATCAAGAAGATGACCTCACATAAATTAAAACCCCTATTTACAATAATGGACCGGTCCATACTACTGTGTCTGCTTGTGTGTATAGCTATGTTTGTTCAAGAGCAGTCAATCGATATGTCCACTATAGCGCGTTTTGGGGCTTTTTTAAAGGGTCCATTTGCCTTGAAAGGAATTCATATGAATTCTGTAGATTTAAAAAAAATCTTTGTTACAATATTTTCAGCATAGATGGTCAAGATCATATAGTTTATGAATATTGAAAAAGATTTTTTTTAAATCTACAGAATTTTAATAACAAAAATGGCTTTAAAAACTGTCAATGTTTTATTGAACCACCCTGTATTTCTAACTGGGACATCAACATTTAGGGTTAGGGTTAGACATTGTATTATTACCAAAATAAAACGGAGAAAAGAAAAGAAAAAAATGATATTTGGCTTGTTCTTTTTGGCAACATACATTTATATATTGAATGTGTGCAGCGAAATCCACACTCGATTCATGATGGTTCCAGTCTTAATCACATTGAATTGAGTGGAAGTGACGCTGTTATGGCATCAAAATTATTTTGTAATTTGCAACATTTAGAGTCCATTTCGGAGATGCTTGGATGAGCATGGGTAGGCGTTTGGTGGGAGAGTGATCCCCCCTCCCTCTCATTGCTTGCTGCTATGTAGTGCATTTGAACTGTTTTTGTTATTTTATTAATCCCTTGATATTGCTTGTTTCTCCACAAGCTGGTGTATCTTGCCTTTTTTTCCTTGACAAGATCATAGTCACTTGACACCCACCATTTAACATTCCCCATACTCTCTTAGTAAGAGAGTGAAAATTCTATTCTATGAGTGAGTACACTCTCAACGAGTTAAGATCATTCCAGAAGAATCTAATTTTTAGAGCAGTCCCTCAACTCAATCTCACTCTCCAACATTCACTCTTGAAAGAGTGAATTGTTACTCATTGGCCAACATATGTGATGCATCACATCAGAAGGGGGACTTTGCAGGTGAAGTCAATTTATTAACCTTTAAAATGATACCAAATTTATCAAAATTTATCAAGGCATTCAGATTTTACGAGCGAAATTTACTCCTAAATTTCAGTCCGTTTTCATCTATATCTTGAAAAACACACAGCCGCAAAGTCCCCTTTTGATGTGCTGCATCACATATAGCTAATATTTACTACATGTATTTCGGCCGCTTGAGATGCTCAACAAAGACTTTGTAAACATTACCGCTAGCTCTTCTGTCACCCACATAAACACAGCCTCGGTGGTCTAGTGGGTAATTCTTCACCACAATAGTGAAGACAGACCGGGGTTTGCGACCGTGTATTCTTAAAGGGGCATTGAGAGATGTATCGATATACTAAATGAGAGCAAATAACGTAAAGACAATCATCAACATAGCCAAATCCAAAATGTCAAAAAATTCCGACATCGCCTTCATGCCAAAATAAGCAAATAACGGTACTTCCGGGTTGAGATTTGTCGCGAAAGTCTGTGAGTAAAACGATGCATAACTTCCGAATTCAGCACCTGAGTTTCGATATGATCATATCGAAACTAAGTAAATCATGAAATTGTATATGATCAATGGCGAATGTTGTTAAACTGTTTCAGATGGTAGTTAGTATATGCCTTATATTACTATGATGCAAAAAAACTGATTTCCAGGATAATTGAGGGCGCACTCCCATACGTATCTCTCAATACTCCTTTAAGGTCTTTGTTAATTTAATTCACGTAAGTTTGTCCGAGTCTATATATCATTTACTTTTACAATACATTTACAACTACAAACCTATATCGATAAGTCTGTGCAGTTCTATCAAAAATTAGTGTGCTACCTATGGGTGAGAGATATTCATGAAATCAACAATATTAAACCGATTGAAAAACTAACATCCAATAGGTGATGATCAGTTGAATGATGAGCTTTAATCCGTTCATGGAAATCTTACTCATAGTTAACACCAAAGTTAGGAGATTACAAAAATAAACATGATTTATATTCCACATATGAGACCTGTTACCACATAATGAGCGTTAAGTCGCCAGTTTGCATTACAAAATATGGTCCAATAAACATGCCAAAAATCAATAGAAAACAAAGGAAGTTTGCAACTTCAATTTGAATTTTGACAGGGACAAAATTAGAGCAATTATAACATGTTGCATACTATTATACAGCTTGTTTTCTGAGCATTTTGAAATCACATAATTGTAATATCTCTGGAACCAGACGTCTGATTGTGATGGGCTTTGGATCATAGTGTAACATTTTTTATGGACAATTAGCTTATTTTGACAAATTAAAAATGAAAATTGCTGACATGTGACTCATTTCTATCTATCTATCTATGTGGTGAAGTACATTCCTCTTGTTTGAAAGTAAAGTCGTACTGTAAGGTGCAAAGAGTGTGCGAGCAGGCAAACGATATCCTCTATTTACAAGTGTAGGGGTGCTAGTAGATGCAGTGCAAGTTAAAAAAAACCACCACCCGACTGTTAACGTAGGGTAAGGGCTCAGCCTGCACCTGAACTGCTCCATGGTTCAGGCAGCCACAGCTGAGGCTTCCCTTGATCATGTTCCATATTGAGGGCTTAGAGCCAGTTCTGTCTATGTCCAATTTGGGCTCAAATGAGTTAAGTCCACTATTAAGCATGTACATGGATATACTTTCTCTGCAAGAAGTGCCTATGTCCAATATTTCAAAATAGAGGGCGCCCAAGGAAAGTCAAAAGTGAACATGTCCTTTATTTGTCCTAGGGTCAGGGCTCAGCTTGCTCCTGAACTGCTCCATGGTTTTGGGCAGCCACAGCTGAGGCTTCCATTGATCATGTCATATATGATATACTGCAGGGTGAACACACTTTGTAACTTTCTTTATTATGAATGTAAGTTAAGTTTCCATTTGATTTCCAACTACAACTACTACATGACTGGACAAATATCAATCCTTTGATATTAAACATTTATACACAAATATTGACATTTCTAAAATTTGACAAATTAGCTGCCTCTTCTCACATAACTTGTGAGGGTATTAGGGTATGAAATTGCCGATATTTAACAAAGCCTCTATATACATATAAATTATTAATGTAAATTTACTATATATATCTATATATAAAATCAACCTTTTATATATAATAATAATAATAATAATAATAATCAGTATTTATATAGCGCCTTTTCCAAATGGCTCAAAGCGCTGTGATTTTGCTGCTGGTGAATCATCAGAATCATGTCGCATCAACTAGGGTGCTGCCAATTTCTAGCGCAAACCTATCCGCAGTTAGATTGTAACATCCACCATTTTTCAACGCAGCTCCCCAAATACCTTTGGGTCAAGGAAGTTTTTGATAACCGAAACAACTGATCACAGATTTTGAAAGCAGGAGGAAACCGGAGTACCCGGAGAAAACCTGCGAAGCGTGTCCTGGATCGTGATAAACCAAATGCACATAAAGCCCGCGGTCGTGCACAGAATTCTACAACAGGTCATGGTAAAGACTGTACTAAACAAGCTATATAGTCATTAATTATAATAGTTACCCCCCCCCCCCCCCCCCCCCCCTTACACAGATGACTAGTTTGGAGCTGCATGTTACTCTATTCAGGCGTGAGACAAAAATACTTAAGTATTTTAGTCTCAAATTCAGGCACAAGTGATCTGGTTGAAAAAATGGAGCCTGTAATTGAAAAATATAGCAACTGATTGTAAAATAGAGTGTCTGTTCAAAGCCTCTAAATGACTGATCAAAAAATAAAGCCTCTTATTAGAAAAATAACAATTTTTCAATGGCTGAATAAACTGATATCAGGTGGAGGGATGGTAACGGAGATTGGGCCCTACATTCGAGAGTACATCTGTATGCAAAATGTGGAGAATTTTAAAAACCTGATTGATTTGGTGCCTCCCCCTTTGGTGCTAGGGTCGACCCATTTTTGAACATTTTAAAAGCAAACATTTTTTTTAAATTTCTTTAAAAAAATAAAATGGGAAAATTCGATCAAAATCGGGTCGATCGGGGCTTGTAACAACAGTGTTTTTTTGTCGCCGTACAGGAGTATCCATGAATTGGGCAGATGTGGTTTGTAGATGGTTAGTTTCTGACTTGATGGCAATCCTCAACCTGTTGTTACGAGCCCCGATCGACCGATTTTGATCGAATATGTTTAAAGAGGTGTATTATGCCATGAAGTCAAGTACATATTTTGAGAAAACCTCATGAATATATGTGATACGTGCAACCCAATCAAATGCAGGCCCTTACTGGTTACGCACAAATAAGCGCAGGTCACTAAAGGAGAACCGAGTACCTATACTCCCTGTCATAATACCTTGGACATAATTCCTTCAAATCATGCATACGTGTGAGTTGCATATCGTATGTGCGTAGGTGCGAATATGCATAAACCCGGAAGTGCGTACAGGTCTCTTTTTCTTTTAAAAAAATATCGCGCATCCTAATTGGTCAATCGTGAAATCGTCACACGCCATGATTTACAGCGCAGGACCTCAGTCATGAATATGCATGTCGAGATGAATAGTTGTTCGCGCCTGTCAAGCATTTTGACGCCACACCCCGCAAATAACAAAATACCCTCGCGTGAAATAACGCAAATTATGCCCAAGGAACTATGACAGGGAGTATACAGTAACCCCGCGTATAATGCATATCAAGTTCGATCACCAAAACAATTCGCGTAATGCCACAAACGCGACGTGTAGGTGGTTCGCTTGCACAATTTTTGATCAGATTGATTGATTTGCCGATGGGTGAAGCATGGTTAATTGCCGTAAATTGTATCTTTTTAAATAAATAAGTAACGTCCGTATCATTAATTGACAATTTTAACTGACGGTTTTGAATCAGGATAATGACTTTGATCAGTTGTTTTGTCGGTAACTGTGAAGAATCAGATATTTTACTTTGGGACCTCAGAATTTCCCTTGGGGCTACGCCCCTCGTGCAATTCCTACAAAGTGATTATTTTTAATTCTTCACAGTTACCTCTAAAAAACTGATACGCAGTCATTATCCTTTGCATATTTGGCAAATGTCAGGTTTTCTGAAGGTACACTTTTAAACGACCTATTGACCGACGCCATTACATAAATTGCTACATACAGGGAGCTGTGTTTCTATAGTTTAATCAGTTCACAATTGGCGAAAATTGTGAATCTATTATTTATTCGTTGGCACAAATGGAATGCTAGCTGATACTTGTTTATGATGCGCAAACAACACTTTAACCAATAAATATGCACAATGACATGGATTCATTTTGTACACAGACAAATACAAGCCTCACAATTCTCGCCAATTTGGAACTGATAAAACTATAGTATTTATAACAAAATCCAACGAATCCACTTGGAAATCGTGGATAAATTGTACTTCAGTACTTTAGGTCCCAGGAATGCATCAATATTACAGTTTATTACACTATAGAACAGGGGTCGGTAACCTACAGCCCAGCCCGCCAGTGGATTTGTTGTGGCCCGCGAGATGTCTCAAGAAAAAGAGAAAAAAATCAATCTATTTTACTTCATCACAAAAAACGAGCTAGCTGCTTAGCATTTATCGGCACAAATGATGTTGCTCAATGTGCGTAGGTCTATTTTCCCCATTAACTGTCATCTGTACTGTATTGAGATTATGTTTTTGTGAAGATAGATTATTAAGCACACACACCTATTGCCTGAAAGTCTTCAGAATCAAAGGTTTGAAATCAACAGCAGGTCATTGCTAGAAAATTTGGTTAGGTGCGGCTCAGTCAATTTTTCACTCCTTATATCTGGCCCATTCATTCAAAAAGGTTGCCCACCCCTGCTATAGAATATAGTACATCATATAATTGCAACAGGGCACTCTATTCCACTCTGTAATTGATTTGTATTGCAAAAGTGCATTGGTCATGCCACATTTAAAAAAACCACTACGCTATCGTTGAGTGACCACCATCTCCTCTATATTTTCAAGTTCTTTCTCGCAAACCTCGATATATCGCCGCCTATCACGACTGTACAGGAAGACTTTACCAGAGCGTACATCAAACCACATGGCATGTAGCACTAATTTGTTCGCTAGTATTCGCTCTCTGACGACGTCGTGGGTCCATAGATTCTCAAGCTGTTGTAAGGTGTTCAGCTGCAGAAATAAAAATAGCAAAGATCACCTTAATAAAATTGTCCAAGATTCTCGCATGCTTGTTTAAAGATAGAGATTAGATGCCAACAACCCTCAAAATGTTCCGTATTGCAACACAATTTGCACCAAAAATATGTCTCTTGCGACATGAATTTTGAAGTCTGGTGTAAAATGTTAATACAAGTTTTTGTAGTTAAAGTTGTTGCTCAATACAAAATATAAATGTTCTATTGCCCTAACACTTCAGACCAGAGACCCAAGACCATAAAGTGTCTGTTTTTCAGGATGAAGCAAGGTCTCACATTTGGGATTTTCAGCAATACAGTGCTGAAGGGTATGACCACTAGCCTGCCTAATCTGGGAATTGGAGAATTTATGACCGGCCAATAGTTAAATCCCAGGTATAAAAGTGATTAGGCAGTGTAACTAATGAGGAATGATGACAACTTAAATAGACAAGTGAGATGCAATTTTGTACGTCAAAGGACTGAGAGAATAATGAAAGGACTGGATGCCAAGCAAAAAACAAGGTTGAAAAATTAGTTGAGCTACAAATTGATATTAGTACAGATTGACTTTTGGGACTCAATTTAATAGCCAAGGTGCTCTTATTGAGATGAATTAATTGTATTTTCCTCAGAGAGCTACATTTTGTCTTCTTTATTTCAGAATAAGTGGGTACAAAGAATCTGACTGCGATAGGAAGCTTAAAAAGTTTTTAAAAAGATTTCAACTTTTTTTTGTTACAAAAATTTACCAAATTTGAATATGAAATAAAAAACATCCAAGAATATCTAAAAAATATGGGCCAAGAACTTTTTTTACATTGCCACTTTATGGAAAACAATTTATTATTTATTATACCTGTGACAATTTATCGGAATAGTTTAGTTTGTTCTCAGGATCAATAAACGCCTCCATCACTGCATGATGCCCCAGAGCAGCAAATCGCACCGGCTCCCCCGGGTAGCGTTGCATCGTCTCCAATTTGGCCAGACTCGTTGTGGCCACACCGCGCCACCATGATGAGAAAGGTTCTACGTTGCGTGACCACTCAGCACCCTCCTTGTTGTTCTGGAGATCTTGGATGACATTGATAGCCTGAGTTGAAGAGGTAATGAATGAACAAGAAAAATAAGATTTTGTAATGATGAAATCATGGTCAAAATAGCCAAACAAAGTATAAATTCATTTTTCACACTGACCTGATTGATGATTTGATCAATCAAACTTTCATCAGTGTATTAAAGGTGTATGTTCTGATCAATTTGTTTGGCTATGATTTTTTTTTCACATCACAATATTTTGATATTAGAAGAATCACCATATTTTTTCTCACTATGTCTGTAAAATCATAGGGGCCAGACTGAAAGGTTCTATTTAGAAACTATAGGCTAAAATGTGGTGAATTACTGCCAAAGGTGGTTAACCACCAGACAGTTTGTGTACTACTAAATGGGACAATTTCATGTGACCTTATGCTTCTAAAAAGAGACATTGAAGTTATGCAACTCAAACTTTGGAATGCAACAATTTTAAGGATGACCTTTCATTTAAAATAGAAAACATCAAGTTGAAAATTGGGGCCAGCAATCAGAACATCTACCTTTATTTTAACAGTCGTTTTGATGATCAATCACCAAACATGGACCACTTCTCTGTGTGAATGCAACAACTATGATTTAAAGCAGGCCTTCTCAATTAGATATTGTGAAGCACCACTTATGAGATGTTAGTGATCTAGAAGCGCCACTATCCCTGCGAGCGTAGCGAATAGCGGGTGGGGTCCATGGGCCCGCCTTAGGCCCCCTGGAAGCTCATGGGTTTACCCCCTTTTAAGAGGCTAAGGAGAGCTATATTTGCATGCAATATGGTACAAGAAATAAAGAGATGTTGATGGTAAAATGTACAAAAAATGGTAGCAAATGTAGTGATAATCAATAGGTCTAGTACTAATAAAACTCGAAAAATGTAACTCGAAACTCGAACAAATTAACTCGAAACTCGTACAAAGAAACTCGAAACTCGATAAATGTAACTCGAAACTTGAAACTCATAAAAAGTAACCAACCTAATCAACATGTGTACTCCCAGCTATAATACACAGTCACAATTATGCTGTAATACATAATTCTTCAACACTATTGGGTATCGCTTTAAGAAATGGTTACAGTCTGAAAAGCTAATTATAAAGCGATGCTAGACAATTTTCCGGATGTGGGACGTGGAGGCAAGAGAATGAAAATAATAACCCATGCTTTACTTTTGTTTACCAAGTTCATTGGGACACCTGTACATCATTGAAAAGGTTTGTAGTTTTGGTTGATCTCTTTTTGATAAATAGTGCGTCCTATACCGAAACTTGGGTAGCCATCACATTATGTCGGATGTGGGACGTGGAGGCAAGGGAATGAAAATAATAACCCGTGCTTTAATTTTGTTAACCAAGTTCATTGGGACAACCTGTACATCATTAAACAGGTTTGAAGTTTTGGTTGATTTCTATTTGATAAATAGTGCGTCCTATACCGAAACTTGGGTAGCCATCACATTATGTCGGATGTGGGACGTGGAGGCAAGGGAATGAAAATAATAACCCGTGCTTTAATTTTGTTAACCAAGTTCATTGGGACAACCTGTACATCATTAAACAGGTTTGTAGTTTTGGTTGATTTCTATTTGATAATAGTGTGTCCTACCGGAACGATGATAATAGGCATTGTTGTAATGTAGGATCCATGTAAGTTAAGGTTAAATATATTACGCTTGGAGTCGTGGGAGGCTTTGTTGCTTCTGCAAGATTTAAACAAATAAATGAATGATTAATTCATTCTAGTTCCTTTTTTTAAATTTAATTATAAACAAGAAAATCGTAAGCTATCACTTGGCCTAGCAGCAAATGTAGTGATAATCAATAGGCCTACTACTAATAATCATGACTTACCCCACTGCAGTTAGTGGGTGAAGTGGCTCTTCATGCTTCTGCGATCTGGTTGAAGTTGGGGATATATTTCTTTCTTTTTTTTAAATTTATTTTTAAATTTATTTTTTCATGCGTCCTTCCGCGCGCCACTTGGACTGATGCAATGCGCCACAAGTTGGGCGCGCGCCACCATTTGAGAAGGCCTGCTTTAAAGGATCAAAATTTGGGCAGCGATCAATCGAAATATGAATAATCATCGGGTTATCGTGACATGGATAATAAGGTTTATCACAAATAGGTAAAAATCAATAGATTATCCTTTCCTGATGCATTGTGGGATAGAAAAGTGACACATATTTGCCCACTTTTTGTACACTTTTCTATCCCACAATGCATCAGAAAAGGAACATCAATTGATTTTTACCTATTTACAATAAACCTTATTGTAACATCAAGAAGAAATATGCACACTTTTACTACTGTTGTATATTTTTTAACTTTAGTTTTCTTTTGGAACAGTGATTACAAAGAGATATTGTCTCAAGGGGCTACTAATATAGTAATACCAATAGTTCATTGCCCATTTCAAACATGCCCGTCATACAGGTGCTAAGAAAATATACAAAGCCATTAGGTGACAAAAACAACAACCATGTACTACGGGCAAACAGACCACTGAGGTAGGGTCACTTGGTTGGATGTTTTGTTTCTTTGGGTGTTTTTTTACAACAATTTCAAGAATTTGTGGGGAAAATTTTAAAATAAATTGTTGTTGTTGAAAATTTAAAATAAAGGAAATGGATCAGTCGGTCCCATAGAACAGGATTTGTTCGCCTACATTCAGAAAGAGGTTAATTATTTAAGAGACTATCATCTCTCTTTTAATAATTTCTGATTTAACCTGTATAAATACTTTGTCTCAGTGCCTTTTGGCTAAAAAGCTATGTGCTATGCGATTTGATTTTGATTTTCCCCCCAAATTTTCAATAGAATTTGCGAAATTTACAATTTTGCATTGAAAGTATCAGTAAAATTTCCAGATTCGCGAAATTAAATACCCGCTAGCATAGTCCGGACGGCACGCTTTATAAAGCGTGGGACTTCAGAAATCAAAAAATCAACAAAAGCGTGGGGGGTCAGAATATTTCTGATATAAAGGGTGTAGTTGTATAAAGCGTGGAGATAAAATAAAAAGGGTGGGGGTTTCTCAGCGATCATCAAAATAATCAAAATACCGACCTTGTCGCCTCGCTAGCGCTAGTTATATCATGTATCCGATATCGGGTCCGATATACTTCGATTCGAAATTAAAAAGTCGCCATCTTTAAATTGGTTTGTTGTTATATAGCGCCATCTATTGTTGAAATCGTGACATTTTTTCAAAATGGAAACTCGCCGGGACTACGAAAGTGTCGTACGCAGCGTAATATCACATTTTAGGGAGCATAAGAGTACCAAAAATGCACTGATTTGATGAAATAAATCCATTTGAAATGAATCTCCTCTATAAATGTGCATTAAATAATCGTGATTTACCTGACAAGCTTATTTTTCTTTTCAATTTTTTTTTTTATGAATAATTTCGGGAATCCCGGGACCCGCCCGAAGAAAAAAAAACAGGTCCCGGGATGTTTCTGTCACTTTGACCTTTCTTCCAATGAGTGCCTTTTCAAATTTGAATGCACAAAATGATCAAAATATCCCCTTTTCGGTATAAAGGGTGACGGTTGAACATTCCCAAATAAAAAGGGTGGCTCTGTAAAAGGGTGGGGCAAAAATAAAAAGGGTGGCTCTGTAAAAAGGGTGGGGCAAAAATAAAAAGGGTGGGGGTCTGACCCCTGTCCGGACAGTGGCTAAAATAGCAGTAATTTTCTATTCAGGAAATAAATAAAGTATTCGCAAAATTATAGTGTTTTACAGTAATCTATTTTTACATAAACCAATGGAGATGCAAAATTTACGGCCATTCTTGTCCATCGTCGTCTGTCCTGACCTATAACCTTACAATCAGCATGTCCTCATGTAACTTAATGACCAATTTTATACCAACAGCATCAATGTTTGGTTGACCTCTAAGATGACCTTCTGACATTTAACCTGTAATTAGTACTAACCTTACAATCTGCGTGTCTGTATACAATGATGTGCCTCATGCCTTGTAGCTTAATGGCCAATTCTAGACCAACAGCATCGGTGTTTGGTTGACCTCTAAGATGACCTTCTGACATTTAACCTGTAATTAGTACTAACCTTACAATCTGCGTGTCTGTATACAATGATGTGCCTCATGCCTTGTAGCTTAATGGCCAATTCTAGACCACCAGCATCGGTGTTTGGTTGACCTCTAAGATGACCTTCTGACATTTAACCTGTAATTAGTACTAACCTTACAATCTGCGTGTCTGTATACAATGATGTGCCTCACGCCTTGTAACTTAATAATTATTCTAGACCAGGCCTTCTCAATTAGATTTTGTGAAGCACCACTTTTGAGATGTTAGTGATCTAGAAGCGCCACTATCCCTGCGAGTGGAGCGAATAACGGGTGGGGTCCATGGGCCCGCCTTAGGCCCCCTGGAAGCTCATGGGTTTACCCCCTTTTAAGAGGCTAAGGAGAGCTATATTTGCATGCAATATGGTACAAGAAATAAAGAGATGTTGATGGTAAAATGTACCTAACTGGTAGCAAATGTATCAATAGGCCTACTAACTTATAAAACTCGAAAAATGTAACTCGAAACTCAAACAAATTAACTCGAAACTTGTACAAAGAAACTCGAAACTCGATAAATGTAACTCGGAACTTGAAACTTGTAAAAAAGTAACCAACCTAATCAACATGTGTACTCTCAGCTATAATACACAGTCACAATTATGCTGGGCATACGGCTGATTTCGTGATTTCATAAGTAGCAACTGCAAAAATGGCCATTATTTATGTTCATCTTGAATTCTGAAGTAAATTAAACAAAATACATAATTCTTTAACACTATTGCGTATCCCTTTAAGAATGGTTATACAGTCTGAAAAGCTAATTAAACCGATGCTAGAAAATGTTCGTGCCATGGACATTGGGTAGCCATAACATATTCCAGGTGGGACGTGGAGGCAAGAGAATGAAAATAATAACCCGTGCTTTACTTTTGTTTACCAAGTTCATTGGGACACCTGTACATCATTGAAAAGGTTTGTAGTTTTGGTTGATCTCTTTTTGATAAATAGTGCGTCCTACCGGAACGATGATAATAGGCATTGTTGTAATGTAGGATCCACGTAAGTTAAGGTTAAATATATTACGCTTGGAGTCGTGGGAAGCTTTGTTGCTTCTGCAAGATTTAAACAAATAAATGAATGATTAATTCATTCTAGTTCCTTTTTTAAAATTTAATTATAGTCAAGAAAATCGTAAGCTATCACTTGGCCCAGCAGCAAATGTAGTGATAATCAACAGGCCTACTACTAATAATCATAACCCCACTGCAGTTAGTGCCTGAAGTGGCTCTTCACGCTTCTTGCGATCTGGTTGAAGTAGGGGATATATTTCTTCTTCTTTTTTTTCTTTTTAAATTTTTTTTACAATTTATTTTTCATGCGTCCTTCCACGCGCCACTCGGACTGATGCAATGCGCCACAATTGGCGCGCGCGCCACCATTTGAGAAGGCCTGTTCTAGACCTACAGCATCGGTGTTTGGTTGACCTCTAATTCTGACCTTTAACCTGTACTTAGTCCTAACCTTACAATCAGTGTGTTCGCATACGATGATGTGTCTCACGCCTTGTAACTTAATGGCCAATTCTAGACCTACAGCATCGGTGCTTGGTTGACCTCTAAGATGACCTGCTGACCTTTAACCTGTACTTAGTACTAACCTTACAATCAGTATGTTCGCTTACGATGTGCCTCACGCCTTGTAACGTAATGGCCAATTCTAGACCAACAGCACCAGTGTTTGGTTGACCTCTAAGATGACCTTCTGACCTTTAACCTGTACTTAGTACTAACCTTACAATCAGTGTTCGCATACAATGATGTGCCTCACGCCTTGTAACTTAATGGCCAATTCTAGACCTACAGCATCAGTGCTTGGTTGACCTCTAAGATGACCTTCTGACCTTTAACCTGTACTTAGTACTAACCTTACAATCAGTATGTTCGTATACGATGTGCCTCACGCCTTGTAATGTAATGGCCAATTCTAGACCAACAGCACCAGTGTTTGGTTGACCTCTAAGATGACCTTCTGACCTTTAACCTGTACTTAGTACTAACCTTACAATCAGTGTGTTCGCATACGATGATGTGCCTTACGCCTTGTAGCTTAATGGCCAATTCTAGACCAACAGCATCGGTGTTTGGTTGACCTCTAAGATGACCTTCTGACCTTTAACCTGTACTTAGTACTAACCTTACAATCAGCGTGTCCGCATACGATGATGTGCCTTACGCCTTGTAGCTTAATGGCCAATTCTAGACCAACAGCATCGGTGTTTGGTTGACCTCTACGATGACCTTCTGACCTTTAACCTGTACTTAGTACTAACCTTACAATCAGCGTGTCCGCATACGATGATGTGCCTTACGCCTTGTAGCTTAATGGCCAATTCTAGACCAACAGCATCGGTGTTTGGTTGACCTCTAAGATGACCTTCTGACCGTGACACGACATTGGCAGCACTTCGTATTAATACCATATCGCCAGGGTCTGATTGACAGAATCGAGTTGGTAGCACACGACTGTCCATACAGGAGTAAAATAGAATAGGAGGCTGCAAATAATATCAATAATAAGTATCAATGAATGCCATAACAGGTAGACACTTCGTCCATTTTGGAAACGTACTTTCTCTTTATGCAAATAAAAATGCACAAATGTTTCATAAGTACTATATGCATCAGAGCAATGTCAGGCAACACAAAATCACACATTTTAATGGTGCACACAACCATTTCAATTTGGTATTGCATATAAATAATGCATATCAAAAATACCATGGTTAGAAGTTACATTGTAAAGGCTCCTTTTTACATTAAAATAATGTGGTGCACAGCTTCTTGTTCACGAATCAACTTGGTTTCTCAAAACCTTGAGATTAGAATCTTTGTAAATAAAAAACAGATTTTCAAAGTCTTGTCAAATTTCTAATTCTGTCTTCTCGGGTAAATTACAACTGCTAACTTTTCACAAAATTATTTCCTTATCACCAAATTAAATTTTTAAATATTAAATTTTGTTATCATCACACATTTTGTGTTTTCTCTACACTCACACAAATGTATTTTTAAGTATTTTTTATAGTCACATCTATGACAGCTGAAAAAGAATATTTTTTTCCTTCAATTAATGAAACAATTCATAAACCTACTTACCGCTAGTTTGCCCTTCATGTTGGATATGGATTGCATGTATTCACCCTTCACCGTGGTCTGGAACTTCAATATCCCACGGAAAAGCTTTTCCAAATGTGGCATCGTGGTCCTGGAGTTTTATAGTCAACTCTAACTCTAAAATGCAGCAGAGAGTTTAACTCTATCTGTATAGAATATTTAAAGGCTCTGACACTGAGGTACAAGAAGCAACGGTTTGGTCTCTAGCGATCACAATTCAAATGTTGTCAAATCAAAATTGAGCTCTGAAATCAATAGAAATAAAGGAAGAAAAAACAATTTTGTTAGGGTATTTTGTCAATGATAGTTTTGAGAATTCTCAATTTTGGGTATTTCCTGACTAGGTTGCCTCTAATCATGTAAAGGCTCGACTCAGGGATGTACGTACCCGCCCGCCCGCCTGTGGCAGGTACATTTTGCTTGGGGCTGGTTCTTTAAAACCAGAAATGTTCATGAGTCTAAAATATAACGAATTAGCAATACTGACTTAATTTATATGGCATGAATATGTTGCGAATGTAAACTTTACAGTTACATTGTGTAACTTTGCAATGCACTGCTACAAGCTTAAGGTAGATTGGATGTATTCACACAAAAACATTTTTGTTCTTTTTTTTTAAGTTCTCCTCGTGAAATTTAAATGCACGCAAATATTTCTGGTTTTACAGTAACTTTTAAAATGGACGGTAAGAATTGTGATGGATGCCTGGTTTAACATCACTCAAAGGCTCAAATTCTTAAATTATAGCCAATTTTCAATCAAACCTTGTACGAAAAAAATCACTTTTTAATTCTTTTCCAAGGGCAATTCATCTCATACAGGACGAGTCAGAAAGAATGGGCACTTTTTCGCAAAGGCATCACAAATATTATAGGAATGCATATTCAAATAATAATTTTAAAAATTGACCATTGCAGCATCATGTTACACTAATTTTAGTAAAGCCTCCAATTTTAAAGCAAATTCTCGGAACAATAGAATAGATCGAGTTATCAAGCCATTCGTCAGTGTATCCAAATGAGGCTTGCTTCCTTATTCAGCTGCGATGCCTCTTTTCAGTGTTTTTTCCTTGAATTCAGTCTTTTATATACTCATGATTACTAAGTTCAATTTCAACATTCATGTGCCTTTGATTATTTTTAACCTGTTTCATTGATTGCCATCTCTGAATCAGCTAGCCAACAATAATGTGTGTTGTCATCTTGTGGTTTAGCTTTAAAATAAATACTGAGTTCTACTAAAATTAATGTAACATTATAATGACGGTAGGCTGGTGCGGTGGTTGATTTAAACACCGAAACCGACACCGAAAAAAGTGAAAAACCACCGATCATACCGAGTACACCAAAATTACCCTTCCCCCACAAAAATAAAATTAAAATTAAATCAAGTACTAGTAATTCTTTTTTTGGATGAAAGACAAATGTGGCCTTTTAAGTACTATCATTGGTTATGAATATACAGGCCTGAAATGTTCATGCCGCCTTAGCGAAAAAAGTGCCCATTCTTTCCAACTCACAGCTCTAGTAGACTGTATAGCATTTGTATTTGACCATCTTCACAAAACATCAGCAAATCACCATCATTTTGTTTGGTTGCCAACATTAAACTAGTACTGCAGGCCATTACATACATACATACAAGTTTTTATATAGCGCCGTTTCATTTAAATCACGGCGCTGCATCATCCAGACAGCAGCTAATTCAGCGCCAAGTTGCGACATACACACAAACATAGAGAGAGACAATAGACGAGTTCCTGAACCTAGGAATATGTGTATAAAAGACACAGACCGAGATGATCCCCTACTCTTTACGAAGGAAGTCTGTGATCTTTTAACATGCTCGGGTTATGCTCTTCCGATGCACGGGACCACCATTTCTATGTGACTTCCAAACCACGAGGCAATTGAAACTAAGTACCCTGCCCAAGGATACAAACATGTTGGCCGTAGCCGGGCTAGAACTCACAACCTTTGTATTATGAGTCCTGCGTGCTATCCACTAGACCACACATTAAAGATGTTAAAGACCATTAAAGCTGTTAAAGACCATGATTATCTCATAGTCAGAAATGTTATGATTCCTTAATTGTTCATGTTATTGGGCTGGTAAGTGTGCATTCAGGCTGGTAACTTTTACTTCTAACCTGCCCGGCTGGCTGGTTGACAAAAATGGAGATACACACCCCTGGCTTTATTTATTTATTTCAACCAGGATAACCAAGTGCTAAAGAGCTCTTATTTATAACAAAACCTTATCGGACAAGACAACTTGGTCAGAAGAAAGTGGGCATCCATGATATTGGGGGTCATTTTGTTAAGAAATCTTGAAGATGCATAATTAATGATTGTCACCAATTTTTGCCCTTGTTTTGTGTATAAAAAACCCAGTGAACCTTAACTTCCAAAATGTGGCTAGAATCAGACATCTCAAGCTCAAGCATTGTAAATTGTAAAACATGCGATGCAGGCATATAATACACACATACAGCACAGGATCAAAGTGGCAGCAGTAAAATGACATTGTGTAGATGTACACATACAGTGTATTTTACTGAAGTAAAAAAGCAGGCATATGCCTGCTAACGGATTAAAATTCCCCAATAAAAACACACTACCACCAGCATTTGCCCGCTCATACCGGGTTTTTTCCCCCTGGATTTTAGACGCCTTTTATCCTTCAAAACCAAGGATAATAGCGGTTGAAACCGGCTAGGAAAAGCCGTCTTTCGTCAGAATAAACACGCACCGTTCCAGCTCAGCGCATTTGCCGGTGGAAAAGCGGAAGTGGGCACGATGCACGATCACCTGACAATTAAATGGCCTTTGCGTAGCAAGTTTGTAAACCCATCACAAACATGAACGCCGCCATTATACCCAGAAATACAACACAACGGCGTCGATTTTTTTAAAAGAAGATGAGTTCTTTTTTGTGGAGCAACGAAGCCATTACGGGTATAAAACGTACAGCAAATTTGCAATCAGCTGGCGCATTTATATTAGGCTTGTTTGAAGAGATGGCAAACTTATTTGTTTTATTCGTTATATATAATGACAATATCGTTTTGAAAATGCAATCAAAATACAATTATCAAGTTTTGATTATTTTAAAATATATTTTTAACCTTTAAGAAGAATTATCAAGGTTGGAATTTGTGTTTAAAAACAAAATGTTTATGACAAAGCATGCGCAGACGAAATTTCCACTCGCAAACAGATGTGTATGACCTTTCGCTAGCATTTATTATAATGAGGAAAGTTTGGCCGCCAGATCGCCATAAAAACACTTTTACCAAAAATGGTGATTTTCACGATTTTGGAGGTTTTTTAGCACTTTTTGGTCTATACATGTAACTCAAAAAATAATAAAGATTTTCAACAACAACAACAAAAAAGATTCCTAGGGAATTGTATGAGGAATATAATAAAACTAGTATGACAAAATATATTTTGAGTTATCTTTGCAGAACATAAAATGGGTCAAAAAACGTGTTTTTTATGATTTTTTCCAAAATGGTCACTTTCACGATCATGGTTGGATTCATTGAACCCTTTCCTGCAAAAAAATGTATAGGCCCCCTACTTTTATATAGATTAAAGGAATAATAAAGAAGTTACGGCAGTTTTACGGAGGCTGTACCGAAGGTGCACAGCCCCCTAGCGGCGCTATGAAGTTTGGTGTGAGTTCCATCAATGAAAAAGCACTGAAGTGAAAACAGGTTGTTACCGATTTTGAATAATGTCACGCCATATCGGAACGGATTAAGATATCTCGATGAAATTAACAGAGTAAGTAGGAAACATGTTCTCTATTATACTGCACTACTGCATGTACTAGATTTGAAGTGAACATTGTTTTTATATTATTAATATTTTTCAAATATGGTCATTCTGGGACACCCTGTACAATTGGCGGCAGCAGTGGGATCCATTCAACAACTTGTGCATGACACTGGTTGTTCGATCTGTGGAGTTGCTGTGCATGAGCGATGTATGTTTCATTCAAGTCCACTCAAGCGAGACCAAATTGCTGCAACCTGCGACTCAGTAGTAAGCATTATGGTAAGTCTTGTTTTCCAATCGATTAACTACAAATGAATATTATTTATGATTATGACGTCACAGTATTTGCTGGGGGAGGGGGTTATCCCCAAAACAGGCGCAAAGAAATCGAACTCAATAACCGATAGTTCACAACATTTTAGACATATTTTAACAAATAGGGCAAAATTGGATCAAAAAGGGTCGGTTGGCCCAGTAGAACAGGTTTTTTTTCCTTCTGTGGCTTTATTGGTTAGAATACAAGCTCTACCCACTTCCCACATACTGGCTGATGTCACATATCACCAATCTTCAAAAAAGGAAATTGTAGCAGTCCTAATAACTACAGGCCCATTGCCTTAACATCAATCAATCTGCTGCAAAATTATGGAACACATCCTGGCCAGTCACTTTATGTCTATGTTCCGATCACTTTTTTCACATCATGATATTTTGATATCAAAAGAATCCCCATATTTTTCTCATTATGTCTGTAATATCTTATAGGGGCCAATATAGAAATTATAGGCTAAAATGTGGTGAATTACTGCCAAAAGTGGTTAACCACCAGCCAGTTTGTTTACTACTCAACGGGCAAATTGTTTGTGACCTTGTGCTTCTAAAATTAGAACCATTGGAGTAATGCAACTCAAACTTTAGAATGTGACAATTTTAAGGATGATCTTTCATGTAAAATGGAAAACATCAAGTTGAAAATACGGCCAGCAATCAGAACATCTACCTTTAAGCCAACTTAATAAGACCCATTATTTATCCTACCAAAGACTTCTGACCAAGACTTCAACCTATTTCAACACACTCTTGGACGACGACTCATTGTTGGAACAATCTCCCTCACACAATCCTGTCACGCAATCCTGGACATCGTCAACCATAACCCCTTCAAAACAAAGATCTGGAAGCACTTCAACGAGCACCAAACATCAACAACCGACCACCCAGCCACATCAAACATCAGGGGTAGTATTTCGGCGCGAATCCGCGAATCGATTCGCGTAAAATCACTATCGCGTGAATCCAGGTGGATTCGCGCGCAAAAAAAACCCACTTTTTTTTTTTTTTAAACTTTTTTTCTTTCATTATAAGTCCAAAACAGGACCTTAGATGACTGGTATTTGACCCTCCCTTAGTCAACAAACATGCCGCATTTGCAAGCTTATAGCTTTATTCTTGATATTATTTTCATTAATTTCGCAATAATCCATGGATTCTCAAAATTGGTGAGAATCCAGGATTCTCGCGAAATTATTCCGCGAGAATCTAAATGGACTCTCGCACTGCAGCGCGAATTTCTAGGCCTGAACATTACATGTAGGTCATGATGTCAAACTCAAAACTCTAGCGTGATGCGGATACCCCATTTTGCTGGAGTATAAGCTATTCAGATCCAGAGATCTACCCAGCATTACACCACCACTACCCAAGTCAAATGTACCAACTAAGCATTTAAACATCAGGTACTTCCACTTCCATCATCATGTCCATCCATGAATGAATGACTTTTCATATACACATTATGTTGATGATCAGCATGCGCTTTATGCATCTATCTTTCTATCTATCTATAGAATACTTGGCAGAACAAGTTAACTTGATATCGCACCAAGGCCCCTGAAACCTAGGGACATGAGTTTTTGTAACAGGTAACAGATCCCGGGATGATCCCCTACTCTTTACGATGAGGTCTGCAATTACTGTGCAGACTGAAGTAGGCATGTTCATCATGGCACACCGTGGTTCGGAAGTCACATAGAAATGTTGGTCCCATGTATCAAAATTCGACAGAGCTATCCCCGAGCATGTTAAAAAAAGGTCACACTCACAGACTCCTTCGTAAAGAGTAGGGGATCATCCTGATCTGTGTCTGTACAGCATATTCCTAGGTTTCAGGAACGTACCCTGAAGTTGGTGAAATGTGTCCGAATGGATACCCTACCGACATAAAACCGATACTGATACTGAAAGTTGACAGATCATACACATACTGTATATATAGACCTGCACGTTGTACAGTGAATGGGGCCTAGTACTAGTAGAGGTAGGCTTGGGCATCATCAGTGCATTGCATATTGCACATCGTGGCAATATTATAGATGAGGTGACCGTTGTTTACATCAGTAGTGTTTACATATTGATTAGCGCCTGGTCTAAAGACATGCTAGGGGTACTAGTCCATGACTACTGCATACATCATACTATATGAAAGCAAAACACACATCACTGAGCGCCAATTTTAAAAGCACATGCCCTTATGGTGCGCACGCAAACAGCCGGGCAACCAGATTTAGTGCCTGGTCGTCTCATTGTGCTTAGGGATGCATACCATAACTGCTGCACTATTACACCGTAAGCATGGTAAGTAATGATCAATCAAGTGTGAATTAAAGCACCGTTCCCTGTAGGTGCGCACGCAAACCGCCGGGCACTACGTCACCGGTCACACCATCTATAAATATCGCGATAATTACCTAATTTCCCTCACAAGACCTCCAAATACCCAAGAGCATCAATGTCAAGTTTTCAATAAAGTAAACAAGTTTACATTTTGACCTCGAAAGTATACACATCCATTGGACATGCTGAAAAGCAACCTCATGATGACCCTTTGCAGTTGAGCTGGCCATGAAAAAGACGCAAATGTAGGTCAAAGTATACAGATATTTGTGGATGTTATAATATATTCACTTCAAGATGATATTGTGGGTCAATTGTGAATTGCGAATATTAGGGCCTTCAAAAAACAAAATCCCCACATCGTTGAAAGGATGTTGACAAATAGTCATCATGATTATTAAAGAACAATATCGGGATATCATACTCATACTATAGACATAGTGGATGGCGATATTGCCCAGAGATCACGATTGATTATCGAAGCGCGAATCAATGTTGCTTACACTAGCTTTATAGACTAGAGAGTTCAAAAACATGAACAACAAAATAAGCTTAATTAAAACTTAAAAGCCTAAGTAAAGGCCTCACAAATTAATAAGCTTTTTGTCAACACTACACAGTTTCACATGTTTACATGAACAGATGAACTCTGCAGACATGGCTGAGACTCTGACTGACAACTGAACCATATATTAAACCTGGGACTAAAATACTCTGCTCTAATCTAACATGTCATCTACTAAAATAAACAAACCTTTTAGAAACTAGCGCGATGAAATTAGACTTGATTGACCAAATGTAAAATACATGCTGCCGTTTTGTAAGGTGAAGTGATTAGAGTTGAGCAAGTCTTTCCATAGGTAAAGACTTGCATGAGACATGCGATGTACAACATGTACACCGTGGTAATCCCAGCACGATATTGGCATATTGGCATATTGGCATATTGGTATATTGGTATATTGGTATATTGGCATATTGGCATATTGGCATATTGGTATATTAGCATATTTGGCAGATTAAAGACCGTTTAACCTTTGAACCGAAGTTAGTCACATAGAGGGCGTGTTTTCTTATGGTTTTTTTTCTTTTAACATTGGCCAAAAAAGAAAGAAAAAGGACTTAACTTCAATCAATTTTGCTGGCAAACTGAACCCAAAGACATATTTTATGTTGTTAATGATAATGAAGGTTAATAGGTAAAGAATATTTTCTGGAAGATACATGAACTTTTACCGGATATTTTTCCACGTAGAGGGCATGTTTTCTTTCTACATTTGCCAAAAAAAGAAGAAAAAAACGGGACTTAACTTCAATCGATTTTGCTGAAAAACTGAACCCAAAGATATATTCTTTTTGGTTAATAATAATGAATCTATATACGTAAAGAATATTTTCTGAAAGATACATGAACTTTGCCCGAAGATTTTTCCACGTAGAGGGCGTGTTTTCTCTCTACATTGGCAAAAGTTGAAAGAAAAAGGACTTAACTTCAATCGATTTTTCTGGCAAACTGAGCCCAAAAATATATTATTTTTTGTTAATAATGATGAATGTTAAAACGTAAAGATTATTGTCTGAAAGATACATGAACTTTGACCGGAGATTTTTCCACGTAGAAGGCGTGTTTTCTCTCTACATTGGCAAAAAAGAAAGAATAAGGACTCAACTTCAATCAATTTTGGTGGCAAACTGAGCCCAAAGATATATTATTTTTTGTTAATAATAATGAATTATAATACGTAATGAATATTTTCTGAAAGAAACATGAACCTTTACCGGAGATTTTTCAACGTAGAGGGCGTGTTTTCTTTCTACATTGGCAAAAAAGAGGAAGAAAAAGGACATAACTTCAATCAATTTTGCTGACAAACTGAGATATATTATTTTTTGTTAATAATAATGAATGATAATACGTAAAGAATATTTTCTGAAAGATACATGAACTTTTACCGGAGATTTTCCACGTAGAGGGCGTGTTTTCTTTCTACATTGGCAAAAAAGATAAAGAAAATAGACTTAACTTCAATCGATTTTGCTGGCAAACTGAGCCCAAAGATATATTATTTTTTGTTAATAATAATAAATGTTAATACGTAAAGAATATTTTCTGAAAGATACATGAACTTTGACCGAAGATTTTTCCACGTAGAGGGCGTGTTTTCTTTCTACATAGGCAAAAAAGAAAGAAAAAGGACATAACTTCAATCAATTTTGCTGACAAACTGAGCCCAAAGATTTTTTTTTTTTTTGTAAATAATAATGAATGATAATACGTAAAGAATATTTTCTGAAAGAAACATGAACTTTTACCGGAGATTTTTCACGTAGAGGGCGTGTTTTCTTTCTACATTGGCAAAAAAGATAAAGAAAATAGACTTAACTTCAATCCATTTTGCTGGCAAACTGAGCACAAAGATATATTATTTGTTGTTAATAATAATGAATGTTAATACGTAAAGAATATTTTCTAAAAGATACATGAACTTTTACCGGAGATTTTCCACGTAGAGGGCGTGTTTTCTTTCTACATTGGCAAAAAAATATAAAGAAAATAGACTTAACTTCAATCGATTTTGCTGGCAAACTGAGCCCAAAGATATATTATTTTTTGTTAATAATAATAAATCTATATACGTAAAGAAAATTTTCTGAAAGATACATGAACTTTTACCGGAGATTTTCCACGTAGAGGGCGTGTTTTCTTTCTACATTGGCAAAAAAGATAAAGAAAATAGACTTAACTTCAATCGATTTTGCTGGCAAACTGAGCCCAAAGATATATTATTTTTTGTTAATAATAATAAATGTTAATACGTAAAGAATATTTTCTGAAAGATACATGAACTTTGACCGAAGATTTTTCCACGTAGAGGGCGTGTTTTCTTTCTACATAGGCAAAAAAGAAAGAAAAAGGACATAACTTCAATCAATTTTGCTGACAAACTGAGCCCAAAGATTTTTTTTTTTTTTGTAAATAATAATGAATGATAATACGTAAAGAATATTTTCTGAAAGAAACATGAACTTTTACCGGAGATTTTTCAACGTAGAGGGCGTGTTTTCTTTCTACATTGGCAAAAAAGATGAAAATAGACTTAACTTCAATCCATTTTGCTGGCAAACTGAGCACAAAGATATATTATTTGTTGTTAATAATAATGAATGTTAATACGTAAAGAATATTTTCTAAAAGATACCTGAACTTTTACCGGAGATTTTCCACGTAGAGGGCGTGTTTTCTTTCTACATTGGCAAAAAAATATAAAGAAAATAGACTTAACTTCAATCGATTTTGCTGGCAAACTGAGCCCAAAGATATATTATTTTTTGTTAATAATAATAAATCTATATACGTAAAGAATATTTTCTGAAAGATACATGAACTTTTACCGAAGATTTGTCCACGCAGACGGCGTGTTTTCTTTCTACATAGGCAAAAAAGAAAGAAAGAGGACTAAAACTTCAATCGATTTTGCTGACAAACTGAGCCTAAAGATATAATATTTTTTGTTAATAATAATGAATGATAATCCTTAAAATCAATTTTGCTTGCAAACTGAGCCCAAAGATATGTTATTTTTTGTTAATAATAATGAATATTAATACGTAAAGATTATTGTCTGAAAGATACATGAACTTTGACCGAAGATTTTTCCACGTAGAGGGCGTGTTTTCTCTCTACATTGTCAAAATTTGAAAGAAAAAGGACTTAACTTCAATCGATTTTGCTGGCAAACTGATCCCAAAAATATATTATTTTTTGTTGATAATAATGAATGTTATTACGTAAAGATTATTGTCTGAAAGATACATGAACTTTGACCAGAGATTTTTCCACGTAGAGGGCGTGTTTTCTCTCTACATTGTCAAAATTTGAAAGAAAAAGGACTTAACTTCAATCGATTTTGCTGGCAAACTGAGCACAAAGATATATTATCTTTTGTTAATAATAATGAATGATAATACGTAAAGAATATTTTCTGAAAGATACATGAACTTTTACCGGATTTTTCCACGTAGAGGGCGTGTTTTCTTTCTACATTGGCAAAAAAGAAAAAGAAAAAAAAGACTTAACTTCAATCGATTTCGCTGGCAAACTGAGAACAAAGATATATTCTTTTTTGTTAATAATAATGAATGTTAAAGGTATATTATGTGATCTTTCCAGGGAACGCCCTCAACATCGAAAAAAAAATAGAAAGCAGATTTTCTTGCAGATTTACATTTCTGATCATAAATCATGCATACATTCCAAGTTACAGGGCGATACGATTCTTAATTACTTCAAAATCATGGTTTTAGAGTGAAAATAAACTGTCCGAATCCGGACACTTTATATTTTTCACTCTAAATTCACTCTAAAACCATGATTTTGAGGTAATTAGGAATCGTATCGCTCTGTAACTTGGAATGTATGTATGATTTATGATCGGAAATGTAAATCTGCAAGAAAATCTACTTTCTAAAAAAAATAATGAATAGAGGGCGCCCTCTGGAAAAGATCACATAATATGCCTTTAATACGTAAAGATTATTGTCTGAAAGATACATGAACTTTTACCGAAGATTTTCCCCGTAGAGGGCGTGTTTTCTTTCTAGATAAAGAAAATAGACTTAACTTAAATCGATTTTACTGGCAAACTGAGCCCAAATATATATTATTTTTTGTTAATAATAATAAATCTATATACGTAAAGAATATTTTCTGAAAGATACATGAACTTTGACAGAAGATTTTTCTACGTAGAGGGCGTGTTTTCTTTCTACATAGGCAAAAAAGAAAGAAAAAGGACATAACTTCAATCAATTTTGCTGACAAACTGAGCCCAAAGATATGTTATTTTTTGTAAATAATAATGAATGATAATACGTAAAGAATATTTTCTGAAAGATACATGAACTTTGACAGAAGATTTTTCTACGTAGAGAGCGTGTTTTCTTTCTACATAGGCAAAAAAGAAAGAAAAAGGACTTAACTTCAAACGTTTTTCCTGACAAACTGAGCCCAAATATATATTATTTTTTGTTAATAATAATGAATGTTAATGCGTAAAAAATATTTTCTGAAAAATACATGAACTTTTACCGGAGATTTTTCCACGTAGAGGGCGTGTTTTATTTCTACATTGGCAAAAAAGAAAGAAAAAGGACTTGACTTCAATTAATTTTGCTGGCAAACTGAGCCCAAAAATAAATTGTTTTTTGTTAATAATAATGAATGTTAAAACGTAAAGATTATTGTCTGATTTACATGAACTTTTACCGGAGATTTGTCCACGTAGAGGGCGTATTGTTTTCTACATTGGCAAAAAAGAAAGAAAAGGGACTTAACTTCAATCGATTACGGTTGTTTTCTCAGACGACGCTGGACACGGGCGTATTCACGAATATTCAGGTTAAAATATGCGAACGAGGTTACCTGATCAAGTGAATGGGACGAACGCTTAACAACGGTTTAATTTCAAAAAATGATACTGACACTGTGGATGGTTAGCCACCCACAGTGGTTTTAGGATGAAATAATTTAGTTCCAACGTGTGATGAATTTGATGGGGTCATATAAATCAAATCCATTGAAACCAAGGGAAATTCAAAATTAACGGCCGTTCATGTCCACCGTCGTCTGGTTTTCTTTTAACAGTGGCCAAAAAAAAGAAAAGAAAAGAACTTAACATCAATCGACTTTGCTGGCAAACTGAGCCCAAAGATTTAATTTTTTTTGTAAAAAAAATGTTGAATCACAATACCTAAAGAATGTTTTCTTAAAAATGCATGAACTTTGACCGGAGATTTTTCCACGTAGAGGGCGCGTTTTCTTTGTACATTGGCAAAAATAGAAAGAAAAAGGACTTAACTTCAATCGATTTTGCTAGCAAACTGAGCCCAAATATATATTATTTTTTGTTAAAAATATTGAATCACAATAGGGTACCTGTAGGGAATACCGGACAGTAGGGAATGCCGGACACTTACAGTATATCCAGCCCTGGCTGCCAGCTACACAGCATCAGGGCATAGATAAGCGGAGCTTACCCGTAAGCTGTAGGATTTCTATGCATCAGGGTTGAAATACCGCCCTCTAACTTGTTTTGTATAGTGTGACGCTGTGAAAAAAATACATTGAGTGACAAATCTGGAAGCCAACTACGAAAATCTGTGAAGGCAGGAAAATGTGTACCCTAAAAAAATGGTCTGATGTAAAAATGGAGATTTTAAAGAAGATAATGGTTGGAAAATAAAATTTGGGCAAAACAAAAGGAGAAAAAAGGAAATGACTTAACTTCAATCGATTTTGCTGGCAAACTAAGCTCAAAGATGGATTAATTTTGTCAATAATATTTAATTTAAATACGTAACGATAATTTTCTGAAAGATATATTAATTTTAACCGAATATTGTTCACGTAGAGGGCGTGTTTTCTCTCTACATCCATAGATATCTAAGCGGAGCGTAGATCGGAAACTCCCCAAAAAGAATGAAGCCACGCACCAGCCCTACGCGCCTTGACGCGACCTATCCTTCCCCTGTTATTTCAGCTCAAGAATAATTCAGCTGGGTACTTTTGTACCCACGCGCCTTGACGCGACCTATTCGTAAGAAAAGTGCGTACGCGTTTAAATTTCAGAAAATATTTTTTACGTAATAACATTCATTATTATTAACAACAAATAATATATCTTTGTGCTCAGTGTGCCAACAAAATCGATTGAAGTTAAGTCTATTTTCTTTTTCTTTTTTGCCAATGTAGAAAGAAAACACGCCCTCTACGTTGAAAAATCTCCGGTAAAAGTTCATGTTTCTTTCAGAAAATATTCTTTACGTATTATCATTCAGTATTATTAACAAAAATAATATATCTTTGGGCTCAGTTTGTCAGCAAAATTGATTGAAGTTATGTCCTTTTTCTTTCTCTTTTTGCCAATGTAGAAAGAGAACACGCCCTCTACGTGAAAACATCTCCGGTAAAAATTCATGTATCTTTCAGACAATAATCTTTACGTATTAACCTTCATTATTATTAACAAAAAAGAATATATCTTTTGGCTCAGTTTGCCAGCAAAATTGATTGAAGTTAAGTCCTTTTTTTCCTCTTTTTGCCAATGTAGAAAGAAAACACACCCTCTACGTGGAAAAATCTCCGGGAAAAGTTCATGTATCTTTCAGAAAATATTCTTTACGTATATAGATTTATTATTATTAACAAAAAATAATATATCTTTGGGCTCAGTTTTCCAGCAAAATTGATTGAAGTTAAGTCTATTTTCTTTATCTTTTTTGCTAATGTAGAAAGAAAACCCGCCCTCTACGTGGAAAAATCTTCGGTAAAAGTTCATGTATCTTTCAGAAAATATTCTTTACGTATTAACATTTATTATTATTAACAAAAAATAATATATCTTTGGGCTCAGTTTGCCAGCAAAATCGATTGAAAGTCTATTTTCTTTATCTTTTTTGCCAATGTAGAAAGAAAACACGCCCTCCTACGTGGAAAATCTCCGGTAAAAGTTCATGTATCTTTCAGAAAATATTCTTTACGTATTAACATTGATTATTATTAACAAAAAATAATATATCTTTGGGCTCAGTTTGCCAGCAAAATCGATTGAAGTTAAGTCTATTTTCTTTATCTTTTTTGCCAATGTAGAAAGTAAACACGCCCTCTACGTGGAAAAATCTCCGGTCAAAGTTCATGTATCTTTCAGACAATAATCTTTACGTATTAACATTCATTATTTAATCAACAACAAAAACAAAAAATTGGGATCAGTTTGCCAGCAAAATCGATTGAAGTTAAGTCCTTTTTCTTTCAAATTTTAACAATGTAGAGAGAAAACACGCCCTCTACGTGGAAAAATCTCCGGGAAAGTTCATGTATCTTTCAGAAAATATTCTTTATGTATATAGTCATTATTATTGACAAATAAGAATATATCTTTATACTCATTTTGCCAGCAAAATCGATTGAAGTTAAGTCCATTTTCTTTATCTTTTTTGCCAATGTAGAAAGAAAACCCGCCCTCGACGTGGAAAAATCTTCGGTAAAAGTTCATGTATCTTTTATAAAATATTCTTTATGTATATAGAGTCATTATTATTGACAAATAAGAATATATCTTTGGGCTCAGTTTGCCAGCAAAATTGATTGAAGTTAAGTCCTTTTTCTTTATTTTTTTGGCCAATGTTAGAAGAAAACAACCATAAGAAAACACGCCCTCTACGTGGACATATCTTCGGTTCAAAGGTTATATATCTTTAATCACGGTCTTTAATCTGCCAAATATGCCAATATGCCAATATATCAATATGCCAATATCCCAATATGCCAATATGCCAATATGTCAATATCCCAATATGCCAATATCGTGCTGGGATTACCGCGGTACATGTACACGTGTTGCAATGTACGTATCATTGACAAGACTTCGATCTAGTCTAAAAAGTAATATTGATTTGTACATGTACTCAATGTTCCTGATGTACTAAACATTCACGCAGGTATTAAAATGGACCGAATTCTTTGCAGTACCGCTTGCGGTACTGCAAAGATCCGCTTGCGTTACCGCGAAGCGGTAATGTAAGCTCCGCTTGGTATCTCCGCTTGCGGAAATGCCACGATTTATTGGTATTGCCGCAAGCGGGGGGAAAAGTCCTCAAGCGGAGGTACCACTTCCTGTTTGTAATTCCTCTTCGCGGAATTGTCGCTTTGGCTTTGCTTTCCCGCTTACGGACATGCACGTATTTGTTCACATTTCCCAACGCGGCAAAAACTTACCGCTTGTAGTTATTCTAAAATTACATCTCCGCTTCGCGGGATTGTCGCTTCGGGATTGCTTTGCCGCGCACGGAAAAGCAAAACAAAATTAACATCTCCGCTTCGCGGGATTGTTGCTTTCGAATTGCTTTACCGCTCACGGAAAAGCAAAACAAAATTCACATCTCCGCTTCGCGGAGTTGTCGCTTTTGGGTTGTTTTTACGCACGCGGGAAAGAACATATTTCTTAAAATTTCCGCTAGCGGAGTCATCGAAATATTCTTCAAATGTCCGCTTGCGGGAATACCATTATTTGTTCACATTTCCGCCTCGCGGAGTTGTCGCTTTTGAATTGCTTTTCCGCGCGTGCAATTATTAAGATCTTTGCGATCTCCTTATTCTTAACACCCTTAGGCCCTATTCCACTCAGCAGATGGTGTAGATTGCAATTCAATAATTTTACGAAATAAGGATAATATCGAGCGGTTGATGGGGCACGTGCCGCCATTTTTCAATAATTCATTAGTAATGTCTTCCAATCCTGACGATTTATCATTCTTACATTTCCTAATAGCATCTCTAATTATATCTAAGCTTAGGCCTAGGTCAATATCACTTAGGCCTATACAATTATTATCAATTTATTACAAGTTCTAATATTATTTACAAATCTCTTCTATTGATTCATAATCCTCCTCGGTATTCATGTTTACATTCATTTTTACCAAGCGTTCTCCAATATTGCAAAACTTATTGTTTCATTTTATCAAATATTATATTATTACCCCCTGGCCCCTTAAGACAATGAACATCCTGTTTAGGTTGCCTACCCCTGAGTTATTGCCAGAACTTACAACAAAGAGGACCACCCTATTGAGCAATTTGAATAGACCTATCAATACGCATTTGCATAATCTTATCCTTGATTAGGAATTTAGCCCGGGAATTTAGCTATATGACGTTTGACTTGGTAATCACTCCAAAGCTTATAGTTTAGTTTAGTTTTATTTGGCATATCAAGACACAGAGATACAATACATCAGATAAAATATACAAATCTTAAAACTTACAAATTTAACACAACATATTAATACAAGAAAACATATAATGCCAAGGATAGCCCAAAAAAGCTCTAAAAAGGGCTTATTTCCATTGGGGTCCTTATTAAAACAGCACATTATAAAAACATCATATATATTTGAACACAAAATAATATTGCACTTTTTATGAAAACAACTGCATATAAAAATGGATGAAAAATCAAGATAGAAAGTGACTCTTTACTGCCTTTTTGAACTGCCCGTGGGTTTTGGATGTTTTAACCTGAGTTGGTAGCAAGTTCCATTCCCGAATACCAGTAAAGAAAAATGTATTGCACTGCTGACCTTTAGCTTTGGGAACCAGAAAATTTGTTGCACTGCCCCTGGTATTGTATCTGTGAGTGTTGGACAATTTGGTAAATTGAGAATTCAAGTTATCCCCTTCAATAGTAGCCCTCTTATCACCTTTACACCATTGTCTTTTTCAGCGTGAAATTCTGAACAAACTAGCCAAATAACATGACAATTGAACAATCCATTTTTGAGATATGATCTGATCTTGGAGGCCGCATCTTCCGTAAAATCACTATTATTTTCCGTTTTTTGACTCTGGAAGCGGCACGCTTTGAATTGTTAGGCCTACTCTTAAAATTAAAACTTTTTGACTCAAATTCAACTGATTTTGATTTTGATCAGTCTCTGATTATGTCGACCTAACCCACCTATGACACACCACTGAAATAACGCCTTGTTTTGTATAAAATAGAGCAACCACACCCCCCCCCCCCCCCCCCCCCCCCCCCCCCCCCCCCTGTTCTTTAAACTGGACAATGTTGGCCTATGCCATAAATACACTGCCCAGTAGATATCAAAACGCATAGATTTGGGTGAAACCCGACTTTTATTTATTGCATTGTGTAATACACCTAAAATGGAACGAAGCACGCGTGAGATCGGGAACCTGGTCCTATAAGGGAGCACAACACCAAGACGCTCTCCATAGACTTTACTGTTAGGAAAGGCTTACTTAAATAGCTCTAGTTTCTATATTAGTGCGTTTGGTTCAATGAGATTTTGATAGGTTTTACTCACAAGGGTTATCTACAACATATCTGAATATGAAGTAGACATTACCGCGCACTTTTTTTGATATAAGCCGCCGCATAACAACGTAGTGATATGCCTACCTAAATTCGGTCTCCGGTCTGGATATTACCGCATGTGTAAATCGGTCCGTGAAATTAAAATTGACCTCAAATCACCTAGTTTAAATGTCAGAACATCAACTACACATTTCAAACACAACATATTGGTGAAAGATTATATCATAAACCGTCAAAAAACAACTCTCTTTCCCGCCAAATAGGAACTATTGTCGTACTCAACTTTGATTGATCGCGACGATAGCGTGTCGCGATACCTATTTAGTTGTGTGCTCCCTAAGGGGACTATTTTAAGAAACAATTAGCTCTTGTTAACAAATAAAGTGTTATAAAAACTGAACAAATTCAGAAATTCCCACTAATTCTCATCTTAATAACATCACTGGGACTAATATATTTTAGATATATTAGTCCCAGATAATCATTCATTAGCTACTGTCATTGTAACTTACTTTTCATTACTCCCCTAATCTAAAAGCGTATCAGAGTTCATTTCATAAACCAATGCCGTAACACTTTCCACGCGATAGTATAGGACTGGTTTTAACCAATATTATGTTTATTTTTCACTGATACCTTTCCTAACTCATTGTCTATCGCAAGGATTACTTAACAAATACTAGGCATGTTTGTACTTATTTTAATGCATCTCTCATGTGTGGACTTAACACGCTTTGCATATACAAACTCTTCATTGGTTTAAATATTTTTAAATGTATACTACTTTAAATACAGTAGGGGTTATTATGATGTTGGTTGACAAATAATACGATGTTATATAAATACAAAAGCCGATTTTTTTTGTGATAATTATCGGTCCCTGGGAAATTTAAGGGTAGCATGATATAATAAAAAAGATAATCCCTCTTTTACTTTGGTCAGGAGAAAATAACAACATGTCTATCGATTTATCAGAACAAAATTATCACGTGGTTGTATTGATTGTAATTACACGCCAAGTTGTATTTCAATAGACGACAGGATGTGTTCTTACAACACAGTCAAATTTTATTTCAATAGGCTGAATAGACATAAAAGACAGTGTTTCATAGCTTCCATAGTAATCCACAACTTAAGGGGTTAAGTGGTCATTTATTCAGGTGTATAGTCACCACTCACCATTGTCACATAATAGAAATGGTGTCTCCTGTAGGCCTATTGATTGTAATTACGCAGCCAAGTTGTATTTCAATAGACGACAGGATATGTTCTTACAACACAGTCAAATTTTATTTCAATAGGTTGAATAGACAATAGTGTTTCACAGCTTCCATCCACGGCCTACTATTAATATTATTATTTAAATTGGTCAAGTTCCCTATTGAATCGCCTATGCGATCCTCTATAATATGTTGGTATGTGATGCGTAACCCTTAGTTTCATCTTCGGATGTGGTGTTTGTATGTATTATGAAGTAGGCCTATCAGTTTTGTAATATTGGAGAACGCTTGGTAAAATGAATGCAAACATGAATACCGAGGAGCATTATAATGAATCAATATCGCGGAAATGTGAACAAATAATTGTATCCCCGCAAGCGGACATTGGATGATTATTTCGATGACTCCGCGCGCGGAAGAGCAATCTAAAAGCGACAATTCCGCGAAGCGGAATTGTGAACAAATAATGGTAACCCCTCAAGAGGAGGTACAATCAAATATGGACATTTCCACGCACGGAAAGCAATCTAAAAGCGACAATCCCGCGAAGCGGAGATGTGAACAAATAATGGTTATCCCGCAAGAGGAGGTACAATCAAATATGGACATTTCCACGCACGGAAAAGCAATCTAAAAGCGACAATCCGCGAAGCGGAGATGTGAACAAATAATGGTAACCCCGCAAGCGGGTAGTTGGCTCCGCTTACGGAAGTTCCAATAAATGTGTGCATTGCCGCGTGGGGAAAAGCGATCCAAAAGCGACAAGTCCGCGAAGCGGCGATGTGAACAAATAAGTGTATCCCCGCAAGCGGGTGTTTGGTCCGCTTGCGGCAATGCCAATAAATGTGTGCATACCCGCAAGCGGAGACACCAAGCGGGCCTTGCATTCCCGCTTTGCGGGAATGCAAGCGGAGTTGTGCAGTACCGCAGGCGGTACTGCACAAAAAACTGTTCAGAAAAATAGTTCATTCACGTGCATGAACTCCACATGCCTACAGGTCAACCGCATGTCCTTCAAATATTAACAACGGGGAGCTTTTCCGCTTCAATAAGTCAGTGTGGCGTCTGTGTAGAGAGCGTCCTTCTTCCGCTTCTCTTCTCGCTGCTGACTCCGCTAGATCAGCACCTCCTCGACTTTCCTCGTTTCAGCCGATTCCAGCCTTTCTTCGGGATACTTTCTTTGACTAGCTTCATTCAAATCAAAGGTAATGATGTGTGATCAGCATGATTGAATGCAATTATTATTACGGCGACGACGAGCGAGCCTCAATTCATCAATTCATCAATTCAATCCAACGCCGTGGTTTAAAATTAATTAATAATATAAATAAGCTTCGCTTCTTCTAACTTGGTGCAGGTTGGTCCTCCAAACATGCCAAAACACTCGTCTGACTGAGTTTTAACTGGAGGTGCGGATAGGCTAGGAACAGCAGCCTAAGCAGGGTGGACTAATTTGTATTGTAGATGGGCTGGGGGAGGGGGCGGGGGGGGGGGGGGGGGGGTGGGCGTTCAGGGCAGTTTTGAATTGGGCGTCTTTAGCCATTTGTCACAAACCTTGCAGCGCGTTTGCAACATGGGATGTAGATAGGAATAATTTAAATAGTAGATTAATGCACTTAACAACTGATGTCCCGGCCCCTGGGTCAGGGGTGTGCCAGTGAGCTTGCCGATCGGGTCCACTTTTAAATGAAAATTTGGTCAGCATAGAACTGGTGGCGCTATACTGATCAGGCGTGATTGTAGCAGACGACACGACGCTGGCCACGCGTCTCTCAGACGACCCAATATGTCAACGGGAGTTACGGGAGTGCACTATTTTGAATTATTTTTAACAGTCATCGCCCGGTTAACGATGACAATTCTTCTAATTATGATGAATTTGTCAAAATGATAAGAATAACATTCGCGATTACGTGTTATTCACCTTATTCATTACGTATTCAACATTTAGGTTACGCATGGCCACCGTCGTCTGTGTAAATCCACAACGCCCTCAAACCTATGCTGACCAAATATTACGTTAAACCTGGTTAAACGCGTTCAACGCCGGTCACCGACACATTCCAATGATTATAATAATTTATGTAATTTATGCAAACGGCCCCGTTTTCGCTACGTGTGTTAGTATACGACTTTCCTATCCCAAAATTAATAGTATCCCTGCCTGGGTACCCGGGGATGGCCGTAGTACAGGAAACCCATACGTTGGTGTTTTTTTTCTTTCGTTTTTTTCTCCCTACGGGACAGATAGTGAAACATGCAAAATACCCTATGATGTATGATGAATAATACCAACTGATGACAAATATCACTAAGTATGATTTGTTGTACTAGCATGCTAGGATGGCCGGGACTTGCATGTAAAATGTAACTTACAAAATGACATTCCCCGGCCAAATCTCAGCGCCGGGCACACATTTTTTGTAAACCCCCGTTACAAGTCCCAGCCCCAGCCTGCCGGGAATTGCGATGCAACCCTGGGCCTTTCTCGCGACCTGAATGCTCGATCGTGCCAGCCACGAGCATTATAGACTTATTTTAGGGTTCGACATTAACGCTTGCCCGTTGGCAATTGAGAGTTGTAAATGCGTCAGGCATTAAGAAGGCCTCTAGACCCCAATCCATGATCCACTGCACTTCGTTCGCTGCACTTACTCCGTTCGCCGTCAGTAAAATTGTCTGGCACTCAATTTGGTCTAGCTACAACCCTGCCTACAATTAATGATTGTGATGAATTTATTTAATTGTCCTTATGAATTTGTTTTGTTTGTGTGGATGCAGTTGCTTAGCTGGTACAAAGTCAATGCCCCGGGGGGGGGGGGGGGGGGGGGGGGGGGGGCACTCAACTTTTTTGGGGTAGGGGTGTGCCTCCCAGGGTCTCAAAAAGGGGGGCTACTGAACTGAGTGGATTTTATGATGAAAAATAGGGTCTTAGGAACTGATTTTGTTCCAAAAAATAGGTCTTGAGAACTGGCCTATAGTTCAATTTTCGATTTATAATTTATTTTGGTTTAAGAACGCAAAATTTTCGAAGAATTGGGGCTTTGGAACACAAATTGGGGATTTGGAATGCAACATTTCGCAATTTTTGAATTTTCAATAAAATTGGGGTCTTAAGAACTGATGCAGGCTCAAAAGGGGGGTCATAAGAACTAACAGCAGAGGGTGAAAAAGGGGGTCTTCAGCGCGGCACATACCTTTTTCAAATGTCAGTGCCCCCCCCCCCCCCCCGGGTCAATGCCTTTAACAATTTTAGCATAGCACTACCATTTATTGCATGTACAATACTGCATGATCCACACATGCTTGCTTGCATACAATTTGTTCATATCTTCAGCTTTGTAAAATTGGTGTCAGGAGTGGGATCCATTCTTCCAAATGCCACCAATGCCAACTGGCTGGGCATTCTACTGGGCTTTTATTACATGCCAGCAAAATGGTACTTATTGCCATGTTTTATTTAGTATGCTCGTGTAACAGACTTCCTTTCAAAATAATTTTTCACAAAACAATGTAAATTGAAA